>VCCN01006028.1:83761-94833 GCA_006491835.1 Architeuthis dux | reverse complement strand
TATATATCAGTTCAGATCCAGAAAAATAAGATTACTTAAGTTGGTTTTTTAATATTACTACTACTATCTTACTGTGGGGTAAGGGTTAGCAAGCTAATATCGTTGACAATTACTAGTGAATTCGATCCTCATTGAGTGATCAATACTTGTGATATTATGCTAAAACTAAGTTAAGTATAGAAAATACCTACTACAACTCTCTCTATTGTTTGTTTTTTTTTCATTTACACCATTTAGTGCGATTGTTAATTCGATTTCCACTATTCCCACTAGTTAACAAGCCTCAGGGATCATTACTACTGTAGTGAGTTCGATCCTCAATGAATGGCCAACACTCTTCGCCTTGTGTCAGATTAGCACCAGGTTTAGTAAACACCAGGGCACTTTCCCTCGGAGTAATAGTTAGCAAGCTTGTCTTACAAACCGTAAAAACTGTAATGATGTTGATCCTCACTGGGTGCCCCCCCACACACACAAGAAAAGTTGCTTGCATCGTTGCTGAGAAAGTAGTATAAAATCCAAGATTTCGAATGCTGCTTTTAGAAGCAGGCCCTCCATACTGGGAGTATTGGCGTATTGATAGAATTTTATGACCCTTCATTTTCCTCCAACCTTTTCTTATGCCTTTTTTAAGCTAAGCTTATTAACTATCGGTAATTATCAGCCTTGACATGCTGTTTCTCAAGGTGAACATAAGCAGTCACAACCGGATTTCGAACTCAGTTCTCCGATTCCGTTTTCCGGAAATAGGTTTTAATTACACTAGGGCAGTGCCCATTCAAAAGGTTCATGTTTGGAAGGGGTCGGACCTTATAGTGTGTAAAGCAGCCTGCCATAATTGTCATGTTAAATTATTTTCCGCCCCTGGTACAAAACTACGGCTTCGAAGTATTCCATTTACTTCAGTGTTGCCAATTTAGATATTTTATATCTAAGTTTAGGTAATTCTAAAGAGCGGAAGTCAATGGAGATAATTCATAGAAACTGAAGAAAGATCTATAATCTTTTTTTTTAATTAGATTTCTCGAGAACCAGTGATCCAAACAATTTCAAACTCGACACTGTACTGCCTTGTGTGCAGACAAATGTATCTGGCGAATGTTAACTTCGTACAATGTCAGTTGTTGAGTAATCGCGGTGCATACACACAGAGACAAAAACAGAAATTTCTTCAACTGTGGTTAGATGTTCTATGATACCTGGTTAATATATTGGTAATAACATTGGTTCTTTTTTGACAAGTCATTTGGCTTGTGTATGGGTTCTTGAAAATATCATAATATATTCGTTGCCAGAGATAATAAACACAGGAATCATTGATTAATTACTGGGATAGCGTATTCACAAAAAGCCTTGCTGTTGCGAAACGTACATCAGCATCGTAAAATACAATAGTATCGATTATCTGCATATATATATACCCGACTAATAAACCATTTTTTCATAATTTTTTGATTTACCAAGTCGGCCTTGGTCATTTCATCAGCTAAGTCAGCCAACACTACAAAAAAATAGTTTTCAACCTGACCTCAGGGCATATAGAGGGTGAATCTCGGTCAACAGTTTGTAGAGATTGGTATTTGCGCAGCGGGATAATCGGTAATTTGTGTCTAGACTCCCCTTTGGGAAAGTAGCAACAGGCTAAGTTGTGAATCGGTTACTGGACAAAAGTGACAGAAGTTGAATACATGACATTAAACAACAATCAAGTAAATAGAAATGAGAATACGAACCAAATAATAACGATATCAATCACTAAATAGTCATTATTACTTGTTGTACAGTGTGCTGAATGTAAGAAGAGCACGGTAGTGAAAACGTCTATAATAGTTTAGATAAGTTCTCACGTAAGTTGACTTTGGCATTGAGCCTCGTAATTCTCGAACTGCGCACTGCAGCACAATAGCGATCAGTAACTATCCGAGTGTGATGCGTAAATTTTTCCAAATATGAAAACATGTATTTCAAGCTTTGAACGTGGCCAGTTCGAGTGTTATGTCTGATCTGCTTCCGCCATAGGGTTGCCAATCTAGTTGTTTTATCCCTGAATCTTTTTAGCGACAGATGAAAGAAAAGGGGATGAGGAGTACATATATCAGTTATGCTGATATAAAAGTTTCGCTCATTGACTACTGATATATTTTTGTCTAATTCATTACATTTTTACAGTTGGTGTACCGCGGCAGCTAAATATACTTTAAAGTTTGAGAACAACTGGTTTAGAGATTCATGAGAAGTGTCAATGTGTTTGCGAATACTGGGGGTGTGAATGGTGTGAGGAACATCTGTTCTGTTAACCTCCGTAGCCATTGTCACTACTCGTCAGCCTAGCAGTAGGTGCTGTATTCAAGGACTCAGAATGACGCTACGCAGGGGTTTCGGAAATGGTCTTTCTGTTATGATTTGTGTATCCGGCCACCTGTGGCGGAAATGTAAGTGACTTCGATCACCTTAGGAGATGGGTATATTGCATCAATGTTGTAAACAGGAAATGGTGACCGGTGATTGACACCGTATCACATCACGTAGGCCTTAGAGAAACTATAAAAGAAGTCAGTCATCCCTCCCTGGGAAGCGGACAGAAATCTCGACACTCAAAGAAGACAGACAGACATCAGCGGAGCCGAAAGGCACGACACCGCTGTCCCTGTTGGGGGACAGCCTGGCGGTTCTCCTTATCTCCTCTCTTCCACTTTTCACTATCCGGCCGACAAGGATGTATGTTGTGTAATGAGAATATCTCCAGATATGTTTACAAGCAAGTCTTCGAGTTTCCTTAATAGTGAAGTCCAGGACTTATGTATAGTGGGGTACTATACAACATACATAGATTTGGTGCTTTTGCTGACCTGATACGCCCGACAAGACGTATTTTGAAACAACCTGGGGAACTGAGAAAAAAAATCCACGGTCACATGATGTGAGGGTCACAGAAAGAAGGGAAGAGAGGGAACGAATCACCAGACGTATAAATGAAAGATTAATTTGGAAAGAAAAAGGACAATTAAGGACAATCAAGGTATGTTTGAAGACACTTTTTGTTTTGTGCCTGTGAGGGAACGGGAAAAAAGAAGATTTTCCTAAAAATAATGAAAAAAAGAACGAAGGAAAAAAAATCGAAAGACTTAACTGCTTGCACAATATGAAAAAAATATAGACAATATACACGAAACTCACACACAGAGAAAGAAAGGGGGAGGAAAGAAATGACTGGCTGACTGGACACAGAGAAGAGACATTTCGATGAACATTTTTTATTCTGTTTTGATATATTTCATGCTCCTTTTGTGCTGGCTAAAACTGTAATGTTGTTTTTTTTTAAAAAGATTGATTAGGATTGTTGAAAATGTATTAGCATGTTACTATACTGCTGTATTCGAGTTTACAAAAATCTAATTCACATCCAGAATATTGTTGAATTTTGAGACAGTGAATCTTTATAACAATAATTTAGCCTTGTAGTGATGAGGTTTTTGCCATTTTATTATCAGCGGAAGAGATCCCTAAGAGGAAGACAGCAAGGTCTACAGATTGTTTTGTATTAATTGATGGAAAATGTGTTTGTTTTTTTTAATGTTTTTTTATTGGTGCCTTTGTTCGAATGCTGGCCGTAATCTGAAGAAAATAATTGTGGCACGACTCAATTGGTGCTTTCGCTGTGGTTAACGGCTGGAGAATTCTCCACACCTGGAGTTGTTTGTAGTGGCGTCGACGGATATCGGTTTGAAGCGATGGGACCGAATAAGTGAAAAAAAAGTCCTGAGTGAACTCTCCGTGCCCACATGCAGCCAATGGGCGGGGCAGGTCTCCGGATGTACTAAAAATATGGGCAGATCTAAGTCCCAAGAATCAATCATGAAACGGATTCATGCTGATGTGGTTTTGTTCATTTTCCATTGTATCATTATGTTGAAGAGGAATGCCTCTGTTATGTTTTTCAATGAGACCTTGCGGTTTTCGGAATTTTCTATTTTTGTTTTTTTGGGGATAATTGTGCAGTTTGCTTTATTCAGTGGTATTGTGTTTTGCAAACTGTTCTTTTTATGGCAGTTATAATTGTCATTTTTGCTGATGAAGGTATAAAGCTGTTACAGGCTTATGCATTTTTATGTATAGATATGAAAACGTGAAATGTTATGTTTTTTCTAGTCTTAGCAAAAAGCAAATGAAATTAATTTACTAGTTTATAAATACAGGACAGTTGACGCACAAGACGAGTGGGTGAAATTTAGATTTCGAATTTCAATATGAAAGAAGAGAGAGAAGGAGAAGAAGTCTCCGTCCTTAAAATTAAAAAAACAACAACAAAATTGAAAAAAAATGAAAAAGATTTGAATTATCACGTTAGAACGTAAAGTTGTACTTCGTGAGAGTGTGTGTGTGAAACATACGCATATTCTGGCCTGTATTTGCCCTTAGTGTGTGACTATGGGAAAGCCAGATTGTTATGAATTCAAATGTCAATCATAGTAAAACAGTGAAGGGAATTTTGCGACGCGATTGACCTGAGGGGTCACTTGTCTAGAGTAACGTTTTTATGAATGAAGTTAGATTACTATATGGATTTTCACCGTAAGAATTAATATTGTTTTGCAGTGCAGTTTTCCCTTGGCGCTCAAGTTTACGTATTCAAGGTCCATGAAGGCAATAATTGAAATTCGCTGAGGACTAGGATGTCCCTTGTTAGCGTGAAGAGATGTAATTGTATTGGATAATTTTTGCTAAGGTGCCTGAAAAAAAGAAATGATGACGAAATTCGTTTTGGGGCCAGGATGTCTTGTGAAATTAGGCAGACCCCTTAACGTGAAAAGAAAGGACCATGTTTTGGGATATGGGGGGTTAATTGAGCGCTAGGTGAAATTTTTGCAGTTTGCATTTCAGAGATGAGAGTTTCTAAATTAAAGGTGATTTAAAAAATATAGATATATACATATCGGAGTTATATGTGAATATTGAAAGATGGTATAGGGAGATAAGTTGAATTAAAAATAAAATTGTAGAAACCGATGTTAAGAGAAATAAAATCAAATCCTGAGAAAATTAAACTAGTAAAGTATTAAAGGAATGCAATTAGTGAGTGATATGATGTGTTTGTTTGCTGGAGGGGCAGGATTTTTTTTTCTGTGCTAGTATTTTTAGTGGAATTTTTGAAAGATTTTCGGCGTTCAGTCAAATACTGGGAGCGCAATCTCGCTTATGACTTGAAGTCATGCGCCGACACGAAGTTCGAGAGAGCCCAAAGAAATGTGGGGAGCGAATCCCCTCGTAGATTCTAGGAGAACTACTCTCTGGGGACATATGATGCTATTTGGTGTTGAGGCTAGCAGAGCCTAAAAGGAATAACATGGGATTTAGGGCAAGAGGATAGCCCTGTGAGGATATGGATCATGGAAGAAAAATCTAGGATTTTTTTAAGTATGGGCACAGAGAGGGATCTTGCGCCTTGTAGTAGCAAAATTACACATATATTTAAGTTGTGGAAGAAAGAATGGTTGAGGAATAAGTTTAGGATGTAAGAAAGTGATAAAAGAAAAAAAAAAGGATAAATCTGTTGAAAAAAAGAACTAATGTACCGATTTTTGTTTAACCAATTTCTTTTTCCGAATCCGATTTTATTTTTGTGTCAAATTGATCAAGGGTGTGGTTTTTTGTGTTTTTGTTTTTTTTCTTGTGGAGAGTCAGGGAGGAAGAGAGAGAGAGAGAGAGAGAGAGAGGGAGAGATGCTGGGAAAATATTCACGGGTGTATATTTAGAAAAATATGGAGAGGAGGAATGTTATGATTTGTGTTATCCGGCCACCTGTGGCGGAAATGTAAGTGACCTCGATCACCTTAGGAGATGGGTATATTGCATCAATGTTGTAAACAGGAAATGGTGACCGGTGATTGACACCGTATCACACCACGTAGGCCTTAGAGAAACTATAAGAAGTCAGTCATCCCTCCCTGGGAAGCGGACAGAAATCTCGACACTCAAAGAAGACAGACAGATATCAGCTGAGCCGAAAGGCACGACACCACTGTCCCTGGTGGGGGACAGCCTGGCGGTTCTCCTTATCTTCTCTCTTCCACTCTTTACTATCCGGCCGACAAGGATGTATGTTGTGTAATAAAAATATGTTCAGATATTTTTACAAGCAAGTCTTCGAGTTTCCTTAATAGTGAAGTCCAGGACGTATGTATAGTGGGGTACTATACAACATTTCACTAGCGTTTCTGAATGCAAAATATTTATGATGTTTTGCTGCCAATTTTATTAGCTACCGTAACTTACTGTTTCGATCCTGTTTATGTGTGTACGTATCATCGTTCTCCACGCATGATGTTTCCTGCAGATATAGGTTTCCCCCGCTATCCGAAAGTAGAGCATTTCTGTAAAAGGATTTTCCTAAGAAGCAATTACAATCAATTTATATCGGAATTTCTTTTGAGTAGTCCAAGACCAAAAAACATGTGGCGATGGTATGTTAGGCGTTGGGGGTTGGGGCTGGTGGACTGTAGGAGATTAAGGTGTAGGATAGAGAATAAGAGGATGCACACTGCCTCTATAACGCTGTTAAACAAACGCTAAACGCTGTTTTAGCTTTTCGCTTTTAGTCGAGGTGTTGTAATCATTGTACAGGTATCCCCCACGTTTCGAAAGTTCGCTTTCCGCGATTTAGCTTTTACGAAAGGCTTATATTAGTAAAGATTTTCCCCTGCTGTACAAAATAGTGTACAATGGAGAAGCATTTACCATTAATTAATATGGGAAACATATTTAGCGTTCCCAGACCCTCAAATAATCTTTTTTATGTCTGCCTGCCTTGATGTCGAATGTTGAGTTTCGTCATCTGCTGTGGCTGGTGTGGAAGGGTTGAAAGCCTTAAGCATTTTTCTACCACGTAGTACTTTGTATGCGCTCAAAACCTTTTGCAAACCTACCCGAAACCTACTTGCCCTTTCATACTATGTCATACTTTTCTGCAATCATTGCAGCAATGTCAATTGTAGCGAAAGCCTCATGTATGGTTATTTTTTGGTCTGGGAATGCTCAATGAAGTTTATCATATAAAGTAATGGTAATTGTTTCTTCGCTTTACGCAACTTTGGCTTGCGAAAGGTTTCATAGTTATGCCCTACTTTCGGATAACGGGGGAAAACTGTATTTTGGTTCATTCGGATTACGGCCCTCGTCTTTGTTGCTTTTTATAACAACGTTTCTGTCGCTATACCCACTAGCATTCATCGGGTGTCTGTCGTATATTTTGGAACTTTGTTTTTGGGACTGTGGCAGGTACTCCCACTCTCATATATATCCGGTGTCTCTGAACTCTTGGAACTAGCCTCCCCTAACCCAAACGTTGAACCCATGATCCTCCAGTGAACCAGGGAAAATTCACCAGCACACCCATCTTCGGATCATGTTTATGGAACCCCAAATTCATCGTTTGTTTTCTTTTGCTCAGTGGCTCTCATATGCTATGCTGGGCCTATTGATCGAACGATTTGAGCATAGTATATCTATTGATTCCTCCAACTGTCTCATTCACCAATGCTGTTCTCTGTCTATCATTTTGACTTCATTCTGTTGAGGTTAATGTTACTCTCCCCCAAATTGAGGGAAATGAGAATAAGACGATTGTGTTGCACCATTCATTAAAGTAGAAAGACCAGAAGATTGTGATACGACAAGACAAGAAGATTGTGATACGACAAGACAAGAAGATTGTGATACGACAAGACAAGAAGATTTTGATAAGCTAAAACAAGAAGAGTGTGATACTCCAGAACTAAACGATTGTGATACACCAAGATCAGAAGATTGTGATACGCCAGAACCAAACGGTTGTGATACGCCAAAACCAGAAGATTGTGATACGCCAGAACAAGAAAATTGTGATACACCAAGTCCAGAAGATTGTGTTACGCCAGAACTAGAAGATTTTGATACACCAAGACCAGAAGATTGTGATGCGTCAGAACTAGAAGATTGTGATACAACCAGACCAGAAGATTGTGATACGCCAGGACCAGAATATAGTGATACGCCAAATCTCCCAAATAGTGAGGACCAACCTGCCTAGAAAATCTTTATTAAAATGAAATTGTTTTTCCTCCTCATCATCCTTTTAACGCCCGTCGTTTGGATATAGATCTTCCCCAAGATTCGCCAGACCTCTCGCCTGTTGGCGTTGCGGTTCCAATATCTTCTGTACTTGGTTTTTGCCGGCTACAATTTCGCATATGATCTATAGGAATCCAGGTTTTGAATCGTGATATCAAGTTACTGTCTGACATTCAGCCTATTGCCATTTAGTAGAATATCAATGCAAGAAAAACACTTAATTTTATGGAAACATGTTGGCTTTCTCTGTCAGTATTGACAGACAATTTTCAAGTTCTCAATAGGATAGTCGATGCTACCAGAAACATATTAAAATTTAGTTGACGACTTTGGGCAAGTTTTACATCTAAATTAATCAAATGCGTATTCATAAAATCTATAATATTTAAAAGTTATTGTTGCTTGTTATATTGGAAAATATATTAAATTCTGCAGTAGTCGTCCTTTCAAAAATGATAAACCATCGTAATCAATCATTGCATTGAGTATTTCGTGGTATCTGTCATGCAATAGTGTTTAATTAAAAAATACTCGTGGAAACTCCACCGGTGTTGGCAACTAAGATTATCTCGTGTCTCTGCTCTTCTCTCGCCCTTTGCTTCAATCTTCACATTCTCTCCCTTATCCCTTCTAATCTTCGTTGCCCGTCTATGTTTTGTATCTAAATGCTATACAAACACGGATTAGTTTCATATGCGAAAATCCTCCTACCACCTCATTAAACTACCTAACCTTTTTCTCTCCTCTCTTCCTACCCTGTTATCAAACGATCTAACTTTCTTTTCTGTCCTCTCTTCCTACCCTCGTATTAAACTACCTAACTTTATTTTCTGTCTTCTCTCTCCCTGCCCTCGTATTAAACTTCCTAACTCTCTTTTCTTTTCTTTCCTTTCCGTTATGTTATTACTGAAAGTGTAACCTTCGAACGCAGGTAGGAACAAGCAGAATAATATTATAGATTGATACCTATAGACAGGTCAAAGAAACTCCTTGGATCGGATAATGATTAGCAAACTAACCTAGCGGATCATTACTATTGGATAGTGATTTCTATTCTCACCGGGTGCCCTATACATGTGGCATTGTGCCAAAACCAATCTACCCTTATTAAATAACTATACAGGTCCAAGAGGCGCTTCGTTATGGGGTAAAGCAGGGATCGGCAACCTTTTTGCCTCTGCAAGATGAATTGAATATCAATGAGTGGGCCGGGGGGGGACAGATAAGTGCCATGAAAAGCTTGAGATATGGAGACTATCCATTTAAATACATCTAGCATGTTTGTCTCAAATAGAGGAATAACACAGGCTAGAAAATCACGTGCTTAACAAAGGATGCCAATTAGTGATCAAAGAACTCAATTTAGTCATAATGTATTTCAATCGGGGCATCTTTTGAATCTATTAAAAAGACGGAAAAATTCTTTAAAACATAAACTGTACTCATAATATCCCAATATTTGCTCGTGGGCCAGTCAAAATCCCTTCGCGGGCCGGATCTGGCCCGAGAGCCATAGGTTGCCTACCCCTGCTGTAAAGGTTAGTAAGCTAGTCTCGCAGATTATTACGACTGTAGTGAATTCGATCCTCATTGGGTGACACCACACTTGTGGTCATGCGATGGTTCTAAGGCAAGTCGGATCATCCGTTTTCCGGATTATCAGATGTGTTGTGTATCACCCCTACTATTAGTTTGGACCAGCTCGAGAAAGTCGTGTGGTTAGGCGACTATAAAGGACTTGCGTAAAAGACTGATGTAGAGTTTGAATTCCTTCCTTTGTGGTGTGAAACTTGTAACTCTAACGACTGTGTGTCGAACTATTGAACGGAGGACATTTAGTGTCAGACTTGGTAAACGTAATATAAACCCTACGTTAAACCCGTGTATACTGAGTGGAAGTATACAACCTGTGAATTACAGTATTCAGACGGAATACAACACGATATCAGATGTCACGACAACAAAATCTGATACTTTAAACCCACTTATCATGTCTTCTATCACATTGGAGTCAGTTGACAGCTCAAAAAATATTTTCACGCTAGTTTGACTGCTAAAAAGCGCTAATGTTTTTTTAAATAGCCAGAAATGGCCTAAAACCGCCAAAAGACACTAAAAATGGCCACACGGTGTAAGCGCGAACGCGCTACTTTAGCGTTTTTTGCACTGCCAAAACAAGAAACGCACAGAATCTAGCGCGAAATGCGCTAAATCGACAACACTGAGGAATGCCATAAACACAAAGAAATAGTAAAGGCAAATAAAATGTTTTCAGCAAATTCTACAATGTTACAAACACAAATCGGATCATTATAATATATAGAAATCATATCATTATTATCGGAGTGAGCGCAAACAAAGACGCCACAGTATTATTATCAAGGAGCGAATTAGACTGTAAATTGCTACATTCTTCAAGAGCATGTTAACGGTATTGTGCTGCCAAACATCTCGCTATGGAGTGCCGTTTTTTGCTGCGTCACGATAACACACCCGCACAAAAAGAAAGATCATTATGATATATATTTAGTAAGCTTTTCTTAGTCTGTCACAAGGCTACGATTGTAGGACACCCAGTGATAATCTAACTCACTACTGTAGTAATGGCCTGCTTTGCTAATTAGTTTAAACTTGCTAACCAGATTATTTGCGAAGCTTCGCTTAGCCCAGCAAAAAGTCACGATAGTGAGGCACCCAGCGCAAATCGAACTCACTCTCATTCTAAGCTTAGTTAATCACAACACAAGGCCAAATGGGAAGAATGATGGCAAAATATTGCGTTGCGTCAATCCTCAAAGTAAGGAGATCTGCCTGCCTGAAAAATCATTTTCACCCGCTTTACCCTTATCGAGGTATTAGGTACACACGGGTGATTGTTAGTAAGCGCCACTTCCGGTTTGCCAAGCCTGTCGAGGCTCCGTTCTGCTCACGGCGCCGGGTATTCCCCAATGGTCACCCATCTAGGT
>VCCN01006028.1:67852-78224 GCA_006491835.1 Architeuthis dux | reverse complement strand
CTCTCTCTCTCTCTCTCAGATAGGCCCGTGTGTACTGAGTCTCTCTTTCTCTCTAACCCAGTGGTTCTCAACCTGTGTGTCGCGTATTTTCTTTTTCCCCAAATACGCAAACATATATTTTGAGCCTCAAACATGTCCAGTACGGGTATTATGTCTGTCCCGCTGACGACACAGAGTTGCCAATCTAGTGGCGTTTGTGAGATCTCAACCGTTTTAGCAACAGATGGAAGGAAAAGGGGGTGATGAGTACGTATATCAGTTTGCAGATGTGAATGTTTCGTTCATTAACTACTGAAATGTTTTTGTCTAATTCATTAAAAAAAATGTATTTCGTTCTTTTCTCTCTCTCACCCCCCCACACACACACACTCTCTCTCTCTCTCTCTCTCTCACTCTCACTCTTTCAGTTTCTCTCTTTCTTTCTTTCTTTTCTGTCTATCTATCTAGCTAGATGGCTACATACAGGGTGTCCCGTAATTGTGTCTTCTCTGCAAACGTTGTAGGGGGGGGGGGTAACTCCGTAATTATGTCCTTTCTGTAAAAGTTGTAAGGGGGTTAACTTTGTATTGACTAGGCATCTAAATTAAAAGTAACGTTCGATTTCCACACAATCGAGCCTAGTTAATACAAAGTTGTTCCCCTTACAACGTTTGCAGAGAAGATATAATTACGGGAGACCCTGCTCTCTTTCTTTCTCTTCAGATATCTTGATGGCTAGATATTAACAGGCTGAGGTTTTGATCAGATTAAAAGAAGCTCAGACTACGGTAGATTCCCAGAATGCGTGCAGTTAGCCTTTAAATGAATGATCTTTCCCTTTGAATGAAAAACAGATTGTTATTGCTTTGAATGAATTAAATTGTTTTTAGTTGTGCATCGTTTTAACATCGAGTGTGTTAAAGGTTGTTTTTTTAAAAATAAAGTTGCTTTTTATTTGTGTACCGCTTTTAACATCGAACAAGCGAGTGTGTGAAACGTTGAAGGTTGTTTTTGAAATAAAGTTATTTTTATTTATTTTATTTGTGTGGCGCTTTTAACATTGAACGGGCGAGTGTGTGAAACGTTGAATGTTTTTTTTTAAATAAAGTTGTTTTTATTCATGTTATTTGTGTACCGCGTTTAACCTCTAACAAGCCAGTGAGTGAAACGTTGAAGGTTGTTTTTTTAATAAAGTTGTTTTTATTCATTTTATTTGTGTGCCGCTTTTAACATCGAACAAACGAGTGTGTGAAACGTTGAATGTTTTTTTTTAAATAAAGTTGTTTTTATTCATGTTATTTGTGTACCGCGTTTAACCTCTAACAAGCCAGTGAGTGAAACGTTGAAGGTTGTTTTTTTAATAAAGTTGTTTTTATTCATGTTATTTGTGTACCGCTTTTAACATCGAACAAGCCAGTGTGTGAAAACTTGAAGGTTGTTTTTTTAAATAAATTGTTTGTATTCATGTTATTTGTGTACCGCTGTTAACATCGAACAAGCGAGTGTGTGAAACGTTGAAGGTTGTTTTTGAAATAAAAATTTTTTCATTCATTTTATTTGTTCCGCTTTTAACATCGAACGGGCGAGTGTGTGAAACGTTGAATGTTTTTTTTAAAATACGGTTGTTTTTATTCATTTTATTTGTGTACCGCTTTTAAAATCGAACAAACGAGTGTGTGAAACGTTGACGTTTTTTTTTAAAATAAAGTTGTTTTTATTCATGTTATTTGTGTACCGCTTTTGACATCGAACAAGCGAGTGAGGGAAAGGTTGAAGGTTGTTTTTTTAAATAAAGTTGTTTTTATTTATTTTATTTGTGTGCCACTTTTAATATCTAACGGGCGACTGTGTGAAACGTTAGAGATTGTTTTTTTTTTCAAATATAATTCTTTTTTTAAATGTTATTCGTGCGCAACTTTTAACATCGAACGGATGTGTGTGTGAAACGTTGAAGGTTTTTTTTTACAATAAATTTGTTTGCATCTATTTTATTTGTTCGCCGTTTTTAAAAGGGGATTCTGGGCATCAACCCAAACTACTTTGGCTGTATCATGAATTGGTAGAAATACAAATAAATGCAGTGCGGTTGCCTTAAACTTTGCACTAAGGCCCTTGGGAATGGGATGAATCCATCTCCCCTCTCCAGCTATGGTTTACTGGGCATACTGGGCGGTTAACTCTGAATTCAGACCAGGAATGTTAGATATTTAGGCAGCCGTGGCCTTGAGTCACAGATTTGACACCCACAGGTGTTGAAAGTTATAAAGATGATATCAACCAAACCCCAAACTGCAGGTGTCAAAAGTTATAAACAGGATATCGATTAAACCCCGAGCTGCAGGTGGTGTGCTGGAAAACCAGATTGGGCGTTCGAACCCCATAAAAGCCACAGAGGCGCCCCAAGAAGGCACAGAGAGAGAGAGAGAGAGAGAGAGAGAGAGAGAGAGAGAGAGAGAGAGAGAGCGAGCACCTAGGCTTGGGACAAACACAATACCAATTTCCCCTGTTAACCCTGTCGGCTCTCATTATCTCTCTCCCACTCTTTATTCTCCGCCACGGCACGATGTATCTGATGCAATACAAATATATCATCATATTTTTATAAACCAAGTCTCAAGTCTTCCTTTTTCTCGAAGTCCAAGATGGCTATACAACACAAGTAAAATAAAGAAGAATAAAAATGGACGGACGAAATAACGCGACGGATGTCTCAACCTCTCGACGACACCTCGAGTACAAGATAATTCTTTTAAATAATAAAAAAGAAATGGTAAATGTGAATAAAACATTTTGATTAGATCAGAAGAACTGGGCGACTGGAGGTCAGACTGCAAGACCTATACGCACAAGCTGGTTGCTGCAGGGCCAAACTCTACCTACTTCTATTCTATAAAAATATATTGTTTTAGTATAAATATAATTATTCGTTAGAATGAAATAAGCCCTTGCCTATCTGTAACATAAATTTTCGTATGTATGTAAGACCTGTTACTTTGGCTCAGTTGGAAAAAGAGCCGTCTACCGATCACTAAGTCGTGATTTCATAATCACGGCAGGGGAATGTTAACTTTATATAGTAGTCCAGGTAAACTATGGTTTAAATTGGAAAAAATTAAAACATAATTTTTTTTTCTCCACAATGCATTTCTATGAAGTCTCCAGAACACCATACTAAAAATCCCAAGAAATCCTAGTTAAAAATCCAAGATGAACAGCCATTTTTCAAGATGGTCGCCAATTTGACCTCCCTATGTTGGTTGGGGCCAGAAAACTCAATGTTTGTACAGATGACAAAAACGTGGAGGTATTCCAGCACACTCCGATGGAATTCTCTTTCCAATATATCTATATGTATATACTAGAAGGGTTACACGGCGTTGTCCGGGGGGGGGGGAATAACTAACAGCGCCCCCCGATTTTGATCCCTAAAAAGAGGAAGAAATTCCCCCCGAGTTTGAGCCGTAACCTAACGAAAAAATCCACACCTCGATTTAGATCCTTATACGGGGAAAGTTCCCCGATTTTGACCACTAAAACGTGAGAAAATATCCCCCCCGCCCCACCGCCCCTGGAAAAAAGTCCTCCTCTCGATTTTCAGCCCTGAAAGACCTCTAAAAAGGAAAAACAAAGCGCTAACCCGACCCCCCCCGATTCTGACCCCTAAACGGAAAAAAGTCCCCCTCTATGATGACCCCTAAAAAGGGGGGGGGTGTTTCACCTCGCTTTAGAACCCTAAAAGAGAAAGGTTTCCTCGCTTTTGACTATTAGCAAGATGACCTATTTTTCGCTACCGCACATATAAACATTATTTCTCTCTCTCCCCTAAATTACTGTTATTGCTGCTGCTAATTGAAGTTGCTGCTGCTGCTGCTGATGATGATGATGATGATGATGATGATGATGATGATGATGAAGGGACAGCCCAAACCCTTCCACAGGCCACGGTGCTAGTGATTACTGTTGCTGCTGATGATAAGGAAGAAGGGACAATCCAACCCATTCCTCATACTCTTGCTGTGACCTATTTATGTGGGTGCTCTTTTCATTCACTTATTTCTCTAGGAGCTGATTTTCACTCTCTCTGCTTGATTGTTATCAGTCCCCCCTCTCTCAGTAAAGGTACGCATACAAACTCACAAAGAGACGACCAAATCTCTATATATAAGGATATACAAAACCCAATGTTTGTACAGAGAACATCATATATCGTTGGAATGGAAATTTTGTCAGCTTTCCAGAGTAAAAGAAGTTACAGACAAAAACGTGAAGGTAGGTATTCCAGCATACACTTGTTATTAGTCTATCAGAAAGTGGAAGTTATCATTTTTTTTGGGGGGGTAGAATCTTGGCAACCTTGTATATGTATAATAGTTATTAATAACAACAAAATGGTAAAAAATAAATGTTACTATTTATGTAACTGAAAATCTATTTAAAATAACTTGAGAATCATCTTTTAAAAAGTTGAATTATTTAAATGTCAACTTGTTTATTTTTTAAAAATCAAAATATTTACGTTTCGTTGTACGTTTCTTTTCAAATATTTGAAGCTAGAAATGTCAGTTACTTCCCTTAGATTTGACGCCACAAGGTTATCAGAAATTACCTCCCTTGTTTTGTTTCTTACGCTCTAACATGATTTTTTTTCATATATTTCGTCGGCTAATGATTATTGTTTCTTACGCTCTAACTTGATTTTTCTTCATATATTTCGTCGGCTAATGATTATCGAGGAATGTACTGATACAGAGGCGGCGCATATGGGAACAGACAGACCCCGCGATTGCGGGACGGGGCGCCGGAGTTCTGGGGGCGCAATCGGATCTAAACCTTTTACTTTTGGGGTGGGGGCAAATTTAACAATTTGCAGGGGGCGCAGTCGCCACCCACTGATTGGTCCCAGGATAAAATGATCTAAAGATTATTAGTTTTTTCTTAATTTCAACTCGGGCTGACTTAGATTAGTGATTCTGTGAAGAATTTTATTTATTTTTTATTTATCTATCGATTGATTTTTTAAAGATTTATTGGTCGGTATACAGAGTCTTCTCGATTTATCTACTTAATTTATTGATTTATATATAATGCGTCTATGGGCATCACATTATAAAATATTGTCTTGTAACATTCCAATAATCGCAGAGCATGAAAATTACACATCGTTATCAATAATGGAAAACACTTTATTTTATGAATATTTTTGCACATGCACATCTTGTTCGATACAGGAAAAAGTCATTGTTTGCCCAAGATTGTCAACGAAAAATGGATTTATTACAAGAATCGAAAACAAAGCAAATCATGGCTATCATCTCAGCCTGAACAGAATCTAGGGGTTAGGATTCCTGCCTTTCACCCAGGAGGTCCGGGTTCGATTACCGGTGTGGGAACGCTTCTTTTGATCGCTTCTCGATAGCATGGCGAAGATCAAAGTGTAGTATTTGTTCTTCGAAACCGCCATGGCCTCGAAGGACAGGGGTCCTGTGGCATGCTCGGGTATCGTCCTGGGAGAAGTTGCGCAGGATATCTTGGCTGCGGCTGAGGACACGCTAGGATCAAAGTGGATTATCTGTGGTTCGAAACCGCCATGGCCTCGAAGCTCAGAGAAACACGGCTGTGGCATGCTCGTGTATCTTCGGATACCTGGGAGAAGTTGCACAGGATATCTTGGCCAGCTGGTCGAGAGGCGATCACCATTAGCACACTCGGGATCCGTCCTGAGGAGCTTTTGACCCATCCCGGTCCTCGTGGCATTTGTCTCAGCGACAGGGATTTGGGATTCTCCCCCCTTAGGTCTCTAGTCACGGGGACATGGGATCCCCACCCCTAACCTTATCCCAGTCCTCGTGTCATTTGTCTCAGTGACGGGGATTTGGGACCCCCCCCCTCAGGTCTCTAGGCACGGGGACATGGGATCTCCACCCCTCTGTCTGCACGTTCGCGTGCAGGACCCCACCCTAAAAAAGACTTCATGTCATAATTTGCCGCTGTGGGGAGGCGAATAAAGAAAATCGTTTCTCGATCGCATGGTGAAGATCAAAGTGTAGTATCTGTTCTTCGATGCCCCCGATGTTCGATCAACACCTGCCCGGGATTCGTCCCGGGGTCCTTGTCCAGCATGCCCACGATTCGTCCTGAGAGAATGCACAGGATTTTAAAGCCTTCTGCCCGACACCTGCCCGGGACTGTCCCCGTCCCGGGACCCTTGTCCAGCATGCCCAGGATTCGTCCCGAGAGCTTGCACGGGATTCGTCCTGTGATCAATGTCTAGCCTGCCCTAATGTCTTCGTGAAATAAGGGGATGCACCCAGCCTGCACATTCGCGTGCGGGACCCCACCCTAAACTCGACCCAAGCGTTTGTCATATTAGCCATCGCGGGGAGATGAATAAACTCTGAAGACTGAAGACTGAACAGAATATACTGGGAGAAAAAGTTCTTCTCTGTGTTTGCTAGGATTCAAAGAGAACTTTTGTCAACTTCCAGTCCAAGTCGGAGGCTGGAGTTGATTTTGTTTTCCACCGTAACAACAAGAACACTAACAATCCTCACCTAATTTAGGGAAGTAACCTCTTCACTGTTTGTCCCGTAACGTTAAACCAAGCCGGTATATAAAATTACTATTTCCCTACCATGATTGAAATCACCATCAAGTGGCTCTCTTACCGACTGAACCAAACTGACAAAGTCTTACATATCTACGAAAATATATATTGCAAATACGCAAGGGTTTATTTCATTCTAATAAATACATACACTTATACTAAACAAATTCTATTATTATATATACAATACAAAAGTTGCAGTAATCATCTTCAGTCGAAATTTAAGTAGGAGTGGAGTTTGACCCTGCATCAACCAGGTTTGTTCTTTATGAATTGCTGGAACATGGAAAATACACTCTTACTACAGTGAGTAATTGGGTTTGAATTGGTTTGAATTGGTTTGAATGACGAATTGGAACAGAAAATACCTTTCTCTGGGCAAATAAGTCGACAGACGATTTTACTACATGACAATGCAAATCCGAAGCAGCAAACAGTCATGGAGTTGGGATGGGAAGTTCTTCCACGTGGGACGTGTTCTCCAGACCTGTCACCTTCAGACTGTCACTTTTCGCTCCATGTAACACTCATTGTCTGCTCAGCAATTCCAACAAGTTCAAGATATGGACAAAAAATCCACAACGATAGAATCAAAACTGTTTATGCGCAACACTACAATGAGCAATTGGCTCGTTTGAGTGACGCATTGGAAGAGAAATGACCTTTCTCCGGGCAAGGAAGACGATTGGTGACAACGTCCGTCCTAGTGTTGCAAATGCGACGCAGCAAACGATGATGGAGCTGGAATGGGAAATTCTTCCACATGTGGCGTATTCTTCAGACCTGTCACCTTCAGAATTTCACTTGTTTTTTCTCCATGTAACACTCCTTGTCTGGTCAGCGATTCTAACAATTTCAGATAATGCAAAGATACTGCCACTCCCTGCCATTCCCTATCACTTCTTGATACTACTAGTTCTCAAACATAAACAAACTCCCTGTCATTCCGTGTCACTTCTTAATACTACTAGTTTTCGAACATAAAAAACGCCCTGTCATTGCCTGCCACAAGTTTCATTAACGTTTTAGAACTAGTAAAATTAGGAAGTGACAGAGATAGTTTTTGCATTGAAATATTTCATTAACATGTGGCATGGGATAAAAAGTACTGCCGTGAAAAGGTCCCCAAATATTCATAGAATCAAATTGTTTACCACTACGAATGAAGTTGGAAGAGGTATATGTACTCACTCGTCCCTGTCCGTTTGTCTGTATGTCTATCTGTCAGTCCGTCTGTTTGTCCATACAACATATCCAAAAGTTCTCAATGAATTTCAATGGAATTTTTGTGGAAGGGTGTACCATGGGTTAATCGATTAAATTTTGGGGCGGATCCAGAAATGTTTCCTCCTCTGCATCGTAGCAATATATCCACACCACACAATATCTCCAAAAATTCTCCATGAATCTCAAATCTGCTGGACTTTGAAAAGGAAATAAAGCAAATGAACTACAGTGGTGACTGTTGGCCGTTATTGCTGTGGCCGTGTTAAACCTGGTTCGAATCCTGGTCACAGCCAATCACTCTTTACTTATTTTTGTACAATAATTTGCTGTTTTACTATAAATATACATTTGCTAATAATTTACTTTTGGAAGTTGGAAGAGTAGGGGAGATCGGGGCTGGTTGGTATATGGGGAAGGTTGAATCACTTGCATTAATTTTTGTTTCTATCACTTGATGGCGCCACTGTTAGCCTCATTTTGAGCAGAAAAATATCCGCCATTTTTCTACTAAGTTTGAGTCACATGTGCTGTAAGCAAGACGAGTTTGCACGAAAAACGTTTTTTCACCCTGGTAAGTAACTTTTTCACTTTGACAAACGTGTGCCTAGTGCATGCTGTAATGTGTGGTTGATGATAGTGCAGTCTACGTTTGTGAGACGTGGCAATAAACAGTATATATACTACATTTCAAGCGGCTTCTGTCAGTACTTTTTCCTTGGAATAATATATAAATATAACAATGTGTTTGGCGCTGGTTGGTACATTGTAAGTTGGGCTACTTGGTACGCTGTAATTGTATTGCAATTAATGCAGAAAGAAAAAGGCTGCAAAATAACAAAACTAACTTCAAACAAGACAAAAAGTATTCAGAGAAAAAAGAAAAGTGGAAAAGGGGCCAGAAACAAAAGAAAAGGAAAGACTAATACCACTGATGAATCCACAAACAATGAAACCTTTTGTTTTGTGTGCGTAGAACGTTATTCCAATTCAGTTTGGTGTGCGTAGAACCTTATTCCAATTCAGTTTGGTGTGCGTAGAGTGCGTAGAGTGCGTAGAGGGGAATAACTACTGATTTACCTCCGTTTCAAGTAAAAAGAATTTTATTCCATCTGACATAATAAATTTAACAATTTTTTTTTCTACCACTGAACAGATCCGCTGTCAATTAGGAACGGTTCCCAGCGGTTTATGATGTTAAGAGATAAGGTTTTCGGAGAAAGCAATTGTTATTATTATAACAATTCTGTCTAGATATTGCCTATAACAATTATTATTAATTATATAACAAATAGTTATCAAAGTTCCCTCTAATATTTAGTAGTCAGTGTGCGCAAAAATTTTATGTTGTGCATTTTTTCCTTTGACAAAAGAATGTGCGCACTGAATGCTTGTGCAAATGTAAACTTGAAATTGTTTCAAGATAATTTTGGCACAACCTATCTTTCATGGCTGATAAAACTGTATAGGCATGTTTTATGTATCATACAAGTATGATTGCATTCTACAAAGCAACGTATGTAATCAAGAGCTTTTTCTTTTGAGCCAATATTTTAACTGCATCACGCTACACGTGCTAGAATGAACGTGTGTGTAGTGCCTTTGGTGTTTGTTTTTCTTTCCAAGTCAACGGACGACGATCACATTGAGAAACTGTATTCTATGATCCGTAGAAATCGTCACCTGACTTTTACTTCAAAACTCCACAGACAGTTTTGTTTTAATACAAAAGGTTAAAGTCACTGCTATACAACATAACAGTAGTGAGCACTCTAAAACGTCACATTGGTGCGTTGTTTTAAAAGTTCGGTTTTTCTTTGGACAGCCCTCGTATATAGGGTGTCCTATAAGTAATGACCAATTTGTCCCAAAATCAACGCCGGTTCTATCTAAGGGAAGCAACTATTTAATAGTTGCTTTTAATAGTAATGTAATAATATTTTAATAGTTTAACAGGCATTAATTTTGCCATTTTTGCATTTCCTTATGAGGCCGAGAAGAGGATCTCTTCAGTCCACTATTGGTAGACTTGCAGGGTGTTGAGGGTTTCAGTCTAGAAAGTAGAACCAAGCTCTGTCTCACTTTGTAGTCTTTAGTTTTCAGTGGGACTTGAATAAGTTGCTTTCTGGTTGCTACTATACGGCAGTATAATGCTTCTGCCTTCTCCGCCTCAGATATCAAAGCGACACCAGGCGGGTCGTTCCAAAACTAACTGAGATGCAAAAAAGCAGGCTCCTTTATGGGCAACTCTCAATTCGGAGGTTTTGGTCGACGGACGTAAAGGAGACATTCAATTCCACTGGTGCCTTCTCCACCTTACGGTGCATTTGTTGTCAATGTGTCAACAACCGCTCCAGGACTTCTGATCAAAAGGTCTCGCCGAGAACACCGCATGTGTCCCACTTTAAGTCGCCAAGTGTATTCGAAGATCAGAACATCTCTCCGTGAGACCAACCTCTCAACAGCTCCCCCTTCCACCGAAGGAAAAAACGAAGAACTTTTTAGCATAAATTACCTAGCAATTAATCGATGTCCACTTGAATAATCTTGAAGTGAAACTAGTTG
>VCCN01006028.1:11625-28127 GCA_006491835.1 Architeuthis dux | reverse complement strand
ACTATGTATTATGTACTGCATGTATAATATCATTGTACTATGCATTATGTACTGCATATATAATATCATTGTACTATGTATTATATACTGCATGTATAATCCAATCCAAAATACTCATGTGTACGCTCAATTAAACCATTTTTTGGCTCTCTGGCCCCTTCCCTCACAGGTCCCTACTCAGCCCAATGTTTAATCTACCACTGAACAGTGTACATGTAAAAATAGATAGGGACACAGATTTAACAATTTGAAGGAGTACGCCATTGGAACATTGCAACTGCAAAGTGGTGGACTTTTGTTAGATTTTAACTGTAAAAAAATAAAACCAATATAGATTCCTCTACACACTCTAATGGTGCTTAATATTATATTAGTGAAACCATAAATATTCACAATATTGGAAACTTAGTGGCTTCTTTTTCTGTTTATTAATAAGGACATAAAATAGAAATCTGAACCCCAAGTTAAAAGCAAATTTTAATGTATCCTCTTAAAAGTTACCTGATTTTAAAGTGGTTGGATTATAGATATTTTCAGAAGTTTTGAGATGAAGTATTAATCACTGCTACCCACAACAGACAGGTTTAAACACTGTTGTTGGGCTTAGGTTATTCATGTGTTTTGACATTTATATGTATCTATCTACCTAGCTAAATTGGTCACTAGTTTGTGCCCGCTTGTTTTTTGAAAATTCAGACCTTTTTTAGTGATCACTCCCCAACAAAAGGCGAGAGAAGTATCTATGTATCTATGTATCCGGACTTTGCCCAGTCCTAACCCTTTACAGTAGAAACTTACAAATTAACCCCCCTAAGTGGGATGGTTCAATTTAAGTCTATGCTAAATTGATGCCTTAGTTTGTGTCTGGCAGCATTCACGCTTGTTTTTTGAAAATTCAGACTTTTTTTAGTGATCACTGCCCAACAAAATGCGAGAGAAGTAACTTATTCATTGATCACCCCTTTTTTCAATTTTGTAATTGATCACCCCCAATATGGCATGCTGCTTAATGACATTGGTAACATGATGGTTTCTATTGAGTGACTAACTTTGTTTTTTTTAAATCATGAATTTATTGTTCAAACCATATTGGTAGCATTTATATCAAGGTAACTTAATGTTTTTTTTATTATTCCATGTATTCCAAACTATTGTCTTCATCTTTATAAACATAATATTTCAGTTGATTGATTCATTTTAGCCTTACTCACATGTCTGTTTTATTCGATCTTTTAGAATTTGCTTTACCCTTTTCATCTTTTCACCTGGAACATACCAATCAAGCAGAATCAGGTAAGTAACTTTACTGTCATTTTCTTAGAGACACATACTACAAAAGTTTCTTGAATGTTTCATTTGTAAAATTGATGAGAAAACATTTTTTTACAAATTTGTTTTCTCAGCAGAAGCCTAGTTGGGGCATTTTCAAATACCCTACCCCTATCAAGGAGGGCTTTATAAATAGTGGTTCACCTGCAGCATTTCTACTGACATTATATAATAACAAAGATATATTTGTACATACATGATAGTGCATGTCTATTTATTGCAAATTTTCATTTTCATCAAATCCCATGAAATGCTGGAGGGGGCCTCTCAAGGTGCCCCCCCTATCTTTAC
The DNA here is from genome assembly GCA_006491835.1 of Architeuthis dux. Taxonomy (NCBI): domain Eukaryota; kingdom Metazoa; phylum Mollusca; class Cephalopoda; order Oegopsida; family Architeuthidae; genus Architeuthis; species Architeuthis dux. The sequence goes on along the minus strand of VCCN01006028.1, from coordinate 26,507 downwards.
CTATGCCACTGATTCTCAGTACAATTAATTGAATTTTTTAACAAATCTTCGTATTGACATATGTTTATTGTATGGATGTGAGGGAATCCGACAGAATGGTGGATGTGGTTAGACAATGTGGAAAAGAAAGAATGTGAAAAGCATGTTATATCTCAAACATGTTTATTAACATGAAGATAAATCCCTATGCATTTCATCGCTGCAAGCAATGTCTTCAGAAGATAATTGAACATAGCAGAGTCCTGTGGTGTGCAGTGAATGAGACTAGATGTGTGTTGTGTATTATATGCCAAAAAGCTCTGGTTTGTTAAAGGGGGAGTGACTTTTTTGAAGGGGTCAATGTGTGGGTTTTGGAGTGGGTGGTGCTGGGGTGTTAAATGGTGGGGGCAGTGTCTGGTTTTGGAATGGCTGGTGGATTAACTTATAAGTGTGTAGATAAAAAGATGTCTACTCTGATTATCTGGGGTGATTTATAGCTATTGTGGGTGGGTGTTTGTGTATCACTAAGAGGGGTGTGTGTGTGTGTAGCAGGTTAGGTATGTGCTTATATGCATATGTGGGTGGGTGTCTATTGGTATGTGGATAACAGTGTGTGTGTATGTGTGTGTGTATGTGTGTGTGTGCGTGTGTGGTGTGGTCTGTATTCTATCCATATTGACACATAAAAAATATTTTTCACAACTTTTTCAAAATTGATCTTAAATAAATTAATGGTTATGAAAATCAGTCTAAGCCAGGGGTGGCCAGACAGTAAATCGTACCAAATCCATAGTATATAATTATATCAACATCTGTAAACAGAATATAAAATAAAAAGACAATAAAAACTAAATAAAAAATGACATATTTTGTATACATATAATTACATAATTATTACACTACCAAAGGTTTAAGTTATTAATGTGTTCAGACATTTATATGTATCTATGTATGTATCCGGATTTTGCCCAGCCCTAACCATTCATAGTAGAAACTTGAAATTTTGCACACACACTCCCCTCAATGAGTAAGGAAAACAATTTTTTTGTTTTCTGAAAATTCCCTCCCTAAATAGGTTTTTAGAGGGGGTGTTCAGTTTTGTCTATCTATCTGGACTTCGCCCAGCCCTAACCATTCATAATAGAAACTTGAAATTTTGTACACACACTCCCCTCAATTTTTGATTTTTTTTAAATTCCCCTCCAAAATAGGATTTTAGTTGGGGATCAAAATTCAACAATACTTTAATAAAATGTGTTGTTGGTTTGTTTCTGATTGAATAAACATCTTATATAATTACTAGCATTCCAAAGGAAATTATGAATCACAGCCACCCATATATGCTGTGTTGGGGGTGATCAATTAAAAAGTTGGAAAAAGGGGTGATCAATGAATAAGTTACTTATCTCGCCTTTTGTTGGTCTGTGATCACTAAAAGGTCTGAATGTTCAAAAAACAAGTGGGCAAATAACAAGTTTTCACAATCAACTTCATATGGTGTCTCTAATCTCAACATAAAAGACTAGAACTTGAAACTAGAAACTTAATAGCTCTTCTCGCCTCTGCCAACAAAGTTGGAGAGTTACATGTATTCACTTGTGTCTGTCTGTCCGTCAGTCCAAATGATATCTCCAGAGGTTCTCAATGAAAGATGGGCCCAGGGGCACAGGAACCAGGAGGCAGCTAAGGCAGCTGCCCCCCGCCCCTACACATACACACAGTCTTGGCACAGGGTCTACAGGGGCAGTTGGGTGCCCTCTATGAAAAAAGACATACTGAATCAAATATTTATTTCTAATCACCAACTGCTTGTCCAATTTTTGCATTGATTGCTTTAAACAGAAATACAAGTTTTGCTTAGTGAGCAAGAGATTTTAGTGGTTGTCTCAAGGTGTTGACAAGAGTTCTCTATACTTTATAGGTAGAAAATATTTTAAAAAACAAACTTTATTATTTAAATCTGTAGCAAATATCTGTGTTTCATCAAATTCATTTCCTCTTGAATTATAAAAGCAACAAGCTGTCATCAATTTTGTCTTTTGATCTTCAACTGAAAACCACTAACTAGACGAGGGGTTGGTGTGCCATAGAATACAACAAAATGTTCTTGCATGAACCCAATCGAAAAGTCATGTGTTCCATTGTAGACAACCCAGTGTTGCCAAATTAGCCATTTTTCTGCTAGATCTAGCTGATTGTTTTTTCTCAATTTATTCAATAAAAATCTATCCAATTAAAAAAAATAATTTAATAAAAGTAAATGTTTTATTCTCATTAATAATTTGTTTTGGAGTCTTAGTTATTTTATTTGATAAGTGGACTTTAAATGGGTAGTATATAAAACATTTTCAGCAATAAAGTTAGCTGGAAATGAAAAACTGTAGCCGATTTTAGCCATTTTCAAAAATATATGTCGTAAAATGCCCTTTTCTGAAAAGCTTCCCCTCCCAAATTGCTTCCGCCGCCCATGAATGGGCCATGGACTGCGGAAGAAGTGATTCAGTTTTGGGGCGGATCCAGGAATATGTTTTCGATTGAGAGATATTTGTTTATTATTCTGCAGAAAAGAGGTTAAAAAACGAACACTTAATAAAAAGGCTAAATAAATCTGAAGTGCAAGAGAAGTAACTCAATATTTGTAAATTTAAAGTTCTGTCCCTTGTTTTTTTAATATTTTACTTTTTATTTTCATTTAGCTTTTAGCCTACACGGCGTTGGCAGAGATATGCGCTCTCTGGGTGCTTCTTAGCTTCTTTTCTTCTTAATTTCTGATTCATCGAGAAAGTCTTTTTATTTTACAACACAGGCGTTTGAAAGAATTCTTGAATAAAAAATAACGTTTCACGTCTTGTAATTTATGTATTATTTGTGTGTGCGCAACAGGAAGGGACAAGGAAATACGTCGTACGTCTCGTACGGACATAAACAGTGATCATTTTAGTATTAAAAGTAAACATACGTATATTAAAATAGCATCATTAAACATATTTTATTTAAGCACATATTTTTACGAATGTTTTGGATGATGGATGATGTTTATTTATTTGTATTATTTTGTAAGTTCAATTATTTGATGACATTCGACAGAGGTCAAAAAGACAGAGGTCAAATAATGCTTATGTAATAATAATAAAGATGAGAGTCTCAGAACGTTTAGTGGTGATAATTTTACTATCAGGATTTCTAATACAATTTACTGCTATTTAAGGAGTGTCTTTTTTTATAAATATAAATCTTAGAGTTTATATAACAGTAAGAGAAGAGACAGTTATTTATTAGGGGAAAAAAGAGGGTGCAGAAGATTTCGGAAATAGGTTTTGCGCATGCGCACGCTATTCCTTTCCAGCAGCATCACACGTGTGTCGTCGTAGTCGGAGAAGGTCTCTCTTAGCTTTCCAACATGCTAGGAACCAGTAAAATATTGTCCACATGCCTAAAGAAGAAGATAGCCATCGTCGGCTACAGGGAAATTGCCAGTTTGTCAAGAGCTGTAAGTGGTTTTGTTTTGTCTGTAATAAGTATTTCGACTGTTTTGTAGGGAAAACACGTGAAAAACTAGAGTGGGCCGGCCATCTTGTTGACTGACTCCTCGTTACTTTTTGTTCTGTATCGAAATAAATTGGGAATTTTTTGGAGTCTTTTCTCTCTCTTTGTTTTACCATCTTTTCATTTAATTGCTACCTTTCCTGATTGTAATTACTTTATTGCTTTCTTTCGTGTTTCCTTCTATAAGGCTGTCGATTCGCTACATGTACCGTATTTACTCGTGTATAATGCGAACAATTTTAATATAAAATGTCAGGGTCAATAATTGTGATGTAGCATTATACTCGAGTATAAATCTTTTTTAAAAAATTATAACTTTTTGTTTTAGTTTCAAAGTGGGGGGTCGCATTATTTGTACTTAATACTGTAGTATTATTACAGTAGCACCTACTGTACTAATACTACAGTTCATGCTTGAAAAAATAGAAAACTGTAAATTAAAAGATTTGATCAACATATCATTTTTATCTATACCATGGAAGAAAGAAAATATGCAATTTGAAAAATACTAGTTGATTTTTTTTCACGTAAGTAAATCCAATTTTTTGCCGTTGATTTCAGTAATAAACTCTTCGAAAATAAATGCGTAATTCAATTTACGTCTTTACATTATTGATTTGTTGGATTTTGTAATTGTCCATTATTTGCCTTTTTATGTTTTTATTCCTCCTGTCTGTGTAATTTATATAAAATTAATTAAACAGAATTTTTATTAAAGATCTTAGATTGAGAATTATTCATACCTTTTAGTATTTTAAATGTAAAACTTTAAGCAACCCGATTTCTGTTCGTTGGACTCTGAGGTCATGGATTTTGATTTTTCTTTTTTCCTCATTTTTTAAATTGATTTTCCTCGCGTTTTATCTCTACTTTTTCTTTTTAAATCTCTTATTTTAACCTAACCAAGATCTTTGATAAAAAAAAAACAATATATAAATTATAGACATTTGAACTAAAGCCGCACACACCCCCCACCGTATAGGCGAGAGAAGAAGAAAAGGGGTAACTTGGGGTCCTGCAATTCTTGAGTTTATTTCATCATTCTCTTTTATTGTTGTGGGTTTTTTCCCCACTATTCTTGGAAAGTAGAAAACCTTCGCTTTTTATGATCATTATTCATAGAACCTGACTTTTCTTTTTTTTTCGATTTTGTAAAATGATAATTTCTTCGTGTCTGCTAGAATGACCTTGGTTTTTTGGGGGATTTTTTTCTCCATAGTTACGAGGACAAGCACGTGTTTTCCGGCTTCGACAATTTTATTAGATATTAATAATTCTTAAATCTTTTAGTAAAATCCTTATATTTCATCCTTAGTTTTCATCAATTTTTAAAAAATACGTTTTTTTTTTGTTTTTTTTTGTTGTTTTTTCAAATAAAAGCGTTCTCTTTATTACAATTTAGAAAAACCTTTGAATCCGATTCATTTAGAAATGTAATATTTTAAATTAGGTAATAACTATTTTAAGATGTTTTTATATTTGTAGGTGTTAAAAAAACAAGACATTGCCTTTTTAATAATTTTTAGTTACATTCAAATTTCAATATTTATTCGCTGATTTGATTCGTTAAATATAAGCAGTTTCAGGGTTAACTAAAAAATGTAAGTTACATTATCAAAATTCAAGTAATGAATTTCAAAATAGTTGGGCAAATCCATTTTTTCTTTTCTTTTCTCAATTTAGTGTTTTGGGTGCTTTTTTTTTCTTTCATTACATGGGGAAAATCTGCGAATTTGACAGAATACATAATTGTACTTTTTTTTTTTTACTCAATTTGAAATACTTGATTTAACTGAATACGGTCATACTCTAATGTACAAAATACCCTGAATAGTATGGTTGCGGTACAACTGAGAAGAAAATGAATTTAATTATAAGACCTTGAGCGGTACGGAAAATTTTGGATCGAATTAACCGCACTCAAGGTATACCTGTACTCGATAAAAATGTACTTTAACCTTGCTTCCTGTTGTATGGGAACTTGAGTAGCCTTCTTGTCTTACATAAATCCTATTAAGTTAGCGCCTCGGAGTTTTTTGCTCCTTCACTGTAACTTATTACTGCTGTATAATTTTACCGTTTTTATAAATGATGCAACCTTGATTTAAAATGTCTTGTTCGTGCACTCCCTACTCCTCAGCTGCCGTGTGTACATTGTACCCCCACAAGGGCAAAGGTGAAATGTTAAGAACAGACCCTGATAGTGATAAGACGCTTATCGAATCTGCCTCTGTGTCTTTAAAAAACGAAATTTTTCTCTATCAAATTATCTTATGAGACTGCATTCATCTATTCAGTTTTAAAATGGTGTACATCCTATTCCTAAGATCAGCTAATAGAACCGCATTCATTATCTCTACCAACGATGTTGGAGTGGTATGTATTCGGTCGCGTCACCCCGTCGGTCTGTCCACTCCACACGATATCTCCTAAAGTACTCAATGAATTTCAATGAAAATGGGGTAAGGAAGAATTGGCCAAATTTTGGGCCGGATCCAGGAATATTTTTTTTACTTTTCTTTCAATAATTACATGTACCGTATATTTTTTTAACATAAGTCGACCGTGCGTTAACACAAGTTTGGAATTGAGCAGAACATTTTAGAGAATCGACTGACTCGAATATGGGCCGATATACGATAGTTAAAAATACATCAATGAATATTATGAGAGGATCAGTAAGGATCTGAAACTTTGACCTCTTCTAACTAAGCATTGTCCGCAAAAGGGACAGCAACACATCTCATTAAGGAAATACCGTTATCTGGATGGCCCACTCTGTACACCTCGTTATTCAGCCCAGTTCATATCAAATAGACTAGGAATTCTGGGATTTCTGTTATTAAGTGGTAGATATTTCATTTATCTTCTTTGATACTTATTTAAAAACTATACATCCCCCCCCCCCCGTCATATGAAAAATATGTTCAGATACAACTAGAGCCATGAGTCTGATTAAGTTCAAGAAGTAGGGGCGTGAGTCAACCATTATAGTGTTAAGTGAAATATACATACTGCACAACATAAGTTTACATGATACATACAAATTTACCTAAACCTCTATTATACATACACATGTCTAAATACCATGATAAAATGCAAATACTTGTCTTCCAAATTGATGACACACCTTTTTCTTTGATACTGCCATAGGCTTGGTTTAAAGGGCCATGATGCATTGTATATTTTCAAATCCTAGCCAATGAGTTACACACAAACAAAAGACTGCAGAACTTTATTGGGTGCTGGTGTCTTATATGCTATCAAGATTAGAAAAATGTACAGTACAGTGTGCTTCTTTCAATTTAAATTTTTTTTTAAAGTATGGAAGGTTCAAACTTATCGTTTTTTGTCTTTGGTTTACATAACTAAATATAGGCAAGTAGAATTGTTTTTTTTTTTTAATTTTTTTTTTTACATTCACTGCATTTTGATAGGGGTTCAGAAAAAGTATTCATATTACATAAACGGTGAATGATAAAAAAAAAAATTTTCTAACGAAAACGTTATTACCGATTTTTGATCAAAACCCATTGCATTAATTTTAACTATTTACCTTCATGAAGCACATAAAATTATTTTCTATTCAAATATTAGGATGACTATCATAAAGAATTAACACAAGAAAAAAATAAGTTAAAAGCAAACGGTTTTTATTTAAATTTACTCTTATTTCAGTTTGTAGTAAATTAAACAGTAAACTAAAGTGAACGTTATGTAAGAAGTGCCTATTTATTTAAAAACACCTGATTTACCTTCAATTTTTATTAGCACTACCTGAAAATACTCACTCTCTGGGCCGTTATCCCCAGCTATATGGAGCCTAGTCATAAAACCTCAAGTCAAATGATTTAATGTTTTACAGCTGTACACTCACTCCATATAGCTGGGTATTTTCAGCTAGTATCAAATAAAAACAACTGCATGCATTTATATAGTCCATGTATTCGCTGCATTTATCGATCTTCGTTTGGTAAATCCAAAGTCAGTTTGGATGGATCCACGAGTTTGTTATAGTTACATGAGGGAATGTATAGACGATGTTTACCGTATTTCATCTATCACCCACCCTTGAATATTGCCCCTACCCAACCCACAGTTATCGCATCTCGGTTATAATGTGGTTGGCTTTCTTTAATGGGTGAACACCTGTATTAAAGCTGTGCATTCCAACTTTTCAGTGTTGTTGTTTTCTTTATTTTATTGTATATTTTTTTTATGACCCAGGCTAATAGAAATGTATTTTGTAGGAATGCAAAAACTTCAATTTTATTAAACATTTATTGTTGAATTTGTAAGCTTTTTTGTTACATCTCTGATCAAAGGATGGCCAAGTTGAAACCTATTTTTTTAAATACACAAGTTGAGTGAATAAATCTGCTGTGGAAAGAGCTGATATTGGAAAATGAATATTTGCTTTTCTAAATAAATGGGAATTTCATATTGAAAAGGCTGATTTTATTATTTCTATTTATTCTGATTGATATTTTGTAGAAATGTTATATCTTCTCTGAAATTTCCTCGACCAACATTCTTCCTAAAGTGTAAGATCAACTTTTACTGAGTGATAGCCATCAAATTGGTCAGAAATTCAACATGGCCAAAACTCTTTGCAAACCCAATTTGTTTTATTTAGAAAAATCTTTTTTCTTTTTCAGCAAAGTGTCTGCTTCATAAATGGAAAATTCTGCCACAACAGACGTTATGCGTAAGTTTTTCTATTTTTGTTTTTAATATTAGACATAAAACCTATTAAGTTATGAAGAAGAAAAATAATAGCTTCTATCAAAAGAATGGCTTTAGCATTTTAGTGTGATATATTTCTGATTTTTTTTTTTTTTTTTTTTTTTACACAGATTAACCTAAGAATGGAAGATCTCATTCTATATCACAAAACATTAAAAGAGCGAATTGCACTTTAACTTTTTTGGAGATCCCATGTTTTCTATGACTACTGGGATATGTCTTGTGGATCTTTTAGAAATCTACTGGGACATTTTAATTCAGGCATTAAACACCTTAACTCTTTTAGCGCTCTGGCCTTTTGATAATACATCAAAAAAACACTACCATCAGTCAAAACTGTCACCAAAGGTTTCTTCAATTTTTAAGCTGGCCTTTGTAGGTGATATATTGCCCATGTAGTGTTTTTGGCTATAAGGGTTAATAGATTAATCTTGAAAGGGTTAAATGATGTTGTTTAACAGACTTGAGCCTAAAGTTAATGAATTCCAATGAAAATAAAATTTAAAAAATCAAAATCATCCATGTTACAGATGCCGCTTCTCCAATCCAAAAATCTTTTACAGAATTTTGGATTGGAAATTAAATTTCTTGTGCTACCTTCAATTCTGAATCAGTTGTTTACTTTTTTTTACCCTTGTTTTTGGTTGATTCCATGATCTTGGAGATTATCCGAGTGCCATGTTAGATCCTTCATGGTAACTTGAGGACCATCTGTCCCAGTAATAAGGGATGAGTAGCGCTGAGCTACACAGTACCACTTTTAGTAGTGCAGAATCTTGGCATCCTTGAAAAAGAATGCAGAGTGCAAAAGGTCTAATCTTTGATATTATGTCTTTTCCAAGTATACTCATAAAAATAGACAATGGAGTTGACATAACATATTACACTTTCCTTATGTGTAGATCCAAATAGAAATTGGCCATACAGATGGTTATCATGTATTTTACAAGTATATGAATTGACCGACTACAGCATACATTTGCTATGTTCAGGTACTAAAGCATTTTTCTTTCTTTATATTCAGGTCTGATAAAGTGCGAGGGCATGTTATTGGCATTGATTTGGGTACCACAAACTCCTGTGTCACCATCATGGAGGGTAAGACCCCCAAAGTGCTTGAGAATGCTGAAGGTTCCCGAACGACCCCCTCCGTAGTTGCTTTTACCAAGGATGGAGAACGTCTCTGTGGCATGCCCGCCAAGCGACAAGCAGTGACAAATGCACAGAACACTTTCAGTGCTACCAAACGTCTTATGGGCAGGCGATTTGATGATAAAGATGTACAAAAAGATTTGTGAGTTGTGGGTTTTCTGTGCATTTCTCATGAGTTAAGATTACTACATGCTATATTGCAGGTTGAGCATCTCAAACTCTGCAACCTCGGAAGCGAGTGTCACGAGTTTTGGGTGTAGAATAGGCATGGCCTAATTTCAGTACTACAGGCTGGGTGTGGTGTGTCACTGGGACCATTGTAAGTTGTGTTGTCTCCTACCATTAAACTCCAGTAAACTCACTTGGCACACCAGCCCGGAATTTTGAATGATGTTTAGACATTTATAAATAATATAATAATAATTACTTAATTCTTTTTTAAAAAGCCAAGTTTTAGACATATTATAATCCTTTAACAATAATAAAAATCAAAAAAAATACAGTGAGCAGTAAATAAATTGCTATATCTCTTTTAATATTAAATGTACACTTGCTAAATTTTCAGTGATTATTCCCAATGTATCATTTCTAAGTCCGGTGAAATAAAACCAGCAAAAGGTTAATTGAAAAAGATATTCTCTATTGATTGGCATTGTCATGATTTAAATTTAAATGTGTTTGTTTTTTTTGTTTTTTTTGTAAATTTTTTTTATCAATATTTTAAAAAGAAATTTGTTGTTTATTTTCAATAATATTTAATAAATTATTATGTATAAACTGCTTGGCAGTATCAGATTGCTTTGTAGCTAGCTGGTTCACAAATGTCCGTAAACTCAATATTTACTTTCGGCAAGCGATCAGTCCACAGAATGTTTTTTTTTAGTTCATCTTTTTTAGCAGTTTTTATCATTTAAAAAAACTTGTTTATTTCAATATTTAATAAATTATTATCTATAAACTGCTTAGTGGTATCGGGTAATTTTGTAGCTAGCTGGTCCACGAATGTCCGTAAACAAAACTCCTCAATATTTACATTCTGCAAGCGATTGGTCCACGGAACTTCTTTTTTTTTTTTAAGTTCATCTTATTTAGCAATTTTTATCATTTAAAAAAAAAAACAAACTTATTTTCAATAATATTTAATAAATTATTATCTGTAAACTGCTTAGCGGTATCAGGTAATTTTGTAGCTGGTACAGGAATGTCCATAAAATCATCAATGTTTATAATCTGCAAGCGAGTGATCACTACTTCCATTGTTTAAAAGATCGTAAATTTTCGACCTCGGAGTCGTTCGATTATTCCATCATAGATAGAATATTGTTTTAAAATATTTCTTTTAGCAGTTTGTACAGTTTCATGCGAAAATCACTCAAATTCCGAATCAATGAAGTCACTAGAATCCATTTTAGAATACCACGTGTAGCGATAGAGACTTGAAATTTCCGTCGTTTTTGTTTATCGTTAATAGATAAAAGAAGACAGAACTAGGTTAAAGGTGTCCCCATATGGATTCATAAGCTTCATTTTGATTGTTTGAGATTCTAAGGGATCCCCTAGAGATCATTAATATGACTAATCAGAGCCGATTTAACAAGCGCACAGTTGTGGTCAGGGGACTAGAACATATTTTTTGTCACGCGTACAGACGGGTTCCGGCTGATAGGACATTTTTTTTTATCATGCCTGTACGCTTTTTCAGGGAGGAAAGGGTTAAATAAAAATATTCATCAAATTGTCAAAGGGAGTTATTTCCCTTCAAATTGACATTCTATTTTCTTGGTATGAATTTAAGTGTTGAGTAACTGTTTAGTCTGTTATGAATTTCTCTTATCTGATATTATCCTTTATTTTATATAAATTTTAGAAAGACAGTCCCTTTCAAAATTGTGAAAGCTTCCAATGGAGATGCTTGGGTTGAAGGAAATGGAAAGATGTATTCTCCAAGTCAGATTGGTGCCTTTATTTTAATGAAAATGAAAGAGACTGCTGGTAAGTTTTTGTTTTTAACCCCCCCCCCCCCTTTTATAACACCTTTTACTGATCACCATGATAGCGTGCTCGCCTCTGTAGGTTGCGGTTCAATTTGCTGCAGTCATACCAAAGACTTTGAAATTGGTACTCAATACCTCTCGCACAAGGACTGGGATTGAGGAACCTCTCCCCGAGGCTAAAGGGTTATGGCCAAATCACATTGGATAGACCAGTTCTCGTAAGATCACTGAAGTTAAGCAATGTTGCGCCTGGTCAGTACCTATATGGGTGACCATTGGGAATACCAAGTGCTGTAAGCAGAATGTAACTTTGGCAGGCCGGAAGTGGATCTTTAATTTCCTGTGTGTTCCCAACTCTGTGACACCCTTGATGGGGGTATAAGCAGAGAATGATGATACATACAAACATTTATCCATATTAATGTTCTGCCGTGTAATTTTATACATAATATATTTATTCGCTGATATAGTCTTAATAAAATTAGGTGTTACTTTTTTTCTTCTTTTTTTTTCTTTTTTTTTTTTTTTTATTATTGTAACCTGTCCTACTGTTATTAGCTTGCTTTTCCATCACTTAAAAAAAAAGAAAAAAATTAAAATCCAAAGCTGGAAAACCTTCAACACTTGTAGAGTTTAAGTGTGTGTAGTTTGTAAAAGTCTGTTATCAGTATTAATACTCGGTATATGACTTATAAATTGTATTTCAATTTATTTATTTTTAATAGATAATTACCTTGGGAGTTCAGTGAAGAATGCTGTTGTCACAGTTCCAGCTTATTTCAATGATTCACAAAGACAGGTAATTTTTTTTTTCTGTTTCTGACTATACAGTTAGAACTCTGGATATGTTTCTAAATAAAAGTGCTATAGCGAATCGGTGCTAAATGAGGATATTACTGTATTCTGTTCAGTACTTCCTATAAGATTGCACATTGAGACATGTAAATTGCATGGGTTATCTTCTGTATGCCTTTTAACCTGATTTTATCTGGACAAAAAAATATAGCAATTTTAATACCTTTTGTTATCTTATTTTTATTTTTTTTAATTCTCCGAATCATTTTGTTCTTGGAGACTTGTCAATAGTTGTAGATTATAAACGTGGATTGGGCTTTCTTAAAATCTGGCTCAGCCAATCCTGCTTCAAGATTTATGGAAGCATTGATATTTATTGGATTATAAGAGATGAAAACTGAAATAATTTTGATTCATATTGTGGAAAGCTGAACTCTTTGTCTGTTTACTACAGTGTATCTTTAGCTTTTTTTGCCCCCAGCCCTCCTTTATTATTAAAAAAAAAAGTAATCTAATTCTATATCATGCGGCAAAAAGAACCACATCTGATATGGTTTTTAATTGATTATCTTTCCATGGATAACTTCCAATTGCCACCTTCCTCAGTTAATGGGTTAATAAATAGTTTGATCTTTTAGGGCTTAATTTATCAGATGTAAATTGAACTTCTATTCAGTTTTAATCACTGCTACCAAAGGTTTAGGTTATTCATGTGTTCACACACATCTATGTATCAGGACTTTGCCCAGCCCTAAGTGTTCATAGTAGAAACTTGAAATTTTGTACACTCCCCTCAATGAGCTGGGTTTTTTTTTTTTTTTTTTTTTTTTTTAACTGATCACAGCCCAATAACCATATATTGGTGACAGTAATTCATAATTTCCCTTGAAATGCTAGTTTAACAATTAACTTTTTTCTTTTTTTTTTTTTTTTTTTTTTTTTTTTTTTTTTTTTTTTCCCCTCCTCTAGGCTACAAAAGATGCTGGTCAGATTTCCGGCTTGAATGTGCTTCGTGTCATCAATGAACCGACAGCTGCTGCACTTGCTTATGGTATGGACAAAAGTGAAGACAAAGTGTAAGTGGTCACAGTGTTTTCTTTTCTTTTTCCTCCTCGGATTTTACCGATCAACGTGAGAGTGCTCATCTCCGGGTAAGTCATGGGTTCAATCCATGGCTGGGTCATACCAAAGACTTTAAAAATGGTACTCAATGAAACTCTGCTAAGCACTCAGCACCCAGAGGAGATTGAGAAAGCCTGGTGAGAAAAGAGCTACATCAGACCATCTTACCTGCAGACACACCATGAAAACATGGGTGCCCCTACAACGCAACCCTGTACTGAATTACAGACTTGTCATTTCAAGGAGACAGGATAAGTGTTGTTGGGTGGGTGCTAGTGCCCTTACTCTGACTATGGCATCAGCCATCCCTATCTGTGCTTCCTATATCTCCAGTTTCTCTTGTCTCTGCTTGCAATATGTGAAATAGACTTAGAGGTGACAAGCTTAAGGTGTTGGCTATTCCCAAGTGATTGCCCATTTATTTGTATAATCTGACAAATGAAGTTGTAGTCTTGAAAATTATCATTTTGATCATTTTAAAGGTTGGCATTTAAAACACTGCTAAAAATTGGTCCGAGTGTGTCTTTATATTTGAAGCAACATTTGAAATCTATTTTGAAAATTAGTATCTATAAGTTTTATCAGCTGAAACAGTGATAAACATTCTACAATTTGTCTTTTCACTTTGCTTTGAAAAGGCTTTTGTAGACCTTTCATGTCTTGTGTTTTCTAATGAGTTTATAGTGGAGTCCCACATCATCATAGACAGAAGACTATGCCCTCCAGCTCTCGTGATGCTATTTACCAGTCTCTTTCAATATAGATTTCCTTTTGGATTTTCATTTCTATTTTTTTTAGGTTTGGAATAAATCACTTAATTTGCATATTTTATCCCATGCTTTTTATTGCTATAATAACCACCATTGCCAATTCACACAAAATCAACTCTTGAATTTTAGTTAATACAGTTATGAATGAGTATTGTTCTTCAGTTTTGTTTGGTCTTGGAAGATGAATCCGAGAAATATTTCTTTGTAGAATTTGAGTAGCTTGGGTCACCAGTGAAGTATATATATTTTTTGTACTGTTTGGATATAACTGTAAATATAACAGTAAAATACATGCAAAGGAAATACAAGCAAGACAGATATCTTACTATGATATAATCACTTAATTATGAACAAAAGAACGTAATTGAGAAATGAAAGGAACATGCATGTTACAGAACATCAATAATACAAAATGATTGATAGTAAACACAATAATGAACATAAGTAATTAAAGCATGCTGATAAAGTGACTAGAAATGTGAACAATGAGAATTTAACTCCAAAGCAAAGTTGAAGGATACTAAGGAGTTTTACATCTGCATAATGTGTTTGTTTTATATTTTAAATCTGTTCATGTGAGCTTATTTTAAGAGTTATCTTGTTCTAAGGTGTCTACATTCATACTAAATTTATTGTAAATTTTGTATTTCTAAACTTAATGAAAATTATATAAAATCTTATTTTTGTTCAATTTGGACACATTAAAAGAATTGATTTTGACTTGTCACAAAACTGCTAACTCTTTCCTCCCTAAGAGACAAATTTGATAAATTCCCTG
>VCCN01006024.1:42580-55827 GCA_006491835.1 Architeuthis dux | reverse complement strand
AGAAGAAGAAGAAGAAGAAGAAGAAGAAGAAGAAATACAAGAGAAGGGGAAGAGTTAGAAAAAAAACCCAGTATATTTGGGTTCAGGCTCCTCCCTTAATATATTTTGGCCAATTCAGAAGCGGTTGACTTTTCCAAAAGTGTTTCAAATCCAAGGCTGGGTTAGATTTCTCAGTCTTGTTCGAGCCAAAGCATGCAGAGTTGCATGTTAAAGACACCACTAAGGGAACATCAGTAGTTTACATCAGGTAGATGTTATTGTTTCATTCAAGAGTCCCAAAACTAATAGTTAGCCTGAAACTGTCTACTCAAATCATCCAGCTACGCCGATCAACAGAAGTAAATTAGCCCAGTAGTTATGTTAAATAGGTCTTCTAACTTCTTTCTGCAAAAGATTTGAATTAACCTATGGTGTAGTGTAGTGGGAACGCGTGGGAACGCCTTTACTTTGTTTAGAAGGGTGAATAATGTTCCCTCACTATCTATATATGCTACTAAAATTCTTATTCTGTTTGAATTTTCATTAATTTCATTGCATTTCTTGTCGCTCGTAGCCAGGCCAGTCAGATGATCTTTTGGGGAAGGGGCCTTTGCATTGTGTTATTGCGCGTAGTGTAGAGACCGGTCTCTTCCTTAGCAAAATTAACGGAATCGCAACGGAAGCTCTCTACATGATCTCCAGCTGCTTACGGCGCCTGGTATTCCCAGACGGTCACCCAACTAGGTACTGATCACGCTCGATATTGCTTAACTTCGGTGATCGTAAGAGAACCGGTGTGTCCAACGTGTGGCCGTAACCATATTCTGTTTATTTGTTTGTACCCTCAAATTAGCGGAAACGGTGCATTGTAGATAGATATATTGAATCAAGGTACCCCTACAATGCACCCCCGACCTACCCGGCTGAAGATGCTCACCGTAACGCTGCGCTTGCTAGAGCAGGCAGTCCTATGTTGCCTCACTACTTTTGTAGCACTACACCACTAACAGCAGAATCATCTGCCTTGTGATGAAGTCATTTCAAGAAATAAACTTTCCACAGATGATGCAACATAGTAACAACATGATCATATTTGTGGATGTCGGCCCTATTTCAGGTGAGAGTCACAATATTAACCTCTTGCCACTGCACTTGTCCCTGACGTCTTTTATTATTGCCAATAGTTAACAGAAGAATTTCAGAGCC
The DNA here is from genome assembly GCA_006491835.1 of Architeuthis dux. Lineage (NCBI taxonomy): Eukaryota > Metazoa > Mollusca > Cephalopoda > Oegopsida > Architeuthidae > Architeuthis > Architeuthis dux. Next base: position 54,642 of record VCCN01006024.1, on the reverse strand, counting down.
CATTGAAAAGGCAACATAGATATGTCGCATTCTATAAATAAAATATGAGAGAAATTTAAAGAAAAAAAAAGAAGAAAATATTCGGTGGGGCTCTATTTATCTATAGGGGTTCTCTGTGGTCCACGCCGTATTCGACGGTAGCCCACATATCTATGGAGCGTTCCCCATCCGCCACCTGGGGACGTGCAGGGTAGCAGAGAGATCCTGCCCCCTCCAGTTTTGAGTTAGTTGTTAGTTGCTGGTTGTTCATTTGTCTACCTTACGTCTGGACTTAGTAAAGAGTCCTCTTATCGGACTCTTACTGATAAGATACGTTCCATTTGTTGGTGGGGGTCGGGGGGTCGGTGTCTTGACTACGAAAGACTAGAATTTATAACACCAAGATGGTAATTTCAAGATGTTAGCTACGAATATAATACATACTACGAGTACAAATTCAAATACAGTTTACAATTAATAAAATGTTATTTACTTACGTTGATTTTCCCACGGATTTCTGCTTCTTTAACTGACAATTTATAAGCGGTTTCAGCCCCATATATCTGTGGGGCGTTCCCCCATCCGCCGCCTGGGGACTTGCGGCGTAGCAGAGAGATCCTGCTCCCTACTTTGTAGTGTTTTCGCTACAATTCTACTATTTGGGTTTGTTCATCAATATTTGTTAGTTGGGTGTTATGTAGATCTTAGATCTCCCTTAGGTATTCAAGTCTCGACTTAGTATAAGTTTTTCATGTCCTTCTCATCTACCGGTGACAGTGCTTGGAGTCTACGAAGCTCATTGCTATTGTCAAAAGTGGTGAGTCTGGGATATTTATAGTCGAAAAAGGACAAGAGAAGATCCTAAGGAACTTTTTGGTACCCTAAATGTAGAATCATGGGGGTGGTGCACGGTAGCCTCTGCTGTCCCCTGACTATTTGTTTCGTTGCTTGACACTTGACTTCCCGCTCTCCTTTGCCAGAAACAATACATTTGAATAAAAAGGGTTGCCGGGAAAGAGGCAGACTTCAAAGACAAAGATGACGACAAGAAAGGTTTTTAAAACAATAAAAATTAGGGCTGGATGCAGTATTCATTCGTCTTCACAAGATTGTTAACCAAGTTTGGGTTCCCGACGGAATTTAACCTCCCCATGTCATGTAGCCACTAGAAAGACCATTCTATCCTAATACCTTTCTATGCATACCCAACTTAGGACATCACCAACGTTTCACTGAATTCTTCTCAGGTTAATTAGTCTAGTCGAAAAAGTAGGTTCATGGGAACCCCCTGGATATTTTCCGGCATATGTTTTTTCTTAACCCTTGAAAGATAGAAAATCGCATAACTTTTGAAGTAAACAATATAGAGAGACAAATAAACACATTTTCCCATACAATTAAGACACGAGGAATTGAGAAAAATGGCTACTATTAAGATTTAAACACGTCTTGACTTTATTTCAGGACACAAACTGCTACATAAAGCGAAAAGAATGATGAAAAATCCGGTTATGTTTTCATATATAAACTAGATATCGACTGTTTGTCCCGTAATCTGTTTTTTTCTTCTTTATCCTTGAAGTGTATATTTTATGATTCCGCCTGTTAACAGGCTGAAATAATGTCCGATAGGGTTAATTTAACCATATGTAACACCTAGTGCGAACACGAACTCGGACACCAAAAATAGAAAATTACATAACTTTTGAAGTGGACACCTTACGGAGACAAATGAACACATTTTCCAAGACAATTTAGTAAACTGGTTATTGTTAAGATTCAAATGCACCATGACTTTATTCCATGACAAAAACAGCAACAAATGCAAAAGGTGATGAGAATCTGATGATATCTCTTCATATCTACTGTGAATCATGTAGTCTTCTCCGTTGGCACACCATTTAAGTCCAAACCCTCATATTGACAGTTAATTATCTCTTTAGTTCCCTAAACTACGGTTTATATACATACGGTTTGGGCCTCTCAAATATTGGTTGGTCTGCTCTCTTGTAGCAGGCGATTCTGATGTTGGCACGCTGCACATGGGGGATGATACAGATCTTAGTGGGAGGCAGGAGTTCGATGTCTACGTTGGAGTGTGAGTCCAGTATTTTGTCAGCATCCACCATTTTTCGCAGTACCTGTTGGAGCTCATTTGTCACAAGCCAAGATGTGCCAAGCTGACTTATGGAATTTAGGGTTCTTCTGCAGCTTCTTCAAGGTATTCACCTTTCCCTTGTCAAGGAGTGGTTTAACCAGGCTTTGTCTTCAAGAAAAGTGAGTTCTTTTAGCTCCCCAAGAAGCTTAACCCGAAGACGATGGATCACTGCAGCGAGAAGGTTAAGCTCACATCTGCGCAGGGCAAGGTAAATATAAATTTACTAATTGCTATAACATACTTCATATATTCAACTGGACAAAACTAAAGCGTTAACATTGTATTAACGCTTAACTCATTTCCTCATATTCCATTACAGCACTTTGTGTATCAGGAGCAAGTCCTTATGTATCGTTAAGTCCTAGATGCTGGGAAAAGAAAAGACAGGTTGCAAAAGAAATCCAGAGGGGTTCCGTGAACCTACTTTTTCAATTCGACTAAATCGTTCCTGATGTTTACTTTAAGCTGATGGTTAATGAGGAACGATTAATTCTTAAATATTGGCCACCATGGCTAGCAGCATGTGAAGCACTCTTTGTTTCAGCCCGAGCCACACAGGTGACATATTGTCACACACGTACACGATATTCACGGCTAGTCCACATTCCGCTGTCTATTTTCGGGTGGGAGAGTTCTCTAGGTCATAACCATGAAGCGTTTTAAATGGGTATTCAGTCCTCACAGAATAGCAAAGAAGTTGCTGACCTCACGTCTCGCCATTTGGGAATGGTTATGGGCAGTTAACCCTTCCCTTTTTCCGGTGTTCTGAGGAAATGGTTATTCACATTTACGATTTAGGCCGCTCGTTTAGCAGTCGTTCACACCGGCGCCGGGCAAATATAGGTTCTCAACTAATAAATGTCTTTTTAATTATCATACTCTGTCGGATATAAAAATTATCCATCGTTTGATTTCATATACATGTATGTATCTCCATGTAACCCCCGTTTTTATTTTTTATTTATTTATAACATATGTATATATTATTTATGGATTAAGTTTACATCAGGCACCCTAAAAATTGTCGAATCGAAAAGGGACATATTTTGCCCCGACACCGCTTTTGTTCGAAGTTACTTACATTCGATAAAACATAGGTTGCTGTTTTTTTTTAAAACTAACAAATTTTCGAAGTTACTAAGATACTTTCTCCCGGAAAAATGAAAAGAATTTTTTTGTGCTTTCAATCCAACTATTCTTCGTAAAACTAGGTTTTGGCTTTTATAGCGATTATTAGAGTTTACATTTTACAGTCAATCAGTAACTGTCATCTTAGCGTAATAAAAAATAGAAAAAGAAGAAAGATTCCGGGAGAAAGTATCTTAGTAACTTTGAAAATGTGTTAGTTTTTAAAAAAAACTATTTTTTATCGAATGTAAGTAACTTCGAACATATCGGTGTTGAGGCAAAATGTGTTGCTTTTCGATTCGACAATTTTTAACCACACATGGATATGCATGCATATACGGGTATATATGCAGATCAAGGCTCTCATATGGTGTTCAGCTCTACACTAGGTATACTGAGGAGGTTATCGGAGCCTAGCATGTGTGCTGACACTTTCAAACGTCTCACCCTCTAATGCTGCTCCCTGTCCAAAACTTTGTACAAAATCTTCGATTCCCAGCACCCATACATTGTGAAAGGGGGAATCGTCCGGGCCAAACAAATATGTAGCAACCAAAACACATACCAGCAATGAACATCCTTTGGAGAAACAATTACCCAGTGGTAAAAGGGTAGATGACAATGGCCCCCAAACAACCACAATCTGTTTACCCTACATCAGAGGTGTATCCGAAAGGATCCAAAACGTCTGCGGTAATTATAATATTAGGACAGCTTTCAAGAGTAGTTTGTCCCTGGCCGAAACTAAACCTCCATCAGACGGGAACATGACCAAGAATTGTATCTACTGAATTCCATGTTGTTGTGGCAGCGAATATAAATGTGAGACCGGTTGCGCTTTAAAGGTAAGACTAGAAGAACACCGAAAAGCTGTCACCCGTGGAGCGACTACTAAGTTAGGCTGTATATATATATATGCATATGCATGTGTGGTTAGGTGTGTGTATGTATATACATGCATAATATATACATACATATGATATAAATAAATAAATAAAAACGGGAGATAAATACAGATACATGCATTATATGTATGTATACATAGATTTATATGTATGTATTTTGCTTATAAAAAAGGACCTGTAAATAAATAAACATATTATTCTAGCCACCCGAAAAATAGGGATCAACTGCCCCTTACCATTTACTATTTCCTCAGAACACCTGAAAAATGGGAAGGGTTAATTACGTCTAATCAATTAGAAGGGGGCCCTCATCCCAACATTCAAAACCCTCCCCATTTACGACACCCACCTGAAAGAAGCCGTGGGGTACAACAGCCGAAACGTTGTGTCCAAAAGATGAGGACAACAGTCCAAAAAATTGGTATATTGATGATCCCTCTTTTGAATAATTCTGAATGATGATGTTAGGAGGTATTATCAGCTGTCCCACGCAAATCATCGCAGTGGTCACAGTCTGGTGAATCCACCATATCCGTCGAAATAAAAGTTGTTGAGTGTCAATACATTTCGAATCAGTTGCAAAAGAATCAAAAACGCTGAGTCGTTCACCGAGCGGATCCAAGCCCCCCACCTCCCCCCACCACACTATACCTAGATATAAGATTTTCTTGGCCCAAGAAAGTTTACAGGACCAAAGCCAGTTGACAGTCACATAAGAACGGTTTCACCCCTTTCGGTCTACGATGGCCACTCTGAAAGAGCGAAGTTCTAAACTGAGCTTAAGATAGGCCACCCTGACGCTTAGTTCCGAAGCCAGCTCTTTGGTCAGCATTCGATCGAGAAAAGCTATCTTCAAGGCGTGTTTATAAGAAGTATGTTTATTCACAAGCCTCCTCTAGCGGGCATTGGAAACAAATTTCCGTGCAAACCATCGGCTTGATCCTATTCTACAGCAAAGAATTCAAGTTCAACATTAGGGGGCAGCGCCAGGACAAACCGTAAACAGCACTAGAGATACATAACACAAACACACACACACACACCTCAGTCTTTTACGAGTTAAATCACCACTGACCGACCGCAAGGATAAATTCTAACAGCTAGTTGCGGCTACAGCGGCTTTGACGATTTTCCCCTGTTCGAACATCGTCCTGTCCGGAACTGCAGCGTCAGTGTTTTTACGGCCGAGCGAAAACTTCAACTGTTGTGTTTTGAAAATGGAGGACCTTTCGCAAATCGGAAGCATCCATCAACCACACACACACACACACACACACACACACAACTCAACCAAAAAGATCTGAAACAGATATATCAGGCGGGGCAAAATAAATGATTTCAAAAACAAATTTCTTTTTTTCTTATCCACTCCCATGATTAGTTCACTATTTAAACATTTACCATTTGTTATTTGTTATTCTTGGGTTTCACTTTTTCATGCCTCATGATCTATATTGCTGATTATTATTAAAAGTAAATATTTTCGGAATTACCTCAGTCCTGAATCGACTCGACAGGGATCTCATCCATCAGCTGTCAAAGCCTTCGATGTCCGGGAGAGGAACTCTACTTTGGGTCAGTCTTAATTCATCTTGCTCGTTAAGTAGGGGTTCTAATCCCATCGGCCCCGAGTAACATTAATGAGCTAATTTCATTTACCTTCCGTAATTAGTTTTTCTAATTAATACTTCCCACGATTTTACAAGCTCATAGCAACTTTTCAGGACTAGTTCTCAGGCGCCCATTAAAATTATTAGCAAAGAAAAAACTATATTCCTGTTCTTTCATAGTTAGTTACTTTAAAATGAACCAATGTTGTTTAATACTGCTGACTTGTAAAATCTGATCGGGTTCTATCTTGCCACACAACTCTACCGAAACGAATATGCATCCTCCACAGGATTGGGAGATCGATACACTAGGTGAATCCAAAAGCAGAATCCTGGTTTGAATCAGGCAGCCTCCAGAATAACCTCGAAAGGTTGATGGTTGACCATTTCGAATGCATCGATCAGCGAGGCTTTACTGTCATCTCATAATCATAAGAACGAGTGCACCATATTCTGTAAGTCTGCTTAGAACCGATCAATCCACCGATAACAGCATGCAGCCAGTTTGTCAGGAACTTGATCAAAATCTCAAATATGTTTATCAGAGTTATAGGTTAGTAGCCATCAGACCCGTCCTCCCGGGCCAATGGTTGGTCATCTTTAACAATTTTACAACACCCTTTGTTATCTTCGGCGACGTGCCGCCCCCCCCCCCGTCGAACCAGTTGTTGTACACAGTTGTCAAGAGAAGGAGAAATATGCGAGACAGTTTTAAGAAAACCCACAGGGCAAACCATCTAAGCCGGGCGACTAATTACTGCCGACCTGTTTCAGTGCGCCCAGCATTTCAGACTGTAATCTTTTACAGCTAGCCGCTTCATACAACTCTAGTGTGGAAAAGTCGCCCTAATAGCTACACAACTTCCACTCTCACAGGCCAGGCTATCTGGTAAACAGTTCTTGGAAATACTCTCGAAAGCCAGGGTTAATAATGGCCGTCCTTCGGAGTGAACGTCCGTCAGGTGTACTAATCTCGTGAATGGGACAATCCGGACTCAATGTAATTATTCCTTGCGTACTGTCATCATACACAACTATCTATTTGAGAAATCTACCCCTAAATTAACAATGACTAGATATATCATATACAGTTTGTGAAAGAAAGCCTAACAAATTCCTTACTAGCTTAAACATGATTCTATTAAATCTGACAATGAAAGATCAACACAGTCAATCGCATTTTAGACAGCTACACCTATAATACAGTGATAAAAATAAGGATTTACAAACAACACTTTACACAAAACCCATTGACACCCATAACTATGTCCACTTAAACATAGAGACAAACAATTCATAGCCCGTGGCTACTGTTATAATTTAAATGGAAATAAGATAAACAGAGCTACTACAGGCCCAAGAGATGAGACATTAAAATTAACAACAACGAGAGATCAAATAGTATCCCTCTCTTAACAACATTTAATAATACACCCTTCCCCCATCAGCTCAAATAATTAAGAACCGCTGGGACATTCAGCAACTAAAGCCATAATTGTGTGATATTTTTCATGGATCAGGTATGCTATCCTATCGTTGACCAAAGAATCTCTAAGAAATGTTAGGTAGCAACAACATATTAAAAAACAAGATTCTCTGTAAGAAACCCACTATAAAACAGTTAAATTCCGCCACCTATGTAACGGTAAGAACAGTCTATGCTGCAACCACCTCAAATCCACTAATTTATTCACTAGCTTTACAACTAAGATGACTTTTAAAATCTACCATGAATTTAACTGCATAAGCAAAAACGTCATTTATCTTCTAGAATGCACACGTTGCTCAAAACAATATGTAGGAAAATCCGAATAGCCACTTAACTTTAGACTACATAACTATAGACACAGAATAAAATCATTAGACCATAATACATTGCTCCCTGTCGAACATTATTTCCGCTCAACAGACCACGACTTCACCAGGAATGCAAAATTCATTATCATGGAAAAAAGACATATCAAATAACATCACATCGATACTAGAAACACAATATGGCTTTAAAAACAAACTAAACCACCCTAAAACATATTACATTAACCCGTAAAAACTTCTAATTCCAACACACCACACTTTGATAAAGACACATTAAGAACATTCACCCCCATTTAAACATTTGATTTAATCAACGTAATTACTTTTTTAATTTAAATTTGAATTCATTTAAACATTTGAACGAATGGATACGCCATAACATACGTCCATCTTCTTGTTACTATAATATTCCCTATGGCCTATCATTTTGAAAAGAAAAAGTCTTTTTAACACACGCTATCTGATGAAAATATCTAACAGAACGCTCTATAAAAATATTCCCTAAAAGACAAATATCACAAAGAGAAAGAGAAAGTGGATGATGGCTACCGAAACACATCCTTGGACAAGATAAAAACATCCACACAAACAAGCACTAGACATAAATCAGATAAGGACACAGTAAAAAGCAGGAACAACCCTGCCGATAAGAGAACCGTAGACAGAGAGTCGCGGATGAAAATAATGATAATACAGCTCTTCCCCACCCAGGTAATATATACTTAATATATCCAGGTCAGTCGTCCATTTTTCACCTTTCTCCCCTGAAAATGACCGCAGGCCGAAACTAATTGGGAAGTGAAAATAAATATGACTTATATACAAGGGTCGGGCAAAAAGTAATGCCTGTTCTAATTTCATTTTAAAAGTATTAACCAGAATTCCTAGGGGATTTCTTTAGTTATAAACCATAAACTGTCTAGAAACACAGGGGGAAGTTTGTGGAGTTACCTTCTCTTTTCCTACCCATAAGCCTCTGTCAAAATGGGGGCCCCTCTGGACATACGTAGAAAGCATAGAGCTGTCATAGACTTTCTGTTTTGGGAAGGAGAAAGTGCTGCACACATTCACAGGAGGTTAGTGAATGTTTATAGAAAGGCTGCTCTTGATGTAAGCACAGTCAGGAGATTGGTCAGTAGAGTTAATGGCAATCCTAGAGAGAAAGCAGAAACTGAAAGTGAAAGGGAGTCATACTATTAGAGTTTATGTCCACATATCAATTCTGACTCCTACGTGAGTACATTGTCAAAACTCAGAGCAAAGCTTCTTCGAGTTAGGCTACATTTGAAGATGAGTGTTGTGCTTCTGCAACATGACAATACAAAGCTATTTTCAAAGATTCCCTAAGCAGCCTTTTGTTCATAATTATCTTCATCAATTAGATATCTGAATATCATCATATACCCATCAATTAAATAGTACACTTTTTACTATAGGGGTGTTTCCAGCGATCTAAAGGGCGTGGTCTAAAAAAGAATGTTTCGCTTCGCTCGCAGACCCCCCCCCCCATGAATTTCGTTCCGACAGGCCTGCTACTTGATATATTTTTTATTCATTATATATACAATACAAAAGTTGCAGTAATCATCTTCAATCGAAATAGAAGTAGGAGTGGGGTTTGACCCTGCAGCAGCCAGGCTTGTATTTCCTATTTCTTCCATCATTGGGAAATACAAAAATTATTATAGCTTTGACCATCAGGGAATTAAAGAAAAGAAAAAAGTATGGGAGTAAATTTTCAAAACATAATGAATACTCACTATAAATTTGAGAAGAGTCATTATCATTCCATGAGTTATTCGGACTATCGAACTCACTCATTCGCCCACTTTTCTGGAGAAAAGAGACCCCTCACTTTCCTTCCCAAGTTGTTCACCTAGAAAAAGCTGTAGAATGGACCGCTCAAAACATTTTGCTAACAACAAAAGCAACAGGAAGAATGAATTCAATAGTTCGAATAACCCAATGAATATTTGATTAACAATAAGAACATTTTGCTGGTTTTGTTATTTAGGTTTTTATTAATATAAGCATTAAATAAATATAATTTCGAAATACACACACATCTATAGATATATAATAGATATGTATATATCTGCAAACACACACACATTTATACACACACACACACATATATATATATATATATAATCTAGTTATATATATTGTCAAATCCACACACAGCGCTGTTTCGTCGACTTACGACTCATCAATGTGGCTACTGACTATAAGTACCTTGTTGCCTCGAGCCAGGATTGAAACCGGACCTCTGGGCCAGCAGTCCGACGTCTTACCAATGCTACAAGTCACCGCGTCGGATGTAGATCATTTCTAAGGCATATAAACTAATATGTATTTCTATTTACAATATATATATATATGTATATACATGCGTGTATGTATATATCTGTATCTGAATATATGTGTTTATGTGCGCGATTGTGTTGGTGAGCGTTATCTAAAACCGATATAACTTGTGGCTCGCACATGTGTTTTTTTATCGATAGTTGGGTTAACATATGGACCATTTTGGCAACATTTCAAGAATGTTGGTGCATGTCAGAAATTATTTAGTGTAGGAGAGTAGTACAGCTGTGCATAAAATAATTTACCATCGTGTGTGTAGATGAATGAGTTCACGGTTATGTGTGAGCGAGCGAATTTTCAATTCCACTTGATTAATTCGGTCACCAAACACCGGATAGATGCTTCGAAATGCCCCCTCACTTATATTCACATGAATATAAATGAAAGATTAAAAATATACACATATGCTAAATATAGGATGAAAACATCTTTGTAGATAATCGATTGTCAAATAACAAATAAGAGTCGCGATTGGGTTAGATAATATTTCCTTCTTTACATCGTCCATATTCTAAGGATGATGTAATTAAGTGTAAACAAAATGAGGGTTAATTGAATCATTTCGCAATTTTAGCCGAATTAAGAGCAATTTCGATAATTAATTTCTAAAAATGTAAGCTTTCACTTTGTTGCCATGTACAATCTGAGTTTCCTTACAATAAAAACTTTCGCAGTATCGAAGTGTTTCATTCATGTTTTGTAGAGTTTTATCAGTGAAGAGGTGGAACGGTTGGTGGTGGGTTAGGGAGAGATTTAAGCTGTAATTTCTTTTAGAATTATTTGCATGAAATGACATTAGAATCAACAATATATACAAATATAAAATATGAAAGTAACACTGAAAAACACTTATCGGGGATAACAAGCAAGAAATGTCAAACCAAAATTAACGAAACCAATTATATTTCCTTATGTGTTAATTCAATATTGAATACCTTCAAGTACATGTTTCAAAACTACTTCCATCCATCACAATTTAAAACTTCTCTAATGACCAGTATATTTTCCAGACAAATAGCGTTTTAAGTAAAAAAAAACATTTAGATGGCTGTGAGCAGAAATGTGTCGATGTTAGTAATAAGTGTTTCAATAGGTTTAGAGAAAGAACGCAACACCAATGACGCTGGCCTCGATGTGATGCCTGTTGGTGATGTCTGTTGGTGGATGGTAAAGCGTTGATTGAGTGAGTGCAGCGCATGTAGGTGAAGATGAAGCAAATGTAGCAGAATGAACTATTAGCAGAACGAAATATGGGTGTGCGTGGAAGCTGATATTTGACCCCAAGTTTGATGGCTGGGTGTACATATGTGTCGACTTATGCTGGTGGCGCCTGTGGAATACGACATGTTGACGCTGTGTGTCCTTTTGAAATAATTAAGGAATTGGCTGGTCACTCAGGCGGAAGTTTCCAACCCAGTCAAATTCGATTCTTCCCCAGGATTTGCCTTTCGATTCGCCTTCCACGCATAACTCATGAATAGCCCAGACGCCTAAGAAAATCAATTGAACATTGTTGTCTTGTAAACGCCATAACCTGGCGCTCTCTAAATTCGTTCACATGAGAAGAAAAATAACCTAAGAAAAGAGAATAATATTTTTCTCATAAATGCTGTGTTTGTTGCTATTCCACAACCAAGGTCCTCTATCTTCGATCACCACGAAGTGTCTCCAAACCGAAGACATTTTTATATCACTACACAAGAAATGCCAGTAATAGTTTCAAAGCAATATCCCATGCAATGTTGCTCAAGTTGAAATGTTATGAAAACATTTAACAATTTTCGGTAAAATACTTTAGTATTATAATCTTATAATAAGATTAAACACGTTGAGTTTTATGGTAACAAGTTTTATGCTTTTCCACATTAATTCGGTTACTTTACTCTTCTTTTTTTTCTTCAATCAGCTTGTTTTTTCCCAATTGTACAGACATGGCGTGTTCATGCTGACTTCGAAAATGGTACTGAAATTCTTAGACCAAACTCAAGAATGTTGGACAATGAAAAGATATCCACATTTTGATTAAAATCACTCCAGGAATCTCAAAGATATGTACATATTCACATAACTTCTATCGTCTGAACATGTTAGTTTATATAT
>VCCN01006024.1:17156-32388 GCA_006491835.1 Architeuthis dux | reverse complement strand
AATGAAGGTTTTCTTATGAAGTTATTGAGCATTTTTTTTGTTCTGAATAACATTCGTTTGCCTTCCACCCACTGGCCACAGACACGTGAATATAATTGAAACACTATAAAGGAGAACGGGTGAAAATAAAGGGTGGGAGACAATGTAAACATCTTAACATAAAGTTCATGTGAAGAAGAAAAAAGACATAGCGACACATAAGTTGGGTATAAGGGTTGGGGGAGGGTCTATTGAATTGAGAGAGTTTTCTGAGTATGTGAGCAGTGCCCATTAGCACGATCTTTTGTATCTCAACCAAAGATGGATTTCCTGGGATTTTTAAAAAGTGTGTATCAGTCTTTTTCTTAATCATTCCCAGTGCTCCTACTACTACTGGGATAGTGGTTGTGTTTAAGTGTCACATTCTTGCCGTTTCGATTTCCAGATCTTTATATTTTGAGAGTTTTTCACATTCCTTTGCTGAGATGTTTTTTATCAGACGGGATGGCCATGTCTATAAAGTAGCATTTATAGTCTTTGAAGTATTTTATCACTATATCTGGTATATTGGCTTGTATAGTGCGCTCGGTGTGTATGGTGAAGTCCCATAGCAACGTAACACCTTCACCTTCTACCACAGGTGGTGGATTGTGCTCATACCATTTTTCTGCGTGGGGTAGGTTATAGTGTTGGCATATTTTCCAATGAAGGTATTGCCCCACCCTGTCATGCCACTTCTTAAATTCGTTTGGGGCTACGGTAGAGCAGCCAGATACTAGAGGATCAACAGTCTCCTGAGTGTGTGCACAGAAGCGACACTTTGGGTCTGCGCTGCTCCTTAGATCTTGTTAGCAGGCTTTGGTCTTGGGCGGCTAGGATAAACCCTTCTGTTTCTGGTCTGAGTCCAGAGTTCCGCAACCACTGATTGGTCAGAATTTGGTCAACATCAGGGTCCTGCGCTCGCAATGGGTATCGTCCATGTAAGGGTTTTCCCTGCCATTTGGTTTTCAGGTTGGTTAGGCCTTTAGTTTTTGCCTTTTGTTTGAGGTTTTTTGCCTCTTTTGTTAGTGATCCGCTACCTATTTCAACATGGTCGTTTAGGTGCAAATCTCGTTTGAACTTTTGGCTCTCTTTAATTATTGAGTGTACCTTTTTAGTCGATTCATGCTGGTAGACTAGATTTAGCATCCAGTCATTTGTCACCATTAGGTATCTTTCGAGCCCTATGGTTGTGGTCTTGTATGCTAGCTCTAGTTGGACTAATCCTCTACCCCCTTCTGCCCTAGGCAGGTACAAGCGATCTACATCTGCTTTTGGGTGATGCATTCTGTACATGGTTAGGAGCTTTCTTATTTTCCTATCTATTCTCCGTACCTCTTTGAGGTTCCAGTTTATTACATTAAACGAGTAGGTAACAACAGGTAGAGCTAAGGTGTTGATAGCTTCAAACTTATTTTTTGCATTTAGCTCAGTTTTGTTTATTGCCCTTACTCGTCTAATACATTCCTTTATAATCTCTCCTTCATTGCTGCATGTTGGATCCCTTGTCCTTCGTTGATTCCTAGATATTTGCATGCTTCTTCCTGGTCCAGTTCACAGATCACGGTTTCCTTATCTAGTTCTATAGCCGTTGTTTTTACCAGCTTCCCTCTTTTAAAGGTTGCCTTAGCACATTTGTCTAGGCCAAATCCCATGGTGATATCGTCACTAATGTTGCTAACATACCTTCTAGTTCATTATTATTTTTGGCAAACAGTTTCAAATCATCCATGTAGAACAAGTGATTAATAGACCTACCTAGTATGTGATATCCATACCTATGCTATTTAGCTCGTTTGAGAGAGGTATTAATGCAATGCAGAATAATAGGGGTGAGAGAGAATCTCCTTGGAATATTCCACTGTTGATTTGCAGGTTATCGCATCTAATTTCACCATTAAGGTGTTTGAGGATTAAGGTAATATTCCATTTTTTCATGCTGACTTCTAGAAAGTTAATAAGAGAGGGAGCGATTTTCAGTACGTCTAGTGACTTTATGATCCAGTCATGCGGGACACTATCGAAAGCTATCCATGCAGTGCTTAGGTTCCTATTTTTATCATGTCTGATTTTGTCCAATCTTTCCCTTTCTTCCATTTTAGTGTGTTGTGTTTTTGCTAATTCCCTAATAAAGTTTGCTTTCATTTCTTAACTGGTTTTGTTGTTCCTGATATTGTCTATTTTCATATGTATTGCTTATCATTCTTTCAGTATCATCACGATTCAGCAAACCGCTTTACACTCTTACTTTTACACAATCTTTTATTCTAGTATTCACTGATTCATTATTCATTTCAGTTTTAACACTTCTTTCGAGCTCAACGAGCTCTGCCCCGTTTTTCTTTGATAATGTTTCTTTTCACATTTGCTAGTTTGTTAGCATCTATATTCTTTCTGATGTTCGGGAAATCTTGTGATACTTTGATGGTTTGTGTACAGTATAGTAGTATGCTCGCATCCTCCCTAGTCTATTTTACTTTTTTTCTTCTTTCCTTTGGTTTTTAGCAGGTGGTGACTGAGGTGGACCATCATGTGGAGTCACCCGTTGTTGGTGTCCATTCTCAGTATTTGGAGGATCAGTACCAGTTGCATATTTTTCGTCTGGGAGACGCGACCCTTGGTAAACCGCGCGACGGCCGATGCGTGAAGAAGTTTCTCTTAGTTGCATTAATAGTTTTGATGTTTCCATTTTAACCTTTCTGGCAAGGGGTGTTCGTGACACTACACTAACCGAGTTTGCTTTTTTTTTCAGCATATAGTTTCAGCTTCGTTTCACGGTCCGTGGAAATATATTGTTCTGTTACATTGAATCATCCTGCCACTTTTTGTTTGTTTGTTTATTTGTTTACATGTTGTAACCAGAAAAATGTAGTGTAAATTTATCAAAGGAATAGTTTAGTACGGAGGAAAATCGAATATATTCATCATAAAAGTTTTAACTCGAGGATTAAACAAAGCTTTGAAAAGTAGGTTCTAGTGGTTACCTTTGCAGATGAGAATTGAGTATAAACTATTGTTGGTCTCTCGAGTTAGATCAGGTTTGTGGCAGGCTGATTGTGTTGGTATTTTAAGTAACTAGAGGTGGCCTTCTTTTATGATTTTGGCCTGGGGAATATTTTGCCTTCTTTCCTATGTGGTTTCTTCATGCTACTGCTGCTATTATTTGTTTTAGAGAAAGAAAAAAAAAGATTTTACTGATGTCCAACAGTGCCATCTTAGGGCAATCTATTGAACCCAGGGAATGAAGTTGTTTTTTTAAAACTGTTGTTGTTGTTGTTATCATCATCATCATCATCATCATCATCATCATCATCATCATCATCTCCTCCTCTTTTTTTTAATGTTTATTTTTGCATCCTGTAGAGCCGGGTCCAAAGTATGGTCTTGGGGCGCTATAGGGGAGTCTTCATCTAATCGACAGCACTTTCCGTAGTATGCGGGCTGTTCCAAGTAGGGCGATCTGTTGGACTACATGAATGTTGATGTTACCTGGGATACGGTTGGTGAACTTTTCAGTTCCCTTCTTCACAAGTCCTAGAGCTCCGATGACCACTGGTGTTGTGGTGGTTTTCATGTCCAACATCCTGTTGATCTCGATTTCCAGGTCCTTGTACTTGGACATTTTCTCAGTCACTTTCACGGAAGTGTTTCTGGCAGATGGTATTGCTATGCCGATGAGCATGCACCTCTTTCCTTTTCTGTCCTTGATAACGATGTCAGGTCTATTCGTTCTTATTTCTCTGTCAGTTTGGATGGGCATGTCCCAGCGGATTGTGTCTTCGTCGTTCTCAGTGACAGTGTTAGGTTGGTGCTCATACCATCTTTCAGGTGTTTTGATTCTGTATTTCCTATAGATCTTCCAGTGTAGGTATGCCGCTGCCTTGTTGTGCCTGTGGGTGTGATCGGCCTTTGCCAGTTCCGGGCAGCCTGAGACGATGTGCTCGACCGTTTCTTCGTACTTTCCACAGATCCTGCATTGTGGGCATGTTCCAACCTTTATTATGCGATGCTGATAGAATCTGGTTGCGAGGCTTTGGTCTTGTGCAGCGATGATCAGGCCCTCCCTTTCTGCTTTCAGTCCGGTGCTCCTCAGCCACTGGTATGTCGTTTGTTGGTCTACATCTGCTTCTTTTGCCCTTCTAGGGTACTTCCTATGCATTTTTCTTTGCTCCCATATGTTTGCAGTTGTTGTTGGCCGTGTTGTTTTGCCTTCTGCTTTACTCGTTTGACGTAGATGGTGGTCGCCTCTTTTTCTACTGGTGGCGTTTCGGGGATATCAAGTTGTTTCTTGAAGAGTACAGCCTCTTTTTTATGGAGTGGGTCCCCCCTGACGCTCTTGGTAGGTAGAGCCTGTCGACATCTGCTTTCGGGTGATGCATCTTCTCCTTGGTAAGCATTTTCCTTGTCTTGGTATCCAGTCTCTTGATGTAATTCAGCTTCCAGTTGATGACGTTGAAGCTGTATGTTACTACAGGTATCGCTAGGGTGTTTATAACTTTGAGTCTATTGGCTGCATTGAGCTCGCTTTTGAGTATCATAAGCACTCTCCTGGTTGAGTGCTGTATGCCATCTCCTTCGTTCACCCCTAGGTACTTGTATGTGTCATCCTGGTCTAGTCCCTTGATCGTGGTGTTGATGTCAAGGTCTATGTCCACAGTTTTGGTCAGTTTTCGTCCCCTGAAAGTGGCTTTGGCACACTTTTCTATCCCGAACTCCATCTTGATGTCATCACTGAAGGTCTTGACAATGGTGAGTAGGCCTTTTAGTTGGTTGTCGTCCTTGGCAAACGTCTTCAGGTCGTCTACGTAGAACAAGTGGTTCAGCTCGCTGTTCTGCGTTGCGTACCTATAGCTGCTGCTGTTTAGCAGGTTGCTTAGAGGCGCTAGTGCTAGGCAGAAGAGCAGAGGTGATAACGAGTCACCTTGGAAGATCCCACTTCTGATGTTGATCGGTCTCGATGTTAATGACCCATCTGCATGATTGAGGTGTGAGGTAGTCTTCCAGGTTTCCATGCTCTCTGTAATTTAAAAAAAAGATATTGTGTGTGTGCAAAAGTTTACGAAGGTGTCCAGTGAAAAACTATCATTTTCTGAAAAATATTACGTGATTCCAAAGGTTTTCAGTGAAAATCTGTATTTTTTGCTTTCCATCTTGACGCACTTAAATTTAGGCAATGGTTTCGCCAAGTCAAGAGTTACCTTGACGACTTCCGAAAGATCGCCATAAAAATACAAATAGCGATAAAAAAATATTGATATTGAAACAACAACAACAACAACAACAACAACAACAATGTAATTTAATATATACAACAACAACGTAATCTAATATATACAACGTAATTTAATATATACAACAACAACAATGTAATTTAATATAATCAACAACAACAACAACCAAACCATAGTGAATCTCTAAATGTTTCATATTGCATCGACCAGAACTCTCTCGTCAATTTCGTTTTTAAAATAAATAAATGTTAACTTTAAAATTACAAATGAAGTCTCGCCACTTCGTTTCGCGCAAGTCTCATTTCTCAAATCTTATTTAGATCACTTAACTTAATAATCATTTTCAGACGTATATTATTTTAATTTAATATATAAAAACAATATATTATAAGTATATTATTTATTTATATATGGATAATTGTAAAATATTTCCTTTGAAATTGATTGTAGATGCTAAAAATTATATATATGCAATTAGGTAACTCTTCAAACTCTCTCAAGCAGATTCTGTTAGTATAAATTGCAGATGCAATTTTTATGTATATTTGCTGTCTTTAGTCGAGTTGTGCACACACACAGACACACACAATTATATATATATAAATGTATTGTGAATGTATGCGAAACGTTTTCTTTTTTTTAGCACTGCGATGCTGGGGGGCAGGTGTCACTTTTGAACGTAGATACTTTCTGTAAAGAGTGCACCAAGCTGTCCAATTACACATCCTTTTAACTTGAACAAAGATTCTATCACTTTTTGTTCTACTTTACCTTGAAGAGTATGTGTAGCAGTATTTATCTTGAGCCGCCTTCTTTTTAAAAGCACTGATAACAAATGAATATTCAATCCTGAAATTCAGCCGCAAATCCGGCCCATGTTGACTGTACCAACCATGGTGTGGTTACGAGCACTAGATGTAATAATGCGTTGTCGACCCGAAGTTTTCTCCCAATCGTCGGTTGTTTGACTCATTACTGTCAACTGTGTGCTGACCTTCTGCCCCTAGGCTGCTAGCAGCAGAGTATTTATTAGGGAAAAAAAACAATAAAACTTCGTTTTCCTTTTCTTGTTACTGAACCGTTCGTTGACTTGATAAACAAGGCGTAATTCAGCTCAGTATCATGCAAACCTTTGCATTTTGGGTTTTACTGAAACACAAACAAGCTTCTTCTTGAATGAATATATTCGTTATTACTTCACCGGCACAAGTGTTCCGGTCGCTCTTCTGACAGCTTTGCTAGTTTGATTCATAATATGAAGTTCGCCTTCTGAAAGATAACAACTCACAATTCACAATATTTAGCCATGTCTTCTGACCTCATCTCACGGCTTGACACGCACCATCATGGCACATTTTGTGAACTTCGTGCTTTGTTCATTCATTGTATAGAAAGCAACTATCTTTTGTCGCAGGACACAATGAGTGCGGTTTGAAAAGTAAAATTCACCGTGTATACGTATACTTTCTTAGATGAATAGGTAAAATATAATTGGAAATTTGCACCGGGTTGTGTACCAATGTGGGTGTAAGAAAGTGCGAGTAAATCTTCAACAATACTTATGAAAATTAAAAAGCGTTATTGTTTTGTTTTGTTTGCAATTAATTCAACCATTATTTATTGATTTTTATTCGTAACTTATTGTAAAGATGCTTAATTGGATATCGCTTATAAATATATTGCCCTGTTAGTCCGGTGGAAATTATTGAATATGTGGACTATCCTTGCTTTTCGGTGTGCAGTGGGCTTTTTTCCTTATTTTTCATCAGAATTTACCCCTCAAAGCAAATAGATAATGGCGTCATTTGGGCTGTGGTCCAACAGAAGGTGAAAGCCAAGTTGTCTGAATATACACTTATTATATATCATTGGAAAGGAAATGTTATGCTGAAACAAATTGTTATAAGAACCAAGGGTTGAAACTCAACAGAAAATTAGATAATACTCATTTTAAGCTTCACTATGGTAAACCGATATAAAACATAATTGTGACATTATGGTCTGATATTTCGATAGGCTATACTACCAAATTGCATTCTCATCTAAAATCATATGATGTTGAAGGGTAGTGCCATACATACTTGAGAACTTATCAAGGAAATAGAAGCTTTATAAAATTCACAAAGTTCTGACATCACTCTTTAGGAATTGATTCATTGGTTGTATTGGCACATTGATGGCGAACACTGGCTTAGTGACGTATTGAAGTCTGCATTTGGAGGTGTAGAAAAGATGCTGCTCGGAAACAACTTTCCACTGAACATCCTAGCTTTAAGCATATGTGCAGAGGAGGTACTGCGCCCTATTTTGGTAGATGAAACTGTCAAAGATTATGACAGTTTCATTGACTAGATTAGAACTGATTGCCACTAGCAGTAGTACTGCACATTTGTGGCTAGATGCCTTTAATCGGGCAATTTTCTTGGCAATGGGATTTGTCAGAGAACAAGCAGAGACGCCCATTTGTCCTTGCACATCCACACTCTTAAACTCATGCTCCCTTATTTTGCTGCTGGTGGTCATTGGTCTTAGATACGCAATAGTGCACGTGATTAAAATGACCAAACAACCCAAAGATATTCTTGTGAAGTTTATTCGCTACACCAGAACGGCATATGGAACTCTATTTGTTCAGACTTGATGATAGAGACCACTGTTATGCGGTTCGGGCATGGTTCCTCGTGAATGAAAGGAATTACACTAAACAAAAAGGATTTGGATCGCTGGGCAAAAAGTCTTCACATATCCGTATAATGGAAAAGAACTTCCTAGATTTAAAGGAATCAAATCAAACAAGTGGTGTAACTAAACACAAGGAAGCGGGAGCCTCCAGAATTGCTGCAGACGGATAGGACAGAGAGAAAATACGAACATTTCTGGCTACGCGCATAAATTTTCTACAGAGGATCATCTACCTGGGATAGTAAACATTCACACTGGTAAGCATTCAAACAGGGATGTCAATGTAGATAGAAGTGTCGAGATTGGTAATGAGCTAGTAGAGAAGTTCCATGCTGAATTGCATCAAGGGTTTTACAAGCCACTCACTAAGCTTGTTAAGACTATGGACATACTTAAGTAATGTGTGCGTGTTACTCATGTTATAGACACTTCCCTCATCTATTCTAGATTGCTACACAACTAATGATGCAATGAAAATTGAAAATGTAATGAAATATGAGCTGGCACCGATTCCAACATCACTCTTTGAAGACAGTGGTGACATGAGGGCAGCAATGGCAAAGTCTGATTTAAAGAAGATAGGATATAAAGTGTTATCTCAAGCAGCCAGAGCTTACTGTAATCGATGGATCTGCAATATTGTGGGTAGTCAATTGGCTCTCAAAGGCACTGGTTTCAGACTACGTAGACAATGTAACTGATTACGTACTTGGACTGCTTGAAAAGGGTGACACACATCTGGTTTTTGATAGATATTTTGACTTTAACATAATATTTTCAACAAGATCTGGCCGTGGAAAGTCTGCATCTCGAACTCACAAGCTGACAGCATCACCCCTCTTCCAGACAAATCAACGACTATCACCACTAGCCATGGTAAATCTCAGATAATCAAACTTGCATGTGACCAATTAGTGTCGTCTACAGCTGCTTCAAGGAAAACACAATTTTCTCTGACTGTGACTGGCGCTTCTATGACACCTACCCAAGTACACAACGGCACTGTAATTGAAAGTTGATAACAACACACGAAGAAGCTGATTTTATAATAGTCCAAAAAGCTTTTCGTTCAGTCCTGGTGGTACTAAATCAGTGTGCGTGTATTTGTGCACCTTGTGCACTTTTATTGGAAGGTAGGACTAAAAGCAACTGTTCTTATGCAAGGAACGATTCTGTGCTCTTTGTGGTTGTGTAAATTCAAATGACACTGTGATAAACTCAGCAAGAATTTGATATAATTTGTTATGGGATGTAAACCTATTTCTGTGGTGTTCTATCATAATGGTGAAGCTTAAAATGATTATTATCTAATTTTCTGTAGATTTTCGACCCTTGGTTCTTGTAACAGAGTATGATATATAATAGGTGTATATTATTCGGATATTAACTTGGATGTCATCCCTTGTTGGTCTACAGCCCAAATCGGTTGCCTTTTATACAGGCTCAAAGCAATTCGGTGACTCCATGGCGAGAAATACATTTTCTATATTCAATTTAATTCATAATCATACATATATATTCAACAATAATTAAAAAATAAGAAATATTACAACCTCCTGCATTTTGCGTCTTCCCTATTCTTATTTCCTGGAAGTAAGGACTTCATCATAATTCTTCTTGATATCCTGCGTTTTTTATCAGTTTATCACACATACCAATAGAAGCCATATATCCCGAATATGTCACTAACATATACTCAAATCAAAAGTGTTATTATTTATGTGTTATAATGAAAACATTGGGAAGAAAGCAAATTTTTCTGGCACTTTGAGCTCAATTTTAGAGTTGTGGGTTTACGTTTTAGCATTAGGAAGAGTTTTGAAACAAGGATGAAGGTTTTCTGGAAATAGTTCTGGTGATAAAAGGATTCATTTTTGCTGTCATCAGGCCATCAAATGTTAAGGTGGTGGTCATACTGGTACATTGTATACAATTGTTAATATTATTCTCAAACCCCGGGGGGGGGGGGTGAAGTGATTTTGAGAGTTGTAGAAAAAAGAATTCCCCACACTTTTGATCCCTGAAAAGGAAAAAAGAATTCCCCTCAATTCCAACACCTAAAAAGAAAAAAGTTTACCCTCACTTTTGAGCCCTAAAAGAAAATAATGTTTCCTCTTCATTTTTAAGCCCTAAAAATGAAAATAAAATTCCCCTCACTTTTGATCCCTAAATGGGAAAAACGTTTCCTTCACTTATGACTTCTGGAGAG
The DNA here is from genome assembly GCA_006491835.1 of Architeuthis dux. Lineage (NCBI taxonomy): Eukaryota > Metazoa > Mollusca > Cephalopoda > Oegopsida > Architeuthidae > Architeuthis > Architeuthis dux. The sequence continues at coordinate 22,248 of VCCN01006024.1, read as the reverse complement.
AGAGAAAAAGAATTTCACCACACTCTTGACGACCAAAAAATAAACACGTTTCCCCTTCACTTTTGATCCCAACTAAAAAGGAATTGTGATCAGTATATGAAGCAAGCAAAAAAAAAATACTTTAAAAACGTGTTATCAGAAAATTAGGCCAGTTAAAAATCAACTTCCTAAATAAATTTCGAGCAGAAGAAACGTCCTCTTATGGAGTCACAATGTCCTCTTATGAAGTCAAAAGGTACTCTTACGACGTCACAGCCCTTGGACACAAAATAAGGGCCTAGTTCAGCATTATAGTTACATCGTAAATTGAATCCTGGCTTTTAACTGGGCTCAAATACTGGTCCCTATCAGAGAAACTCTGAACTTGTATGTAAACTATCCTGTAAAAGGATTTAGCAAACAGAAATGAATACATGCTTTTGTGTGGTCTCCAAACGATACATGTGAAATATTTTTGTGGGTGGTGTAGGTTTGGCGTGTACAATGATCCTAAAATCAGAAGAATAGATGGATGAAGAAGGATAGCTAATAGGAGTGATTTCATTCAAATGGAGGGGGGGGCAAATACTTACATTTAGGTAGGACTTCGGAATTGATAGTAAATATCATCATACACACACATATATATATATATATATACTAATATTTGAGCTTTCTTTTGTCTGCTTGTCCGTGCTTCACGTTACATTAAAACTACAAGTCCTATTGACCTAATATTTGGCATGTAGACTTGCAAATCATCAACTTGCGACATAGGCTATGTGGGATTGACCTCGGAGGTCATTCGTAATAATCAGAGGTAATTTCTGTTCAATCTTCGGTTCTAAACATTTGAAACAAATAATTGTATTTCATAATTTCCCCCAATCATTATACTTAGGAATTGGAGGGGGGTCCAGCCGAATAATTCAGGTCAATTTTTGAAAAATAAAATTGAAAGTCCAATTACAGTCCAATTTCGCTGGATTTGATTATTCAAAAATTTGTCATCAATAATTTAATTATAACATGTTTTTTTTAAGTTCCAGTACAGGTATACTCTCTCTCTCTCTCTCTCTCTCTCTCTCTCTCTCTCTCCAGGTTTATTGTGTTTTACAACACAGTACTGTACATATGTACATATTGCATTCAAGAGAGTACAATATAGTAATAGGTGTTCAGCTTTAGCGGGGGTCACGAAATTGAAATGAAACCACGCGAAATTGGAAGGCCAACTTATTATTGATTTCTTATTAGATGAAGTACTATAAACCATTAATATTCATTTTTGACTACCATACATTCATCTTCATTTTTTTAGTTGTTTTTTAGGCTAAAGAATAACCTCTCGGACTAAATAATCTTTTTCTTCATTTGTTGTGTTGTGTCAGAAGAAATATATTAAAGAACATACTTTACACGGTGTTGTCAAATTAAAAGTTATTTTACTCCGGGTAACGCCGGGTATCCCTGCTAGTAAATACACACCAATATAAGTGAAGAAGATATACAAATAATTAAACACTGCAGGAAAACTGTATTATACCTCAATGAAGGTCTGTAGATCTTTAAAAAAAAACTTCTTCAACGTAACGATGGGTTCGTATGATTCAGCAGAATTATCTGAACTGACTGGTATGTACATTCTTAATAACATACACAAAATTATTGACAAGCAAAACATTTACAGGGACGATGGCTTAATCGTCTTAAATAAATACAACAAACAAACGACAAAACCAGAAAAGCATTAATAATATATTTTTTTTTAAAGAAATAGGGTTTAATATTGAAATCCAGACACAACTTAAAGAAGTCAATCTCTTAGATATTAATTTAATCTTATTTAACAATACTTACAGATCCTTTAGAAAAGACAACAATACACCAATTTACATAAATTCGGGCTCAAACCACCCACCAAACATAATCAAACATATACCTATATCCATAGAAAAAAGGCTAACCGCCTACCCAATAAATAAAGAGGTGTTCGATAATGCTAGAATACAATTCCGTAGTTGGCGGAACAAACCGACGAAAAAGAAACATTATTTGGTTTAAACCTCCCCCCCTCCCTACGATTTAAATGTAAATACTAACATCGGAAAAATATTCCTTAATTGGATTGACAAACGAAAATATCTTACATAAGATATTCAACAGAAACACACTTAAAATAAGCTACTCCTGTACTGAAAACATGGCTAAAATCATTAAAAAACACAGTAATAAATTACTCATGAAAACACATGAATTAAACAAAACTTCTAACTGCGCATGTAGAAACAGTGAAACTTGCCTTATAAAATTCAAATGTAACACACAGAGAGTGATATACATGGCAAGCTCAATAGAGAAACCCAACGACAAAAGATGTTATTTAGGATCAATTAATTCACAATTTAAGATTAGATTTAACAACCACATTAAGTCGTTCAAACATAAACTAAAAAATGAAAATATGCGGCCCTCCATTAAATGGGAATTTATTACTTCAACACCGGAAGGAAAAAATGCACTTCACAGAGATGTCAATTGTGTTTAGAAGAAAAGCTAAATATAATTGAGTTCCTTAATGAGCAACTTCTCTTAAATTCTAAAAATGAATTTATTTTAAAAATGCCGCGACACACATAGTTTTTTATTAAAATATTTTGCTAATTACAATCCAGACTAATATCATAAGCGTAAAATGTACGTAAACTACATTCATTGTAACCTACATCTATGTCTTATATTTTCTCTCACCCAGTAATAGCTCTTTTAGGTATTTCTGCGCACTTTGGACACCACCCCATTTTAAAACGTAAATTAAAATTTAAAAACTGTTGTTTGTAAGTTTTTTCTTGCTTTTGTTAGAAAGAATAAAGTCCAAATATGTGTCAGAAAAAAAGAGAAAAAAAATTCAACGTAGAATTGTGCTCTTAAAAGTCAATTTAAAGTTTTAAACTATAATTTCCGCCATTTTGTTGACCTTTTTGGAAATTTTAAAAAAATGAAGTCTGTAATTTAAAAAGAATTTAAAAATAAATTCTTCCGATGTTTTTTTTTTTAAATTCAAAAATAAAGAATTCTTCCGATGATTTTTTTTAAAAATTAGAAATACTTAGTTTCATCATTACTGAACAATTCTTAATAAAATAATTACGATTTTTCATTCAAAAACTACATAAAAACCTCTTTTTTCACGTTGGGGGGGGGGTCAAATATCTGTCAGCCTGTGCTTACTGCGAAAAATAAGCCGACAAACAATAGCCGCTGCTGCTTAACTGACAAGTACGAAGCCAATACGTGTGAATACAATGACTTAGAAGTGGATATTATACTTTCTCTTTATAAGAAAGGGGAGTATGTAAGTATTGAAAAGCTAATCTTAACAAATCAGTTTATGCAAGCATGTCTGTCCATCCATAGAAAAATATCGGCCAATTAAATCACAACAAAAAGAATAATTACAAAACAAGTACATGGTTTCAGTTTTCATTTTTTTTTACATAACTTTACTTACCCTTTGACTACATCACGTGAGAACAGAATTGAACCGATGGCTCGAGAACGAGATTAAAAATTGAATTTTTAAAAACAATAAAAATTTAAACATTTAAAAATTAAAATTTAAAAATTCTCTATAAAAAAGATTTTAATGCTAAGATTATTTCTTTTTTCACGGAAAATAGCGATAAATCATATTTTACCAAATACATGAAAAATATTGGCAATTAGAGCAGTATTTTTTTTTTTTCGCATTTTTTCAAAAAGAATTTTTACGGAAATAAATAAATTAGCTTTTTCAAAACAGAAGCAAAATTTATATGTTCATGGTCTTGACTTAATAATGTAACAAGCTCGGACTGATCGATTGAAAATAAGGTAGTGTTTTTAATCACAATGAAAAAATATTTGTTTCCCGAAATTTGGAATACAAACTGATTTTAAAAAGAATTCAACCTTTATTCGATAAGTATTGAAAATGTTATTAAGATCCGATCAGTAGATGATGTGAAATAAATTTTTAAATTCTAGGTGTTTTTTTGCTTGTCAAAAGGCGGAAAAACTTTACTCGTAATCATTACGGAATAGAATTTGTTGACATTTTCATGGAGATTTACACTATTTTGATTCAATAATATCTCCCGTTTTATAGGGTGCACACAAATAATTGTTATCTCATATATTTCGCCAATCTTTCAACTTACTAATGACACTAACATTTTTCAACAAACAAATCAAGTTTTATATGATTTTCACGTTTATTTTATCAAGGTGTCAATTTTCCGTAAGTAGGTCACGATCCCCGCAGAAATACCTACTCTTATATTTATCATATCTTATTAATATTCTAAATCACCCCTTTAAATATTAGCAATTATTATTATTATTTTTTAAAATCACAAACGAATAACGCTCAAAATTTAAAACACTCTTGTTCCACCGGATTCAAAAAAACAAACAAAAAACAATCGCTGACATAACTACTTAAATTCAAATTCAAATTTTAGAACGCTGACACAAGATCTTAACGGAATAATAGATCTGGGTATATAAATGGGACCAAATATACATTTGTTAATTAAGATGAAAGTAAGTCTTAATAGTAAACTAACTAGCTCCTATTATTAAATTATTAGGTATTTCTGCGCAGAATACGGAAAATTGACACCTTGATAAAATAAACTTCAAAATCATATAAAACTTAATTTTTTCGTTGAAAAATGTTAGTGTCATTAGTAAGTTGAAAGATTGGCGAAATATGAGATAAAAATTATTTGTGTGCACCTTATAAAACGAGAGATATTATTGAATCAAAATAGTGTAAAATAGCTGTACAAATGTAAACAAATTCTGTTCATAGTAATTACTAGTAAATTTTCTCCCCTTTTCAACGAGCAAAAAAACACCTAGATTTTAAAAATGTATTATACATGAACTACTGATCGGATCTTAATAAAAATTTTTCAATACTTATCGAATAAAGGAGGAATTTTTTTTAAAATCAGTTTGTATTCCAAATTTCGGGAAACGAATATTTTTTCATTGTGATTTAAAAAAAACTCCCCATAAAAATTTAATTTATTTTCATAGGATTAGTCCGATCTTTTTACATTATTAA
>VCCN01006003.1:2246943-2261207 GCA_006491835.1 Architeuthis dux | reverse complement strand
TGAGAGAAGGTATGTGAAAGTCTCTGTGTGATTGTGTGTGTGTACTTGAAAACTTGGTACTTGTGTATGTATGTGTATGTGTTTTAGATACTTGCCACTGTGTGTTGATGTATGGTTTTCGGCCGTGTTAGAGTGTATGTGTGTGTATGTGTGAGAATCAGCAAATCTCTGACAGAGTATCATGGAGATAAAATGTCCTTGCTGTTCTGAAGATGGCATAAAAGCATTTGCTTATATCACGAAATGCTGTTCTCTGATTGGTTAGAAAATTCTGGAGCCTAGTGTTGACAGCTCAATGATTGATGTCAGATCTTATCTTGGGATTTTTAGGCTGGAATCCTGTGGAGCCTATTTTTCCTAAAAGTGTCTGAAAAGGGCTCTCAACTGAGAGATCTATGGAAGGTCATAATATGGTGTGAATGTTTGGAGGTGTGAAACCAACAGACTTGATACTGTCTAACATTAAGCAAGATGTAATACTGCCACCCTGTGTAAGAATCTGGTACTTAGTCACAAAAGCACAAAAGCCTGACAGTAAAATGTTTAAAAAGTGGACCAACATGCCCCACTCTCCCCTACTCGGCAGGGTTGCCGTTTTGGCCATTTTATGACCAAATTTGACAAATCTGGACTTTTTGAAAAGCATTTGGCCATGAACTTTTCGGTTTGGCCATATTTATTTATCCTTTTTTTCAATTTAAAAAAAAAAATACAAAACCATGTCTGCTTAATTATTATTAGTATCTTTTGTACATGTCTATCAATGATGAGGGATCAAAGATTACATGAAGGTGTCGATTGTCATCCATTGACAGTTTTAAATTCAAAATTCAGCCAATATTTGAAGAAATTTAGTGGGGCTGAACATGGGCCCCCAGTCCAAAATCAACATCTGGTATGTTTTGTTATCTGGTAGTGGTATGTTATCTAAAGATTTCGGGGAACCTCGGCTTTGGGACTTTACTTTAAAATATAGGTTTGATTGGTTGAGATAAGTTGACTTTGTTGCAATAGTATTTTTAATAGATTCTTATTTTTGGTGTGTACTGCAGTATTGCAATGTTTTATGAACAATCTTTGCATTTGTACCCTGGTACTCGAGTAACTTGCTGACCACGGCTCCATGGAGAGGTGCTCTATCAACTGTCATTCACTGCATATAGAATCTCTCTTTCTTTACCGATTTAGTTAATTAGCATAAATTATAGAAAATTGGACATCATGCAATTCAGCCATGTTTTCAAAAACATCTAGAATCCAGATTGGTTGAAGTGTACTTCAGCGTCCCAAATTATTGCGCATGTCTCTATTGTTTTGTGCGTGATTGACCGTTCCTTTTTAGGGCAGGGATCACACATATGTGGTATAAATTAAAATTAAAAGTTTAACAATAACCGTAGCGTCAAAATCGAAATAAATTGTACATTTAAAAATCAGAAATTGTTTCCTTTCTGTAGTAGTGTCCTTTCGTAAATTTAAAAACTTTAAATTCAGAAACGGCCACAGTAGAGGTGAGTAAACAATTGTATGAATCGGGCCCTTTCTTCGTAAATTTAAACTGAAAACATTTCCATTAAAAAGCTTTAAATTCAGAAATGACCTCAACTAAGGTGAGTAAAGACAAAAATCAGTATTCCTGAGTCGCATTATTTGGGACGCTACAGTTCCCTAGATTCTAGATGTTTTTAGATATTTAATTTGGGACGCTAAACTTCCTTAGATACTAGATGTTTCTGGATGTTTTTGAAAATATGGCTGAATTGCGTGATGTCCGAAAATTCTAAGTCTAAATTCGTAATTATTAATTTATTACTAAATTAATTTACTAAAAAAATGGAGACACCCCCCCACAAAAAAAAAACACCAGGAAGATGGCAAAATTACAGATTATTTTTTAAAAGATTAATTATATCTAAAATTAAAATGAAATACTTTATTTTTTGTCTGACATCAAATGATACATATAATATTATTTAAAGAAAATGAATATTTACTATTTGAACACTTAAAAATAATAAAGATCGTTACGGTTCGGGTTGGTTACGTATGATACAAAACTTTTTCTAAGTTTCGTAGTGTTCAAGAAAGCTGTTAACAGAATTTCTTTCGTGTAGAAGAGGAGACATTAAGTAATGTTTTCATTTGAAGTTAAACCTGAAGCTTAATAAATTAAGTTATTTAACTGAATAATACTAAAATATACTACAAAGCTAATGGATAAATACATCGAATATTGGTGTCGTTATTAAAGTTTTAAAAAAATACCCTCAAGGGGACTTAACTCTTGATGTTTTGCAAAAATAAACTTCTTAATATAAACTTCAAATTTACCGTAATTAATCAATCAATTAAACGTCTCTTTATCTTATCTAAGAAAAAGTTTTGTTTATTCTTTACTCACGAAGATGTAATATCAAACTTGATGTCAACATCCTCCCAAATGTTGTCGGCCGCCATCTTGTAATTGTCTCCGTTGCTATGGAGACAACGGGGGGCACTTTGACGTTTCTGATAACTCTGACGTTATCCTAAATGGATTAAAGTCACGGATGATCGTTTCTTGTTAATATAATCGATATGAAAATCCGACATGTTAAAGCAGGTCAAATCTCTTACGAATAATGTAGAGCGCGTTGCAGTTGTCTCCCTTAGTGTGTTTTGTTATTTATTTATTTTTGTCTATGTTAAGGGACCCTGCCTTTAATTAGGTGGGAAGGCAGTGTTGCCGATTTAGCGTGCTTCGCGCTAGATTTAGCGCGTTTCTTGTTTTGCCAGTGCAAAAAAGCGCTAAATTAGCGCGTTTGCGCTTAGACATTATGGCCATTTTTAGCCATTTTCTCGCTATTTCCTACCATTTTTAGTGACTTTTTGGCTATTTTGGCAGTCAAACTAGCGCGAAAATATTTTTTGAGTTGGCATATCGAAACTTTTCCTTAACTTAGTGATGAACAAAATGGATGAAAATTTCAGCATGAAATCGACAAGTGAGAAATTTAAAAATCTCGCAAAAATTAACATATTATTCGATTTTGATAAAAATTTTCGATATCTATTTATTAAAGGACGAATTTAAAAAAAGAAAATTTTCCATTCTAAATTTGGGAGAACAAAAAATTTTTTTCATATGATTCCTACAATCATATGAAAAATTTTGTTATTAATTTGATGATTTGTCTATTTTAGATAATCATGCATTTTACATATATATCCCTCGAGATACTAATTGTGTTTATCTTTTTTAGAATAATATTCAGGGAAATCTGGAATGGAACTTTTACTTATAATTTTTTTCAGCAAATGTTTAGTTTTATTCGATTAATTATAATTCAGGCTTTTGATCTGTGAAAAAAAAATTTTGCATCTATTTATTCCAATATTTTTAAAATTTTTTAAATGTATATTTTTTATTCTTTATCACGGTTTGACTGAAATTTATATAAAAATATTATAACATGGATGGATAATTAAATATAGCGAAATGATGAAAAAATATTTACCAGCTGTATTTTTCATATATTTTATTTAACATGATACATGATAGAAACAGCATACAGAAACTGTCATAACCTTAGGACAACAGGAGTTAGCTTGTGCTATTCAAAGCGAAAGTCATCACAGAAACAATAAGATTTTTAAAAACATTTATTTATAACATTAAATATAGGTTTTCACCATAATTTCTCCTTAACACTTTATAGGGCACCCATACAAATATTTTAGATATCAAAACAACCTTTTGGTATGTTAAACTAGACCTAATTACAAGATATTTCCATTTGCAAGCTTTCTAAAATTTTGATTTTCTCTGACGAAGTGATCATATATGGTGCCTTCCCAAAAAGTGACCAAAAATGGAAAATATAAAAAATTAAAAATTAAAGTAGAAAGTTAAATAAAATATAGAATTAAAGAATAACATTCAATATAATGAATAGATACCAAAAATTGATATTGACAAAAAAAATACACGTGATTTTAAAATCTTATTGTGCAGGCCAAAAACAGGCTAATTTAATGGGGTGTGATATGCCTCAAAACAGTTTCTGTCTTTGTTCAAGCACAAGTGTACTTTGCAAAGCTTCCAAACCACATTGGTACGGTTTATGTTGTCTTTGTGGCTACAATATTTGCATGTGGCTGACAGGTCCTTAGGTGATTATATATAGTCACTTGCCCCATAAAGGGTTAAGTACTGAGAATCTAAACTATCTACATATGAACAGAAATATACTAGATATTGTAAATGATGAAAAGGATCTTGGTATCATAATAACTGATAAACTGTCATTCTCCAGGTATATTGCCAGTGTTGCTGCTAAGGCGAACAGAGTACTAGGGCTGATTAAGCATACCTTTTCATATATAGACAAGGACCCGTTCCTTATACTACTTAAGACTTATGTCCATTCACACCTCAAGTACCGTGCACAGGCCTGGTCACCATACTTAGAGAGAGATAAAAATCTTTTAGAAAAAGTCCAGAGACGGGCAACTAAGTTAGTACCAGAATTAAAAAGTATGAGTTAGAAGGATAGACTAAAAGTGTTAGGGTTAACATCGTTAGAAAATAGGAGAGATCGGTGAGACTTAATAGAAATGTTTAAGATTATGCATGGTTTAGAAATAATAAACCCTGATGTATTTTTTACTAGAAGGGGGTACAAGGGACTGAGAGGCCACGCATATACGGTAGAAGCAAATAGAAGTAGATTGAATATCAGAAAATTCTTTTTTAGCAATAGATTACTGGAATATGTAGTGCTATCAATAGATGTAAATGATTTTAAGAAGAATTATGATGTTTATTACACCACTGCAAAGGTTTAAGGCCCTAGATATTGTGTAAATATGATTGTTATGATGTGTGCTTGTATATACAAATTGTATATGTTTTTTTAGACTAAAATAAAATGTTCTAAATATGTTCTAAAATGTTCTAACATCATTACTGTTTTTTTCAGTGTCAAGGACGCTCCGACCTCAAGGATACACCCCAATTTTGACTTGCAAAATTTGGAAAAAAAAGTATAAACAATAGCATTCTAAGGGAAATTATGAATCAACACCCATATATGCTGTGTTGGAGGTGATCAATTAAAAAGTTGGAAAAAAAGTTACTTTTCTCACCTTTTGTTGGGCTGTGATCACTAAAAAAGGTCTGAATTTTCAAAAAACAAGTGGGCACAAACTTGTGACCAATTTAGCATAAACTTACATTGCATATTGAACCCCCCTCTAAAAACCTATTTCAAAAAACAAAAAAAACATTTTCCCTTCTCAGTGAGGGGAGTGTGTGTGTGCAAAATTTCAAGTTTCTACTATGAATGGTTAAGATTGGGCAAAGTTTGGATACATAGATAGATACATACAGTATCACCCATAAATAAGTACACCCCTACCACTATAGTATAGAAAGTTAATATTCTTCTAAACTAAATATAGCAGGATTTTATTATTTCTTGTGGAACATTACACAATAAAGACAGATATTATCAGGTATTATTTATGACCAAACTCTACAGAATTGAAACTCTGTTGCCAAAAATATGAATATGTTGCCGTCTAGAGATGAGTACAACACTACGGAAAAATGTTTTTGGCAACAGAGTTTCAATGCTGTAGAGTTAGAGTTAGGGATTAAAATTTTGCTGAAAAAAGTACTTTCTACCCATTGTTTCAACTATGCACTCTTCCTGGTAAAAGAATTCAGAACTAAAAGAAAAATAACATCTCAATCAAAATATATCAGTGAATTTTTTTCCACTGGGATTAACAAGTAGATTATACGAAAAGAAAATGCCCCGGGATACACATCATATAGCAATGATCAGCAAGATAAACCTGCAGGCTGTTATTAGTGGGTTTGATCCTCATCGGATCTCCCAGTATAGATGATCTGATACCAACTCATGCTAAGTTAATATATTTATATAATGAGCAGTGTGATCTTTTTGTTTTTCTGCCAGTAAACACTGGACTCTTCCACTCAGGGATAAAAATGTTGTTGTTAAAAATAACTTCTACCCACCATTTGAAACTATGTGTTCTTCAACAGAAACAAATTCCCTATCATTTCATAGAATTTCAAATATATCCATGAAATGTTTCACAGTATTAACTAGTACAAATATATTTTTTAGTATCAATGGATTAATTGCAAACAGAAAACTCATAACTCAAAAGAAATTATTTTCTGTTGAGTTTCTACATCTCTATAAGGCAACAGAATTGAGTAAAAAATGAATTTCTTTTTAATATGAGAAAAACATCAGTTTTAGTTATGAAAAATCAGTGATGCCTATATTTAGTGGAATCGTTTTCCGTGTTTCTACTAAAACACCAACAGCAGCAGCAGTAGTAGTAGTAGTGATGTAGAGGCAAACACACAGACACAGTAGAGCCCTGCTTTACCCCCTCTTTCTGTTTGTTTTAGCATGACAGAAACCAACAAACAAACCAACACACAAAAAAGTGGCATGGGCTTTTATATAATAAGACTAGTTAATCCCCGTGAAAAAATTCACAGATATATTGGACTTTCTATGAGATCATTTTTTAGAAAAAGAAACTACTGAACTCATTTGAGTGGAAGAGTCCAGTGTTCCAAATGCCAACCTCAGAAGTTATCAGATAGGGAGAACTGATTTCTTTACAGAAAAAATTGGGAGAAATGAACAAAAATAGGGAGATTTCTGAATAAATGTACACCAAGTATTAAAAACACAAAATACTTTGTTTCATCTAAAAAATAAACATTTGTTATTTGTAAAGAAATTTTATAATGACAAATTTTCAATAGTTCTTCCCCTGGTTGCCACTGGTGTCAAGGTGTGTTTGACTCAGGATATTTTGATTTCATTGCTAGATAATGTACCATCTAGTTGTAGACTTGAATGGCTATCAGTTTTGTTTTTATGTACAATGCTGATCAGTCTTTCTAACTCTGCATTGCTGTGTGGTATAACTAGTACTATTTCATCAACTTTAGGTAAGATCTTGAATCGCTTTAAAGAAGTACCATCGAACTCAAGGTTAGCCAGATGCCACCAAAGAACGTCAGCTCGATAATGGGCTATCTCTTCTTCATTAAATGTACAACTTTTTCCTCTCCTAGAGCTTCTGTTATAGCATTATCATGAAGGGTTTGGTAATCAATAAACTCATCGTAGAGTTTACCAAATAATCTCTTTAACAAATGTGTGATGACTTGGGTTTCGAATGAAGTCATGAAGTCAAACAAGATATATAAAAGACAACCTACCTTTTTTTCTATGTGGAAACACAAGGTGATCAGTCCGTTCTTTCAGTTCATCTGTTTCTTCTTAAGTATTAGCATTAGTTAGTGGCTTTAGTACTGGTTAGTAGTTGAGACGATAGGGAGGGAAAATAGAATAGAGTGTGGTTAGCATTTTGAAGATCTAGCTGATCTTTAGATATGGCACTCATTTAGGAGATGCCAAATATGTACGACCAGTCTTGTCCACGAATTGACTCTGACTAGTGATTTTACCTAAAACCAAATCTGGGACACTGAGGTTCACGCCAAGGTCAACTGTCTAGAGAAGCAGAAAGTGCTTCTAAAAATAGCACAAGCCAACTCCTGTCATCCAGAGGTTATGACAAAATGCAATGGACTGGTATTTGTTCAGAAAAAACTGCATATTATCCCATGAACAATCAGAATGCTTAAAAACATCAATTACAAATTACCCCATCATGAATAGGAAACTTTTTCTGGGTGTATGTAAGGGCCTCTTTGAAATAGTAATTTGCTGCTTCATGGAATTTGGTATACTTATTGTCTGTAATTGTTCCATCATTTAGCAGTCTATTTAAAGTCAACTTTGTAGACATCCAAAGAAAAATGGATATTGGTAATTTGTATATCTCATTAGCTTCAAGATCCAGATCAAGTAGTGAAGAAACTTTTGGCAAAGTTGAATGACATAACTGTCAAAAAATGGATTGCATCATAAAGACTGATTTGAACAATTTCATGTCAGTTTCAAACAAAATGTCTGTTGACACAGAGGATGGGGCACAATGTTGCTGCTCTGCTATTTTAGTAGAGTTGCTGGAATTTGTGTAGACATCAAACATCTAACTTGAAATCTCACCAGGTGACACCTTTTCTAGAGACAAATGAGCACAGAAAATTCCAGCTTGATTGAACAAACAGTTCAGAAGTTATGACACATTGAGTTCTGTTTAAAGTTGCATGTCGCAAGCCGCAAGCATGCTTTTGCCAACTTCGGCCTTTCATAACTTTGGTATTTAAGAAGATATAGTTGAAATCTGGCATCCCACTAGTTTCCTACTCAAATAAGTCATTTCTGGCTTCATTTTACCTCTATTCTATGTGGTTTGGAAGTTATGGGTCCTTCAAAATGGGGGGAAATAGCTTTGGGGGGGGGTCTGCTAATCTTTTGGTCAGCCGCAGAAACTAAACTAAGAGTGTTAAAATAAAAATTCCACTGGATTATTTTCATTTGATGTATGGCCTTGTGTAAGTTTCCGGGTTATGCTTACTTAAAAATGGCTTCCTAGAAATACCAATGAAATTTGGAGCCCCCTTTAACATCCTTATTCTGAAAAAATTATATTGTCTAGGACTATGCTGATAACGTGGGTCATTCCATATCAAATCATGGGTAACACAGATAACAGGACATAATAACATGAGTCATTCCATATCATATTTGATATGGAATGACCCATATATATGTCAAGTGGTTTCTCTTGATGACCGGAGTGTGTGAGTGCAAATATACATGGGATAGGTATCCGTTACAGGTCATAGAAAGCTAGGGAAAATACTTTGATGACTGAATAATGATGCTATGAATTTATATAAATAAAAGATTTTGTGCTGAAAATTTTTACCACTCTAATAAAACTGATAAAATAATTAATGTTTTTTTTCTTACCATCCCCAATGTTAGACTAGGAAATATTCAAGAGCCTAACACTTTGTGAAAAAAAACTTGCAATTTAAAATTTGTATACTTTTCTTTTAAGGATTTAATGAGGAAATACGTTGACTTTTTAAACATCAGATTACATTTAACCCTAACAAGACACCTGGGACATATCCAAAGGTTTCTATGACTGCTGGGATTATAGTAGATCTCGTGTGTAGAAATCTACTGAGACATTTTAATTCAAATTCAGGCATTAAGCATCTTAATAGGTTAATCTTGAATGATACTGTCTATAGTTTTGAGAAGAGTCATTAACATTCAAAGAGTTTTTCGGACGATTGAACCCCTTCTTGTTGTTACCACCATCATATTCGGATAGTACACCTGAAGAAAGTCGTAGAATGGATCGGTCGAAACGTCGTGTTAACAACACAAACAACAAGAAGGAGTTCAATCGTCCTAAAAACTCTTTGAACAGTCGTGCCTGATTTTGAATTAAATGAATTTATTCCTTTCATTTGCTAGTTGCTTTATATCAATGAATAATTAACGCTTCTTGAATTTTTATTAGCGTAATAAAAATTAGAATGGAGTTTGTATGTTCATTTTTATTCATGTATCACATTTTAAAATGTTGCGTAAAACTTAAAAAGATTGTCGGACGAAGTGGTCTCCCTTGACGACATCTGTGCTGCCCTCTGGCAAGTTATCTCCCCTAATAGCCAAAATGGCAGCGGCAAGCGAAGAGTTAGCTGCTTTGATTGATAGAGGAAAACGTGCTACAGCCATTCATTTCAGATCTATACTCCGTGGAAATAAGTTACTTGATGAATTATTACACATTGTTTTCAATCCTAGCAAAGCCATTGATGAATATGACAATTTGGAATGGTATCGAGCCCTGATTGCTGGGGGCAGAACGTATGACGATTTCGATAACCTAGGTTAGTAAACAAATCTTTTTTTTCTATATAGATCTACACACTATGTTTATAAATGGTGTGGATAAGATTCGTATGTTATAAAACAGGTTTTCTTTGTGTAAAATAATACAAGATATGTAAAGAATGTATACCTATATGGCAATTTACAGGCTATAATTCGTTCTACTGGTGTTTATTTTAGACATTCTACTGGTGGTGTGTGGGTTTGTGTGATGGATTTTTAGTAACGATTTGATTATTTTCCCTTCATGTTTCAAAAAAATGTTATTGTTTCGTATTCAATTCTTATTTACGTCTCAGATTTTCATTTTATTCATTTAATTAAATATGTATATTTAATATTAACTGTGAAATTCATCAACTTAGCCGCTTTCATTCCGTCTATTGTGGAATCCAGAAATTGTTTTTAGTTTTAGTTTTATTCCAAGTGTCAGTCATTCCTTAGTTTTGATTATTATGTCGTGTTTTGTTCTTTCGTTTCTAAGATATTTTACTAAATCTAGTTTATATACTTTTGATTTACTTGTATCTTAGGTTATTTAATAAGTTACTTAATTCATATCTGAAAGTTTCTTGTAGTTTTAAATACTCTGTATATTAAATTTCTACAGGTGGTGTATGTACAAAAATGTGTAAATTGCAAAAGCAACGTATTGATTTCTTATTTTTTGTCATTTTTATTATTTATTACGATTTAAACAAAAATATTATTATGTTCATAACTTCATATGGTTTACTTTTATCGGATATTTTAAAAAAATCTTATGTATTAAATGATAATAAATAATAATGAAATATGTCAGTATTCCAAATCTTATTTTTTCTCTTACAGACACTAATATTTGTTTTTAGACTGACTAGAATCATTTTCTCATTGACGTTAGATTTTACTTGATATTATTAAAGATTATGATTTTACTTAGTAAATAAATAAATAAATCTACTTGTCATTTTTAAGCAATTTATTTACTAAAATTTCACGTAATGTCATCTAATAAGTAATGTTTTGAGGTTTATGTGCCAAATTCTGTTCAAATGAATTACGTTCAATCCATATTTTATTGTTTACTCTTCATGCCAAAAATACGTTTTATTCGCTTAAAAGAATTGTCATAACTCATGGGCGGATCCACGGTGTCTTCCAGGGTCTTCCGAAGACCCTAAGAATTTTCCAAATTCTTTTTATTTATACTGTTTTCTGAGCGTCTTCCGTGTTTTCAATCCT
Organism: Architeuthis dux; assembly: GCA_006491835.1. Taxonomy (NCBI): domain Eukaryota; kingdom Metazoa; phylum Mollusca; class Cephalopoda; order Oegopsida; family Architeuthidae; genus Architeuthis; species Architeuthis dux. The sequence continues at coordinate 2,250,117 of VCCN01006003.1, read as the reverse complement.
TTCGTCTCAACACATGACAACCCACTCAAAATTAATCCTACTAATCGTTACTTGGGCAAATATTTTGTAGGGAGATAATACAAGTTTAAAACTATCTTATAAGCCCAAACCGTAAGGTCAACTTGTGAGGCGTCCTGTTTCATATACAAAGTTTTATGTAAAGGATCGACCTCACGGACTTTTGCAAACTTTCTGTAACTAGAAATCTATTAAGTGTATAGTAATAATCTTTGTTTTATTAATAAAAGAAAGACTGTAGAAAATTATCAACTAAACATTATTTCTGTAGACAATATAAAACCGGAGATAATCTGGTTTGAAAACTTGTTTACATTCGCAAACCGGTAGTAGAAATTGCATTGGGAAATTTTAGCCCAATTTACAGACACATTTAAAAATTTCACACAAATATACTAATCGGCCTATTTCAATAACATTTTTGGGATGTATTCAATTTTGAATAAATTCTCTTATGAGAAGGGTATTTTGTAAGTAAATTTTATGGAAATTCTTTTTTTTTTCAAGTCACCCCTCCCAGCTCCCATTTTAATTTACCAGATCTCAATAAAATATCCTTTGGATTCCAACAATATATACATTTCTATAAAGATAATTCCAAAGAGAAATTAAATCCACAGAAATTTTATTCAATCCTGCTACCAGTTAATTTTAACGAAAAATAAGAAATGCGGAAAACTAAAATATTTTCTCTTTAAAAAGTTTTTCATTGTTTTTATTATTAAAACACATTTTGTTTTTTTGTTTTTTAAAAATATCTACTGGGAATTTTTTTTATTATGGTGTTTTAAAAAATTTGTCATTTAATTATTAATGATAAACATTAATAATTAATAATTAAATGACTTTGGATTCTTATGAAACATTATTATAAGAAAGAACAGTGTTCTACTTATCGATAAATATAAAGTTTAACAAATTTCAATGGAATTGTCTTTTTAAAAAGAATTTTGATTAGTTTTTTGTTTAATTTCATACAATACAGTTCGCCAGGTATGGTAGCACGTAAAATTTACAAATGTGATTTACATCCCCTGGCATTTATCAGGTGTTGACAGAATTTTGATGTGCTGTTGACATTTCCAGATTTCCATTAAAATGTAAAATAAAAAACAAAATATGTGCTAACAGTGGGTGGGGGAAGTAAAAACTCTAATTTTCTTTGAATCAAATTTCTCTGAGGTCAATTCTATTTTTGAAAGAATTTTAAAACTCGACTTCATTTTCATTTTTCTGGTGACAGATCTGTCAATTATGGCGGAATCGATAAAATTTTAGTCAAAAACGTAAACATGGCCTTAATCTGCCCAGAAATCCTCTGTGAGTAAGCAAAAGGATTTTTTAAAATTTTTTTTATGACTTACTTTATGCTATTTTCTTGCAGTTATAACCAAAATTAAACTTTCAGAGAAAATATTTAATTATTGCAATACGTTTTAAAAAAGCATAAAATAGTCCGTGAGAGTTGCTAGAAAGGAGGAGCTGCCGCTGTATTGCCATTTTCAAGACGTTATGTCGCCACCCTTCACTAGAAAAATCATTTCTGAAATATTTACTAATTGCTTCATGTATGTATGTATGCAGAGGTGGTACATGAGACCCGCAGACCCTGCATCTGCAGGAGGGCGTGGGAGCTCCGGGGTGCAGTATATCGGAGGAACCCTGAAAAATCTAAAATCTAATTCTATAAAATCATCTAAAGAAAAAGTTCAGGGAGGCGCAGTCAGACCTAGCACTGCCATGATAGTGAAAATCTGGCTTGAACTCAGAAGGCACATTCTGATAGGGACCCCACTGATATGATAGTGAGAATCTGACTTGGACTGAAGGTCACAAAAGGCGTATTCTGATAGGGACCCCACTGATACGATAGTGAGAATCTGGCTTGAACTAAAGGCTGCAAAAGGCGCATTCCGATAAGGATTTATAAAGCAAGAAAATAACCTTGTTAGATATCAGGTTGAACAATAAGTTATGCTATATGCTTTTACAGATCTTCATCACTGTCCCGAGTTTCATTTTCGGCATTACAATCTGCATCATTTTCGCAGTCACTTCCACACAAAGGTCTGTGCAAGCCAAGTTGTGTCTCCTGTTTGAACACCTCTGGGTTGTGCAGTGGGCTTTACACTGACATCTGACCAACTCTATGATAGCCTGTTGTGCAGATGGAACTATTCTGATAATAGCCATGTTTGAGTGGGTCGGACAAACATTGCCACATCACCTTGGCTTGGCACCACACCCTACTCTGTATGCGCATGCGTTCAATGTGATCCTCAAGGGCACCGACTGTAGCAGGAAACTTGCTGCTTTCTGCCAGATGTTTGCAAAACCTTAGGTCAGGAATACTTATTATATGGATGCTCTTTGGGCAGTACATCAAACATACAAAGTTGGCCAATGCATTGTTCACAGCCTGTGTTAAGTTGCCTTCCTCTGTCAGTTTCATCAGTGCTTGGATGATGTTCTTGTCAACTTTCATGTACTGTTGAAACCACTTGGTTTTGCCTGCTCCAGTGAATGTGTGGAATACCGGAAACGCTGCCACCTTGTCTCGTCCCAGCGCAATCTAGATTGGCTCAAACTCCAAAATACCTGATACCATACATATCATAGTGTGCCTGCAGAGCTTTTCGTAGTGTGCAATGGCCAGAACCAAGACATCTGTATTTGGGCTGAAGAAGACCATCCATACTTCAGGACAGCGCTGTAATGCAGCTGCTTTTAAGCAGATCATCAATGTGTCAGCCTCCTCATGGTTATTATCTTCAAACTGCATGGAGAACCTTCTGGGATCGCTTTGCGGCCTTTTGGCTAAGATCAAAGCCATGGCCTCGAAGTTCAGAGAACCATGGCCCTTCGGGGGTCCTTGTGGCATGCTCGGGTATCGTCCTGGGAGAAGTTGCACATGATATCTTGGCCAGCTAGTCGGGAGGCGATCACCATTAGCATGCTCAGGAATCGTCCTGAGAAGTTTTTGGGATCTCTCACCCTCCCCTTTATCCTGGTTCTTGTGGCATTTGTTTCAGTGACAGGGATTTGGGATTCTCCCTCCTCAAGTCTCTAGTCACGGAGACATGGGATTGTCCCAGGTTTCTTTGTCATCTGTTGGGCAAGCACCATTCCATTGAGAATGGAAATTCTTGGATTCTC
>VCCN01006003.1:2181762-2193620 GCA_006491835.1 Architeuthis dux | reverse complement strand
AAACAAAATAAAATAAATATGTCTTAAAAACAACTATGTAGATTTAAATTAAAAACCTTTAAATTCAGTAAACAGTTTCTGAAGCAGGAGATTTTTACACTCATGTTGTTCTGTATCAGAAATCCCCAATGGTTGAAAATTTTCTGGTACCGAACCATGGCCACTTAAAAATTCTGGTTAGTTTCATGGTACATTAAATCTGTAATGGTATGAAATGACAAACAAGGTTTTCCATACACAATTTAATAGACAAATTTTCAGAAACTCTTGAATAATATATTTTTGAGTATGTGCCCTACCAAAATGGTCAGAAAGGCCTTGGATACGTTTTAGTTTTGAGTTTAATTCAGTGTGATTGATTATTTGTTCTCTTTCTTCCTTGTCTCAATCCTTATCCCTTAAATGTTCAGTACTTCTAAAATAGTCACCAATTTGTGTTTGTTCAGTTCTCGGTCATCGCCCCAAAGAAGATCAACAACGACCTTTACCTATTACTAACCAGAAAACGCGTACACCTCCACCAACTTGTGCTTCAGTCAAAAAGAAGCAACTAGAACTTCTCGTGGAATCCTTCAATGAGGTAAGAAAATAAATCTTCATTATCTTTGATTCTTGTCAAGTCTTCAAAGGGTTCAATCCTTATCCCTTAAATGGGTTTTTTTTTTGTGTGTTATTATTATTATTTACTTTTTATGCTACTGTACCTTTTAGGGTAAATGATCTTAACCACTTGGGGCAGGGTTTCCCACTTGTCCTGGAAAATCTGGGAAATAGTTGACCAATTTTCCAGTACTGGAAAACACATGTAAAATGTCCTAGAAAATCTTGTGTTGTCCAGGAAAATTATTTCAACAGTCTCCTATTTTCCGGTTATACTTTTTATTCCCTTCTGCCCTGGGTTTGTCTGAAGGTAAAAAGTAGTTATAAAAATTAATAATAATGATTCATAATACTTCCATCGAATAAAAATAAATGAACAATATCTTTATGTGATGACCACTATTTTCCTTTAGCTGAGAATGAATACTAGATCATCACTGGAATGTCCTCTCTAGAAAAGAGTGGGAACCCTGTAAAAAGCAACTTTTATTGTGTGTGTTTGTTGGTTTTCTGTCTTGCTAAAGCAAACAGGAAGGCAGGCTTCCCACTCGTCCTGGAAAATAGTTGACCAATTTTCCAGTCATGGAAAATAAGTAAAATGTCCTGGAAAATTATTTCAACATTCTCCTATTTTCCGGTTATACTTTTTATTTCCTTCTGCCCTTCTGGGTGTGGGTTTGTCAAATAAAGATATTTTTCAGTTGTTGTTATTCGATGAAGTATTATAAATCATTATTATTAATTTTTATGATTACCTTTTACCTTTTCTGCAAAAAAAGTATATAAATCCTTTTGTGTTTTAAATTAACCTCAGTAAACTCCAACTGAAAGGTCCGATCCTACTCCTCCTCCTTCTTCTCCTCCTCTGCTACTCAATTTATGATGGCGTCTTTTAAGGACAACCCCTGTTGAGTAACCAAGGGTGATAACTCCCAAACTCAAAAATTACTAGTTTGCTATTTGTAATTCACAACAAATCCATGGAAGGGAAGCTTTTTTTTTTATTGTAACTTTTATTCAAGCCGATAAAAAGAATAAAAGAAAAACTAAAAAATTAAGCTGTGGGTAAAAAGTAGTTATAAAAATTAATAATAATGATTTATTATACTTCCATCAAATAAATATAAATGAAAAATATCTGGGTCTTCCGAGTTAAGCAACAGTGTGTCTGGTTACTATTAAATGAGTAATTAACTCTCAGTAAAAAAATTAGTTGTTATATTCAGATAGTTTTTTGGATGATTGAACTCCTTGTTGTTTGTATTGTTAACACGTTTTGGCCGATCCACTCTTCGGCCTTCTTCAGGTGTAATATCCGAATGCGATAGTGGTAAACAGAATTTTTTACTTCAATGGAGGCAACGCTTAAAACATACGAGAAGGAGTTCAATTGTCCGAAAAACTATTTGAATGTTAATGACCCTTCTCAAAACTATAGAAAATATCCTTAGTTGTTATATATATCTTTTATTTTACTTCAGTTTTATCAATCCTGCAAGCGAGGAAGTCTTGCCTACTTTGAAAATCAGCATTTGAAATCCTGGCTTTCATTATGGTTTTAGCACTGAAAACTGGCACCAGTGAGAAAATATGCAACTATCTCGGCAACCGAGTTTTGCATCTGTCCCTGGAAATGTCTAATGGGACAAAAGTGTCCCATCATGATTTTGGTTCTTCAAAATATGGAACAATTTTTGATTTAATAAAAGAATAGTTTTCTTTAACAATTAAATACAAATTAACACGTTTTTGGCTTCTTTCTACCTTTTTATAAATTCAGGCATTAAGCACCTTAATAAGATTAGTCTTGAAAGGGTTAAACAAAAGAAATACAGATTATTATTAATCACTGCTACCCACAACACTGATTTATTGCTGGGTTTAGGTTATTCATGTGTTATGACATTTATATGTACCTATCTATGTATCCAGACCTTGCCCAGCCCTAACAGTAGAAACTTGAAACTTTGCACACACACTCCCCTCAATGAGTAGGGAAAATGTATTTTTTTTTTTTTTAAAATCCCCCCCAAATAGGTTTTTAGAGGGGTTTTCAATATGCAATGTATGACATTTTTTATTTAATAAAAGAATAGTTTCCTTTAGGCATTAAATAAAAATTACCTTGAATTGTGGCATACATGACACCATGGTTTATAAGTCAAGCTCAAGATTCTGGTTTAGGCCTATACTTTTTAATCACTGCAACCAAAGATTTAGGTTCACACATTTATATGTATCTATCTATGTATCCGGACTTGTATCAAAATATCATAACCTGCATATTGGTATTAAAAGGAAAAAAAAGGGGATGATATCAAGCACAATAAGATTTTCAATTATTAAAAAAATAGATGTTTTTAACAATTAAAAAAATACTTACTTAAGACCATCCAAGAGAAGTGTAAAAAACTATAAAACCCAGAAATATTGAATAAACTAAAATGATCTGGGTTAAATTTGCTTTTTAAAAAAGATAAACTGTGAGCAAACTTGCTAACTGCTTGGCCGCTTGTCTGTAAGTGATTACATTGACCTGCCTCCAGTTGATAGAATCAGTCACATGGCTGGGAGGCCTTATTTATTGTTAGCCTTGGTATGCACACATAAGTATATACATCCACATATGTATAATGTGTGTGCATATAATAAACATTTTTTTTTAATCCCCGCTACCCACACCATTGGTCTATTGCTGGGTTTAGGCTATTCACGTGTTCTGACATTTATATGTATCTATCTATCCGGACTTTGACCAACCCTAACTGTTCAAAGTAAAAAATTGAAATTTTGTACCAACACTCAAAAAAATGTTTTTATGTTTTTGATTTTTTTTAAAGTGGTTTTTAGAGAGGGGTTCAATTTTCAATGTAAGTTTATGCTAAATTGGTCCCTTAGTTTGTGTCCAGCAACATTCATGCTTGTTTTTTTTTAAAATTTGGACTTTGTTTTGCCCAACAAAAGGCGAGAGAATTAACTTATTCATTGATCACCCCTTTTTCCAACTTTTTAATTGATCACCAACAACACAGTATATATGGGTGGCACTGATTCATAATTTCCCGTGGAATGCTAGTTATCTTTATTTCTTATTTTTTATAGCTCTCTGTGACTCGCTCTGTAAATATTGGTTGGGAAGGAGGTGTCTTGGTCCAGTCATGTGGTCACTACCTTCACATGGACTGCCACAAGCAGTATATAAAGTCACTCAAGGTCAGTCTTTTCATTTATCTTTTTTTAAACGTATTAGCAAACTCCAGGCCAAGTCATTAACGTTAACTTTGTTTTTCTACTGTAACAAAAGAACAAGAACAATCCTCACGGTACTGTGATTTGAAACCATAATCAACTGATTGGTAGGCTGGTCTCTTACCAACTGAGCTAAATTGACAAGTCTTACATATCTACAAAATTTATCTTACAGATATGCAAGCGCTTATTTCATTCTAATAAATAAATTCATTTATACTAAAAAAGAATATTTTTATAATTTTTTATTTTATTTATTATATACACAATACAAAAATTGCAGTAATGATCTTCAGTCGGAATATAAGTAGAAGTAGAGTTCGACCCTGCAGCTGCCAGGCTTGTTTTCTACCTGTTACCTTGCCTTAACTGTAAACAATCTGCATTCTTTTTCAAGGGCACCAAGATTATGTGCACTTTGAAAGCCTGTAATTGATGTGTCTGTTCATGTATGACAACACAATCGCAAAGGTCAAACACACCATCATTCAGCAATTTGAGTCATCTGCAGGAGAGTACCTTATCTAAAAATTCTGAAATTTAAAACATTTTGTATGCTTTTGTCTAAATGTTACGTTATGGGTTGTTGATGATGTTGTTGATCTCTCTGGAACTGCGTTGGTGTTACATAACGGGTGTATAAACTCCTTGTTTGCTCTCGGCACTGGTTGTGTGTTGCACTGGTGTGTATAGTTGGAACTGGTCAGACATAGTTTGAACGTCATTCTTCATTTGTGTGCCATGGCTTTGCTGAAAGGAACTGATATGGAAGTCAACTGGTTCATTGAAAAAAAAACGAAGTCCAATTTGAAATATTGTTTGTTTTTTTTTATTCGTCTTTACTCGTAGCGATGCTCTGGGAATCTGCACTGTAAGATACGTGATACTACAAAATCTATTGTCAACACTCTTTGTAAGTTAAAGTTCTCTTCCAGAACATTGTTGAATTTTGAGTTGTCAAACAATATCAAACAGTCAACACACAGTTGCTATTGTGTCGGTCTTCCAAAACTCTCCAAGATGCATCAATCTCATATTTTTACATTTCACGTCAAAAGGCTATGTGGCTCTAGAAATACTGAGTTCGACTGACAGTGCCCCCTGTGGAGGGGGCAGTAGGGCCGCAGACATAAGTCTTAGCCTTGGAAGCCGACCCGGGTCTCTCTCTCTCCCTCCACTATCTCTGGGTGTTCACCTCTATTTATGCACATTTTTAACCTGTGATCTTTTCTTAACATTAAAAATTACATAATCTGTTTGTTTGCATCAGAAAATTCTTTAGCCGGATCAGCAAACATTTTTGCTATCATAAATTATTTTACATAATCAATTTGGAATTCGTTTGTTTGTTTTAATAAAACCAAACCACCATTTTAATAACATTCCTTACTTTTCAATTCCAGACAAATAAAACAATTCATTTTGTTTACCATTTGTCAATATAGCCCTCATCCTAATTCCTGGCCTAACAAACACATTTTATATACACTGCATTATTTTGAATATACATATTTAAACTATTCTATCTATCTATCTATTTATAGGGCTCATATTGCTACATAAAGTTTTCCATGGTGATGTGAATTTTTTTTTTTCATTTGCCTTGCAAGGATCTGGTTTTTAAGATCAACAACCATTGGATCATTTATTCTATGCTAAGCTTCTACAGGGGTTATTATTCATTGAGGTTTCAAATTTAACCTCTTGCACTCTGTCTTTATTTTACAGGGTGCCATGATTTTGTGCACTTAACTTTGAAAGCCTGTAACTTGTGGAGTAATAAGTAGACGTGGACTTATCTTCTTTTTTTTGCGTAAGGGCGTGATTTGGATCTGGGCTCGAATCTGCTCAGGCCACTATACTGTCGGATCACTGCTCAAACGGGGTCAGCAGAACCTCATAGTCAGCACACATTTATGTAGGAGGGACCAGTTCCTGTGCTTATAGTTGCAGACAGCCGTACTGTCATGAGGATCTGCGCGTACAGTTGCAGACAGCCACACTCTCATGAAAATCTGTGGTCAAAGTTACAGGCAGATGTTCCATCCTGATTCTCTTTCAAAGGGTCGGTAGAACTCTATAGCCAGCTCAGGCTTCTACCAACTATGGGATGCTCACGTTATGTCTAACCACAGTTTAGCCATACTATCGGAACAAGGGGGCGCCAAATCTTTGTTTGTGAAGCCAAGCCATTCATTCATTCATTCATATATATAGCTTTACAATGAAAAAAACTTTTAAAATTTCACTTATTTGATTCATGGTCCGTTCACCCTTGGTGTTCACCTGTATGTAAAAATATGCCACCCAAACTTCCCTTTTCTCTCTTGACTTCCTTTACCCACGTGTTCTTGCCCAGGTCAGTTAAGTCGTCCAAACAGATTCTTATAATTCAACTATTAGCTTCGGTCAAATTGAAAAGTCTCAATACCTTTTGGTATCAGGGAGGCATCCAGATACAAGGGAGAAAACCTTGACCATACAATATCTAAATACCCAATATATAGTCTATATAGCTTTACAATTTTACAATGAAAATATTTTAAAATTTCACTTACTTGATTCATGGTCCGTTCACCCTTGGTGTTCACCTACACACACACACACACACAAAATCAGTGGGTATTTAAAATTGTGTCTCTTTTCACAGGGTCCATACTTTCAGCAAACTCTAGCTGTAAACAATGGTGAATACTGGTGTCCCTTGTGTCGGCAATTAGCCAATGCTGTTATCCCTTTGATTCCTGATTCCAACAAAATACCATTGACCCTACAACCAGATGTCACTGATCTACAAAAGATGGCTCGGGATGTGGAAAGGATGATGTTACTGCAGTCAGAATCAGCCGTGAGTCCCCCCATCCCACTTTTTCTTTTTCTTTTTCTTTTTTCTTTGCAAGGTCCCTCACATTGGGTTTTGTTTTCTCATTCTGATATCTTTTTGCTTTGTATATTTTGATATTTATTTAAAGATTACCTCTGTCGAGTCTGCAATGTTTTCTTTTGGTTTTTGTTTTGTTAGAAATCGTCAACCAAAACTATCACCATAGGTTTCTTCAGTTTTCAAGTGAGTCTGGCTATCTATCTATCGCATGTACAGGCCGCACCAATGGAGCTAGGGGGATGAGAATTTAAACATTTACTCCTTATTAGGTCTAAAAAAAACTTTTGCTTTTTTAAAAACAAATTCCCTAAGGGACCAATTTAGCATAAACTTAGATTGTAAATTGTACCCCCACACCCACACACTAAAAACCTATTGAGGGGGTATAGGTTTTTTTTGGGGGGGTACAATTTACTATGTAGGTTTATGCTAAATTGGTCCCTTAGTTTGCGTCCAGCAGCGTTCACACTTGTTTTTTTTAAATTCAGACTTTTTTTAGTGATCACTGCCCAACAAAACCTGACAGAAGTAACTTCTTCATTGATCACCCTCTTTTCCAAATTTTTAATTGATCACCCCCAATATGGCATGCTGTCAAAAGACATTGGTCAGACCTGTTTTTGATACTTATTTTAAGATTACTTTCGTTGAGACTGCAATGTCTCTTTTGGTTTTTAGCTTTTAGTTTTTGTTTTTGTTTTGCTTATTTTTTTGTTTTTTTGTTTTTGTTTTTGTTTGTTTTTTTTCTTTTTTTTTTTCTTTTCTCACACTTTACAATATAAGTTTATGCTAAAAAATTTAGATTACTAATCTTCTAATTTTTGGTTGTTGTTCTTTTGTTTTTTAAAAAATTAAGCTCTATCTCATAGAGTGATGGCTTGCAAGCTTGTATCACAGACAAAATTGTAAGTGTAGTAAGTTTGATCCTCACTGGGTGCCTCACTGCTGTGGCCACGTGCCAGACTCAGCTAAACTTAGTACATCACTATTCGTAAGCTGCTTAGTCAGATTTCAGCCGGCCCTGAAAGCTATTAAACTAATTGAAAGGCTACCAACCGGTTGGCATTTCTGCATGGGATTATGACAAAGAGTTAGAATTACATTAGTAACGGATTAGAGCAGTGGTTCTCAAACTGTGTGCCACAGCACGATAGCGTGCCAAAACTATCTCTTAAGTGTTCTGCAGTTTTTCCAAATAGCGAACATGTATTTCAAGCCTTGAATGTGTGGAGTTTGCCACAGAGTTGCCGATCTAGTAGTCTTATCACTAGATTTTGTGAGATCTGGATCTTTTTAGAAATAGATGAAAGGAAAAATTGGTGATGAGTATATATATATCAGTGGATATAAGTTTCATCCATTGACTACTGAAATGTTTTGTCTAATTCATTATGTGCTGAATAAGTCAAATATTGTCAAATTCCAAGTTCAAGTTAATTTTGTTTTTGCCCTGTAACAAGAACAATAAGAACAATCCTCACCAAGTTTAGGGGAGTAAACTGTCCACTGTTTGTCTATCCCGTCATATTAAACCAAACCTATATATAAAATTAACATTTCCATACCGTGATTGGAAGGCGTCTCTCTTACCAACTGAGCTAAACTGACAAATCTTATATACCAACAAATTTATTTATTATATATACAATACAAAAGTTGCAGTAATCATCTTCAGTCGGAATAGAAGTAGGAGTGGAGTTTGACTCTGCAGCAGCCAGACTTGTCTTTCTTAGTGTGGCATCATACAATAAACAGCGTGATCGGAAATAAAGAGTAAGCCTTGGTGAGAATCGAACTCACACCCTCATTACCAGAGGGAGACTAGTTGAAGGTAATGAAGTCAAATTTAATAAAAATAATACTTCATTCAATAATAATAAAGATGGATATCTGATTTTACTGAATGATTTTATAAGTAAATATTTATCCTCTGAATAACAGATTCTTTGTATATATATATTGTTTACAGGTGTCTCCACTGCTCCAGTCTAGCATCTTGGATGACCTTACCAAAGCCACATACTCCATGTACAGAAAATGCTGTGAACAGTACAAGACCCAGGACAGCATGCGGCTCTTTCTTGCTTCTATTGCCAGGTGAGATGTGTTTGGAATGTTTCAGGAGTAACAAAGAGATGCTATAAAACTTTGTTTGGTAGATATATAGTGTGTACACACCAAGGCTAACCATATAACTGGCCTACAAGCCATGCGACTGGAGGTGGGCACAAATTTTTCTACAATTTGTGAGAAACTGTTTAGCAAAGGACTTGTTACCAATATTCAATAATTAGCTAATTAGTATTAATATTGTATCATAATATCATAACCTGCATATTGGTATTAAAAGAAGAAAAAAAGGATCCGCACCAATTGATGGTATCAAGCACAATAAGATTTTCAATTATTCAAAAAGTGGATGTTTTAAATAATTTAAAAAATAATTACTTAAGACCATCCAAGAGAAGTGTAAAAACACTATAAAACCCAGAAATATTGAATAAACTAAAATTTTCTGGGTTAAATTTGCTTATAAAAAAATATAAACTATGAGCAAACTTGCTAACTACTTGACCACTAGTCTCTAAGTGATTACTTTGACTCGCCTCCAGTTGATAGAATCAGTCACATGGCTGGGAGGCCTTATTTATGGTTAGCCTTGGTGTACACACATAAGTATATACATACATATATGTATGATGTGTGTGTATATTTGGCCATATAATAAACATTTTTTTTAATCACCGCTACCCACAGCATTGATTTATTGCTGGGTTTAGGCTATTCATGTGTTCTGACATTTATATGTATCTATTTATCCGGACTTTGACCAGCCCTAACTGTTCATAGTAAAAAATTGAAATTTTGCACACACACTCCCCATAATGAGTAAGGAAATTGTTTTTTTGAAGATTTCCCCCCTAAATAGGTTTTTAGAGGGGGGTTCAATATGCAATGTAAGTTTATGCTAAATTGGTAAGTAACTTCTTCATTGATCACCCCGTTTTCCAACTTTTTAATTGATCACCCTCAACACAGCATATATGGGTGGAATGCTATTTTGAAAAAACATTTGCTTAAAAATATCACCCTGTGCCTTAACCCACAAAGGTCATGATTTAGAGTAGTTCTTTGGGTTGATGTGACTGGTCCTTAGACTCTTGGTTGCTAAAATGACCTCTAGACAACCACAGAATGAAACATTGTGCGTATAATAAGGTGGACCTCCACTCCAGGTAACATAAAATGAATATTACTAGGTTACATGTTACAAGAAGCTAGGAAGAATCCCTAAGGGGTTCAATTGCAATGTAAGTTTATGCTAAATTGATCTTATCCATTTTTGTTTATAGCATTTAAAGTGTTAATTATTTTTCTTTTCTCTCCAGGACAAATCTTGATATGGAACTACTTCATTATGGAAATAAACTCATGAGAGATGAACCACTTGGAAGCAAACCAAAGTTTTTCAGTAAGTATTTGATTACAATTTTTGAAAGAGGAGTTTTGAATCTGTACATTCAGTCTCTGTGATAAAGTTTTTCTCGGCTTTTATTAAAATGTTTGCCTAGATCAGGGGTCGGGAACCTTTTCGACCTGAAGAGCCATTTTTAGCTAAAAAAAATAATTGAGACTATCGGTTAATTTATTATAAACAAAAATACATACGAGAAAACATAAATTTAGTTAACCTTTGTCTTACTCAATGCTATTTTGGGTATTGAATCTTATCAGAACTTGCTTCAATGTCCGGATCATAAACGAAACGAATCTAACTCGCAAAAAAACAATGGGAAGTGAAAATTAATCATTAAAGTCTTTGATGAAACCAAACCAAAAAACGAAATGAATCCATGCCCAGTTATTACCAATGGAGGCTCATTTTTAGAAGTACCCATTAAATGAAATTTTTATAGACCTAACCGACACCCAACACTCGGCCGGATGCTAAATATGCCCCGGAAAATAATTTATTTGTTTGCTCATAATATAAAACTTTCAGTGCCTTAGAGCTACTCAAGATAGACTCAAGAGCTGCATGTGGCTCTGGAGCCACATCTGGGCTAGATCATTTGAACCATGATCTCAGTTATCCAAAAGTCTCTCTTCCTGCTATTTTATACTATAAGAAATATAGAAAATGAATCTAACGGTCAATTTAAAAAAATCTGAATGGTTTATTTTAACTAGTATCATTTTTTTTAAAATCTAATTTCTGCTACATACCATTACACAACTCATTAAACTATACCAGTGGTTCCCAACCTTTTTGAGTCATTCCCCATTTTTATCAATAAGATTACTAGTACCCCCTCCCCTCCTTCCATTTATTATGTTGCGACAAAGAATAATTTCAAATTATAACTTTATTTTGCATATAATTAGACAGCTTCATACTAAGAATTAGTTTAATTTTATAATTGTACAGCTGCTGCTTTGTATTTGTAACTCAAAGAAAGCAACTGAAAATAATTAGAATGCATCAGTTGAAATTCCAATTTATTGCAAAATCGTAACTGATATACACATATATGTTTTTTTGCTTCGATTTGTGGGTTAATTAGTGAGAGAGTACATCTTAAATCATTCTGAACTTGGAGCTTATTTTTAGCCTTTAACTTGATAGATAGAAGTGCAGAAACCCTATCTTTAGAGAGGACTTTTATTTTACCTAATAGCCGTATTCCCCCACCCCCCACCTTGGATTACCCAAATTTCCCCCATGGGAGTAATTCCTCCCTGGTTGGGAACCACTGAACTATACATTCAGGGGTCAATTTCTTGACTAGGCAATGCTTTTATTACTTGAACTGACATATAAAAGATCATTGGAATAAATGTTGTCTTTTGTTTGCTTATAGGATTTTCTAAAAAGTTAGTCAGTAAAAGTTCTTATGTCATTGTTTAAATAATTTAGCATCTCGATCCTAAAGTTGTTTTTGATAATTCCTTGTTCTGCACCGTCGACCAAAACTGTCAACGTAGGTTTCTTCAGTTTTTAAGTTGTTCTGATTGGCTGTGTATGTATCACGTGTACAGGCCGCATCAATGGAGCTAGAGGGCTGAAAATTGAACCATTTATTCCTTATGTCTAGAAAAAACTTTTCTTTTTTTTTTTTTTTTT
>VCCN01006003.1:2103209-2119196 GCA_006491835.1 Architeuthis dux | reverse complement strand
ATCACTTAAAAACTGAAGAAACTTATGTTGACAGTTTCTAATTATAGACAGAACTATTATTTTGTTCTTTTGTCACCTCAAACAAACCCACAAGGTAGACAGAAAACGAAAATGGAGAACAAAAAAACAAGTGATTTACTTCTTCTGATAAAAAGTGTCCATTTTCAATTAGTCCCTTGCCGATTTGGTTGAATTTGTTGAGAGGTTCTTGCCGACTGTCAATTTCTGCTTTCAATTCCTTAAAACGACTGACTGAGAGCTCAGCTCCAGAAATGTCTTTGGCCAGGTCTTCAGCATGAATAAGGCTCATCATCTCATTGATCCACGCCCTACAAAAAAAAAAGAGAAACAGAAACAATTTTAAAATGGTTTGGGGATGTAAAGTGTCCCTCTCGACTAAATCAAACAATTAACTAGACATTCAACACCTAATATCTTGAAACAGAAAGAGAGATCGAACAAGGGACAAGTTTTCCTTATTTCAAAACATTTGACCACTTCCAAAGGACTGTATGAACTTTGAGATTCTTCATGAAATTGTTTTTAATTTAATTTTGAAATACTGAAACAGTTTAACAACTTATGTAATAAATAGTACAAGAATAAATAATTTTAATAACTTAGACAAATTTAGATCATCTGGGATAGAAAATAAATTAATAGGGCAATTTTTGTAGTTATCAGCTGAAATATATAGAAGAATTTAGGAAAAAGAAAATGTGCCTGGTAAATGTTTCTCTGTACTGTAAGTTTGCAATTTTTTATTAAGTTTCATACATTTTTATCATTGAATTTAAGTGTATTTTAATGTTGAATATGTATTTTTAATGTAAATTGTATACAGAGATGCCCTTAGAAGCATTTTTATTTAATAATAAATAATATATTTTTAACTACTTGGGAGTGGGTGACAAGATATCTCACAAGAAATTTCTTTTCTTAATTTTTTTACTCTGGCAGTGAATTAGATAATGATTTAAGACAATTTGTAGAGGGTGATGAAGGAAGTGAGAGTAATTAATAGTCATGGAGTGGCAGACAAGATATCTCACAAGAAATTTCTTTGTCTTGGATCGTCTTCTCACAGTGAACTGGATAGTGATTCAAGACAAGGCAAAGTAGGACGACTTAACCATCAAAAATATATAAATGATATTTTTGTGGGATGTCATATCAGAAAAATATCTTGTCAGCCACTCCAGGACGACCATTGCTTTCACTGCCTTCATCAGAAATTTCTTGTGAGATATCTCGTCTGCCACTCCAGGACTATTCATTGTTTTCACTGCCTTCATCACCATCTATGAATTGTCTTGAATCCCTATCCAATTAACTGTCAAAATAAGAAGACCCAGGACAAAGAAATCTCTTGTGAGATATCTTTTCAGCTGCACCAGGACAATCACTGCTTTTATTGCCTTCATCACCATCTATGAATTGTCTTGGTTATATCGTCCTACTTTGCCCGTCAAAAATGCAGCAGCAGAAGTGACTAAACAAATTTTAATTGTCACAAAATCTATTTAACTATTTGCAACAGTGATATTTGTGTGTGATGTAATATCAGAAAAATATCTCATCAGTTATCTGATACTAAGTATATGAATTTATTGAATGAAACTTTTGATGTATTTGCTTAATGAATCCTACCCTTGATATCACAGGTTACATAAACAACTAGTACAATATCTCATCAGTTATCTGTGGTTAAATCCTGATACTAAGTATATGAATTCATTGAATGAAACATTTGATGTATTTGCTTAATGAATCCTACCCTTGATATCACAGGTTACATAAACAACTAGTACAATACACCCTTGGTATAACAACTTATTGGGTGGAGGAGGTGGTTGTTAAAGCCGAAAGTTAGTTATACCCGATGGTTGCCCCTCATTCGATAAATAAGAAGTTTGGTAGTTTGCCATATTTAATGAACATCGTTCAGTAAATCCAAAGGTTCCCGTTGTTCTATTTTCGGGTTCGTTAAAGCCGAAATTTGTTATAACGAGGTATGTTATAGCAAGGGTTTACTATATACTAATAAATTTTCAAGCAGGAATATTTTGACTACTCACGTCAATTCTCGGTAATCATTGAAATATGTCTGCAATTTTTCAGCCTGCAAGAGTTTTTCTTTCTTCACAGAAGATTTCTCCACAAGATTATTCCAAGCTTGTACCATTATCTCATGTTTGTTGACCACATGGTCTTTGGCATCAGGAATCTGTTCCACCAATTGTTTCGCATGTTTGGTCATGTTTTCAACTTGCTCACTGATAGCTGCCAAGTCTCTCTAGGAAGTGGGAAGAAAAGAAGAAAGTCATTTTCAGTCAATATTTATATCACATTAAAATCAAACACATATTCACCATGCTCTTTGGCCTGCAAGTCATTTACTACATTTTTCTGGCATATAAGATGCTCATTTAAACAATAATAAACACTGGTTCTTAAACATTGTCAGTAATTGTTACCTCTATCAATGAATGGAAAGAAAGAGGGTTTATTTTTTTTCTTCGAGGATGCTTTTCAGAGTCACTTTTTATCTTTTTATAGAAAGTCAGATCCATATGGTCTGCCATTCCAATAGAAAGTCTGGTATGGCAGACCCTATATTGATGGAGAAGGGTTCACACTATTCTCTCTAGGATAAGATCCAAGTAATGAATAAAGAGCATTGCCGAAGGATAAGAAAAATGAAAGAAACTGCATACATTAGCTTGCAGACAAAGTTGGGCCAATGTGGATTTCTTTGCTTAGCAAAGATTGGATTGGAGAGCAACCTCGCATATAAAAACTAAAAAGCACCCAGGGAATGCATACATCTGCCAATGCTGTACACTAACTAAAAACTGAATGAAAATAAAATATTTTTAAAAAAGGAGAGAACGTAATGTTGAGTTACTTCCTTTGAAATTTAAATTTAGTATTTTTATGAACAGCTTGTTTTTAACATCTTTTCCTGCAGAACAATAACAAATTTTCTCTCCACCGTAAACAAATTCCTGAATCCGCCCCCAATTTTCTTCTGTAGCCCATGGCCCACCCTTTCACAAAATTTCATTAAAATTCATTCAGAACATTTAGAGATATTGTTTGGACAGACAGACAGACAGATGGACTAGCAGACAGACAAATAGACAGACAGGGGTGAATACATATACCTCTCCCAATTAGTATATTTGCTGACCTTTCTTAACCATGAATTACAAAAGAAACCAAAGTTTACTAACCTCTAATCCATTGTGTCGACTCAGTAATGACTGGACACTCTCAAGGTCATGACCATAATCATCACTGGACACAATTGTATCCTTCTCCTTGATCCACTCCAGGGTGTCATGAGTATCTCGGCCATAGAAATGGATCTGGTGTGCACTAATCAGAGCCTAACAATGAAAAACAATATTTTACAAGTAAATAAAAATAGTTCATTAGACAATTATCAGATAATTAGATAATTTATCAGTAATGCTTGTATTAATTCCTGACTACTGACAATCTAATTTGCAATGAATTTCTATAGTAAAATCATTAGCAATGCATTTACATTATACATACATATAATAGCCCTATTCTATCAGTAATGCTTGCATTAATTCCTGACAATCCCTTTTTTCCTAATTTGCAATGAATTTCTATAGTAAAATCATTAGCATTTACATTATACATACATATAATAGCCCTATTCTGTCAGTAATGCTTGTATTAATTCCTGACTGCTGACAGTCCCTTTCTTCTTGACTTTCAATGAACAACATATGGATTGAGTACCAAAATATTACTCAAACGAGATAAAAAAATTGCAAATTTCAATGGTTAACTCATTAAATTCCACCTTTAATCACTAATGGTACTCTGGTGATTTTCTTTAATTAATCACCCTTTGAACAACTTTCTTGCACTCACCAAGAGGGGGTTATTATAAATTCTTCCGTGATGGGTGGAGGCCAATGTATCCTTTCTACCTTTAAGTTATGCCTCTGAAGTTAATATTTTGTATACATTTTCCAGCAGAAGATAACTAGGATAGAAATGATCACCTTTTTGCATTATTAATATTATATTTATTCATACACTAAATGTACTATGTACATTTTGGTATCTGCTTACTTTCTATATATGATTTTGGTATTTGCTGTTATTATGTATGCAAGCATTAGAGTGAATTAAAGCTTTGAGGTATTTGTTTAATAAATCCTACCATGATATCACAGGTTACATAAACTGCTAGTAAAACACAAAATTAAATGAAAAGGTGATGTGGACAAAACGTGGGGCATCGATTTGTATTTATAACCAAATTGTTTCTCCGGTCATGTATATTCATATTATTTTCCCACTCTTCTTAATAGTACTAATTCTAACTTAGTAAATACTTTAATGGTTGTCTTAACAACAGGCATGTTTTCTCAAAATAGTACTTCTCCATTGCTTTGGTAGATAAGAATATTTCTGCATTTTTACTACTCTACAACATCATTATTTTTTTTACTTTTTTGATGAGTGACTAAAAGATTTTAAAATCTTTTTTTAAAATTTTAAAAATTTTGTTAAAAATTTAAAAATTTTTTTTTAAATTTTAAAAATTTTTAAAAAAATTAAAAAGTTAATTTTTCTTACTTCTTTCCGGGCTTTGGATATTTCATTGAGTTCCTCCCATAGTTGGCTAACCTTCTGTGCTTCTTCAACGATCTCATCTGATCTGTAGTGGTTCGCTTCAATCATGTTCTTTGCTTTATGGTTAATGTTTGTGATGCGTTCCTCTCCAGACCCCAGCTCTTTTAAGAAGTCATCAAATTTGTGCTGCAGGAGCTAAAAACGCCAAAAAAAAGTTTTCAACCTTCAATCAACAAAAGCTTTTGCGATCTCTGAAAAATGCAATCTTTTAAATCATGTTCAATCTATTCGTTTGGCTGTATCAGAACTTTTAAATATCATCAATACAATGTGTATAACCTTTGACGTGGAGCCACACAGCTGTCATAAATGAAGATCACATAAATGGGTTAAGAAAACATTTTGAATGGAACATAAGATTTGTAAACTGGAATACAGTACTTATGTAGATACGTAACAAGCATATAATGATGGATTTTTGGTAGTAAGGTAACTAATAAACTAAATTAATGTCTTTTCAATGTGAGTACATTGGTAGGTATACAAAAGCTTCCTGATATACAGACTAGTAAAAACAAGTAGCAAGTGACTAACCTCCACATGTTCCAAGTCTTGACCACAGTCTGTGCTGGTAGCAATGGCAGCTTTCTCATTTATACGATTGGTCACTTCCTCAACGTCACGCATAAAGTCAAAATATTGTTTGCTCTCGTTTAGTCGGACTCTCCGCTGTGACAACAAATCCTGAATTTTGCTGTACATATTCTCTACTTTTTCCTGCAAAATTTTAAAAGTATTTACGGATTAATGCTAAAAAAATGAGAATCTGAAATATGCTTCATATGATAAGCTAATTCGGTTTAACCAAAATAAACAATATAATAACAATAAAAACAAAAATATAACAATAACTAGCACTCCAAAGGAAATTATGAATCACTGCTGTGTTGGGGGTGATTAATTAAAAAGTTGAAAAAAGGGGTGATCAATGAATAAGTTACTACTCTTGCATTTTGTTGGGCAGTGATCACTAAAAACGTCTGAATTTAAAATAAACATTTTTTTTTTAAAAAGCGGACACAAACTAAGGGATCAATTTAGCATAAACTTACATTGCCGATTGAACCCCCCTCCTTTTTTTAGTAGGGGAATTTTCAAAAAATAAAGAAAACATTTTCCCTACTCATTAAGAGCAAAATTTCAAGTTTCTACAATAAACGGTTAGGGATGGGCAAAGTCCAGATAGATACATTGTTATGTTACACGCATAAATATGCGTGGTTACCACACCGGGAATTGAACCTGGGCCGCAACATAGCAAAAACATAGAAGTTTCATGTGTTTTTTTCTCCAGTGCAT
This sequence comes from Architeuthis dux, assembly GCA_006491835.1. NCBI lineage: Eukaryota > Metazoa > Mollusca > Cephalopoda > Oegopsida > Architeuthidae > Architeuthis > Architeuthis dux. The sequence continues at coordinate 2,113,214 of VCCN01006003.1, read as the reverse complement.
GTGAGAACGTTTGGACCAATCAGAACGACCTAGACAATCTTCTGTTTCCCATAAATAACCCACAATTAGAAGGTTCGCCAGTTTCTCCACCTGGCCGCTGGAAGCACTAACCAAAACAGAAACAGAAGATTACGTAACCTAAAAAGAATATTTGTCTTTTTACAACAGAGTTGTAGCCTGATCTGAAGTCAAGTCACTATTGTGTAGCTGTCTGAACCTGGAAGACTCGTTTAGGTGTCAGAACATACATAGATACATATAAATGTCAGAACACATGAATAATATGAATAAACCCAACCATAAACCAGTGTTGTTGGTAGCAATGATTAATAAATAAAACATGCAAGAGGAAACTTGCTGTCACTTGATATATACCAATAAACACCAGATACTAATGGTGATAACTTTGTTATGATATACTGGCATTTCCGGACTAACACCTGGGTGGATGTGGAAGTGACCCTAGGGGACCCCATATGTGTGGGCGTCCGAAAACAGGATATTGACTAAAGTTGCAGGTGTTTCAGCGTGGCTCCAAACAACATAAAATTGGATTCAAACACAGCAGGTGTCAGGGTCAAAGTAAAACAGGATGTTAACCGGACCCCAGAATCCGTGGGTGACGAAATCCAGAAATAACACACCATGCATGGGTGTGGCGAAGCCATAAAAGGAACGAACAGTGTGGTCGAAAACAGACAGAGCAGATCCGAGAAAGCACAAGGTTCAGACAGAGTTTTCCCTGTTAGCCCCAGACTGTGTGCCCTGCATCACATCTCTTTATCTCTCTCCGACTCTGTGCATTTCACCATTGGTGCATGTAGCTGAATAAAAATATATGATATTTTTATAAACACCGAGTTCCAGTTTTCTTTCTTTCCTGGACCTAACAAATTTTCCCCTACCTATATAACAACTTGTCTTATGAGCGTTATTTTCTTTCTTACAAACATTTATTAGATATTCTGTGGTACATACTAGTTGATTTGTATGAAAATAAAACCGTTTTAAACATGCAATGAATCAATTTTTTTACAAGAAAAACCCAGCACAGGTGCTACAATGTTAAAAAATATGCTTTGCTGCGAAAAGAAAAAGACTATATCTAGATTATTTAACAACTGCTTGATGGAAAATTTCTTCTGACATACCTGTTGCCTCTGGATATTCGAAGCATCGTAATGGCCTCTGGTCACCAAGGTATGTCGGATCGCAGCCAACTCACCAATATTGTTCCCAAAATTGTCAATATCTCGATCCAGTGCATCCAATTTCTTTAGTAAGCTCTAGAAAGGAAGAAAAAAAGGATCATGTATTTTTAAAAATTGCTAAACTTTTGTCTGAATTTGAGATAAAGTCTTATTATTCCACAAAGTATCTGGATTCATATCCTCATCTTTGTTTTCTGGATCATATTTCAGCCGGTGTGCTCTTTGGCATTCCTCAAATGTTTGTGGCATCCAGTAATTGTCAAGGAACTTCGAACTGAATCCCTGAATCAAATTTTTTTAATGTATTTTCTTTTTATTTGCTAATTTTCATCATCCCAATTAAAACAACTCACATTTTCAAATAACAAGGGTCTACATTACAGGTGTTTAAAATTACAGGTGTAACATAAATATTCCTTGCTTGAGCTATAAATGGTTCTTATTGGTGAGCTGACTAAAATGGAATTTGTGTCATTACACCCACCCACTTGTTTATGCTTGTGTGTCATTAGGCAGTAGGCTTGTGTCTATACACATTTCACTGTGTGTTATATATAAAGTATAACACAAAAAACCTATTTACCCATACAATGTTGTACAATTGTTTCATTCAAAGTAGAACTCTTCAGTGAGTGGAAAATTTAAGATAGGATTTCCTTTTATATTCCGAAAATCTTTTGTATGTTGGACGCTCGATTTTTAAAAATAAATCTTTGTTAAAAAAAATGTCTTACTATATATATATATATACACATATACATGTGTACCATAGTGTGTGTGTGTACATGTGTCTAATTATATGATTTTCCATATTTTTCTGAATCAGTTCTTTGAATCTCCAAGAAGCAGAAAGCAATAAAATTAGACCAAACTCACCTGAACGGAATCTTCATCATGTCCCAGGTGGGAATTGGTCAGAAGTGGAATCTTTTCTTTCATCCAAGCCTCAGCTTCATTAACTTCACTGTAAAACTAAAAAAGAAAAGAAATTGTCAAATTGTTGACCAAATAACCCACAGTAAATGACTATACTTAGAGAACAAACAGGGGTCAGAGATATCATAAAAAACACTAGAAAACTCAAATGGCAATGGGTAGGCCATGTTGCAAGAATGTCAGACAATTGCTAGACATCATGACTCACAACATGGATTTCCAGAGATCATATTCAAAATTGTGGCTGGCAAAAAAATAAGATGGCGTGTTGATTTAGACAAGTTCAGAGGATATCGGCACTGCAACACCCACGATTGAGAGGTCTGGCAAATCTTGGGGGAGGTCTATGTTAAAACGCTGATGATGATGAAATGACCATGCAATGTGACACAATTATGGGGGTACAGATATCCCCATATCAATAAGGATCCATAATCTATATCCACACTATATGAATCCAAGTTACTATCTGAGATGCCACAGTCAAGCTGAGGACATTAGGAAATGTACTGACCTATGCCTTTAATCTTTAGCACTCTAGAGGCGGCTTTGTTTGCCGAGCAAAAAGTTTGTCCTGCCACTGCAGGCGACTCCAATCACCAAACGATAGTGTGTTTGAATTTTGCAGTTGTGTAATGTCAATTTCAGTCATACATGAACAGACACACAATTTACAGGATTTCAAAGTTACTAAGTGCACAAATCTTGGCATCCTTGAAAAAGAATGCAAAGTGCTCATGGTTAACCCTTTATGGGGTAAGTGACTATATATGATCACAAGAGGACCTGTCAGCCATGTGCCAATATTGTAGCCACAAAGACAACATAATCCGCACCAATGTGGTCTGCAAGCTTTGCAAAGTACACTTGTGCTTGAACAAAGACAGAAATTGTTTTGAGGCATAACACCCACATTAAATTAGCCTGTTTTGGGCCTGCACAATAAAATTTTAAAGTCAACCTGGAGGTGTTATTTTCTTTGTCAATATCAATGTTTTGTATCTATTCATTATATTAAATGTTATTCTTTAATTCTATGTTTTATTTAACTTTCTACTTTAATATTTTTCAGAAAACTGGCAACTGAAAATATCTTGTAATTAGGTCTAGTTTAACATACAAAAATTTTGTTGGGATATCTAAAATATTTTTTGGGCTGCCCTACAAATGGTAAGGAAGGCATAGTCTAAAATCAATCTGCTACCTGGCCCAAAGTGTTAGATCTTGTGACAGGGATAATTAAAGAAAGGAGACAACTGTTGCGTCACAAAAATCAAAAAGATAAGCCTTCAGAAGATTGTATAGATCCAGTCTTTTAGGGTAGTGGATGTAGCATACCAGCAATAAAATATTCAAATTTTAACCGTTACTGAGGTAGCAGATAGGCCAACTTGCTATGGATGCATCTACTTAGCAAATCGAAATGATTTAATGAGGAAAATCTTTTAAAAAAAGTTAATTTCACCTTTTGGGCTTCCAGAGATTCTTGTAGTTTGGTTTTGCGCAATGAGGAGCATTTTTTAAGGTGTTGTAGTTTCTGAAGAAGGTCATCGATGCGTGACTCGACTGCAGTAACTTCACAATGGTTGCTTTTTACCATATCACGGGCTGAGGTGGAAACTGCTTCAATGAGTGGTTCATGTGCAATTATCTCAGATTCTATGGCCTGAGGAGTTAAACAAAGGTAAATTTAATGCATTTCAGGTGAGGAAAAAAAAAGATATTCAATTTTCAAATAGTTTTTCGAATGATTGAACAACTTGTTGTTTGTGTTGTTCAGGTGTAATATCCGAATGTCTTGGTGGTAAACAGAAGTTTTTTTTACTCCAATGGAGTAAACTTCTGTTTACAACCATCACATTCGGATATTACACCTGGACAAAGAAGTACAAAGAATGGATTGACCAAAACATTGGTGTTAATAACAACAAGCGGAGTTCAATCGTCTGAAAAACTATTTGAATGTTATTGACTCTTCTCAAAACTATAGACTATATTTAATGATATTTAATGCCTTTATGGCAAAAAGATATAAATATTTAAAGATAAAAATGGAGGTAGACATTTTATGCTTTTAAGGTGAAAAAATGTGGACATTTAATATATTAAAGTGAAAAAGTGACCATTTTTTGTGTTTAAGGTGAAAAAAAAAAACTGAATAAAAAACACTACAAATATACATTTTATAATATTACTAGCAGCATTTATGGAAATTCTATGGTGTATCCCTGAAATTTAGGAGCACAACATAAATCATTTTAACCATACAAAAAACATTTTCAAAAATTGCAATAGTCTTCAAAGCTTTAAATTGTGACTTCTCCATTTATATCCGCTTAATGAAAAATAGAATTATTCTTATGTAAGGGGGCATTTATTCGAAAGAGTCCTTTTTATTTATAGCATCTCTAGTCTAGCGACGATCGCCGTCACTAACATGACATACTGAAATGTTAGTTATGCTCAGTGTTGCCAATTTAGATGTTTCTGTTGCATCTAAATGTCAGAAATAGCTATTTAGATGATTAATAAAATATGTAATATTTTTAATAAATTAAGTAATATTTTAATAAAATAAATGTTGAATTCATTAATAATATGTAATATATTTTCTAGATTTTAGATATATGTCTGGAGAAACGTGATGTTTCTTTCTAGGTGTTTTTGACTCAATTTCAGATGCAAACTTGAAAATAAAGTTGGCAACACAACCCTTGCTAGATCTTCACACTAGAAAATAACTAGCACATCTATGGTCTGACTTTCAGGCTTGTTTTAGTTACAATAGTTCATCTACTGAATATATTTTGGCAACTGTAGAATCAAAGAAATACAATCTGTAAGGAATATCGCCCATCATACCTGGTATTTTTTGAAGAGGTTCTGGACTTCCTGAAGAGAATTTCCCAAGTCTTTAGATTCAACGACTGGTTTCTTCTCGTTGATCCAATTCAGTTCATCTTCAACATCCCGATAGAAACGGTAAAGGCAGAGGGTCTCATTCAGGTTCTCATCTCTGATATTGAAGGGTTCAATCAAAGACTCATAGCTGCAAATTCAAACCAAAAAGTTGATTGTAAGCATGAGCCAATATTTCAAAGCAACTGAAATAAAGAAATACTAGTAAAAAAATTAATAATTGACAATGGTTCTGACTGCTCTGTCCCATTATCTTTTACAGTCAAACCTTGGTTATCCGAAAAAGATTCCAAGGTCCTGTGATTATTTAATTAGCCATTGTGTAATACAACACTTGAGAATAATACTGGTACTACCATTTCATCTTTTGTTTTGTAAGCCCCTTGTAAGCATCTCATAATCATCTTCAAACTTAATATTCTGAAATGTATTAACATCCGTAAATGTATTTTTTGTAATTATTTTCTTGAATTTTCAATTCCATATTTTTGTTATTTAAACGAAACATGTGATTTTATTTGTAAAATATAATGAATTTTCAAGCAATATCCTGTGTTTGTAAACATTTTGAATGAAATTAAACATTTTAAACATGCTTTTTTACATAATTGTGTTCAGTATGGCTTCCTTTTTTTTTTTACAATCGGATCAGTTATCTGAACATAATAGGGAAAGGCCCAGTCCAGCGCTGCCAGTCTAGCATCGCTGTTCCAGTGCTATGATGAGTTCAGCACCACAGTTCCAGCACTGCTACCAAATCTAAGGACCATGACGATAATCTTTTACAGTTTCCTTTGCTATGAAATGAAGCTTACTCTCCAGCTCATTATGTACCCACTAATCTGTTTGTGTTATTTATTATATAAAATGTTATTACACTGTTTTCACAACATGAGTCCTTATCAATATTCTTCTTAATGCCCATTTGAAATAAACAACAACTCTTTCCCCCTTTGTTTTATACTGATATACATATCAGTATAAAACGAAAGGGGGAAAGAGTGGTTGAACAAAATCCTCTCGTCTTCGCCTGCTTAATACTATTTATACTACTATTACATTCATTCTTTCATAAACAAAACAAAAATCACTTACAATAACTTTTCTTATAGATTTTTAAAATAATGTTATACTACATAAATTAAAATGGTAAATTTTTTTTATAGTTACATTTTAGGACAATTTGTCTTTTCTATTTAATTTTGTTATAGATTTTTAATCTTACAGTGATTTTCTTTTTTAATCAAATTTCAAAGATATTTACTAAAGAAATCCAATTTTTAATGTTACATTTTAGGACAATGTCATATATGTTTAATAATCAAATGAATAACATTCTTTTCCTTATAAATTTAAGAACAATTTTTCTATCGATTCTGTTAATTAAAAACTTTTAGCAAACAACATTGCATATAGTGTGAATTGCTCACACCCACAGTGTCTTCAAAGAGTGGACCAATAACGTCTTGACTAGCTTTGTTGTTAGTCTTGTGAAACTATATACTTGCAGCGCTGGAATGGCCTGTGCTGAAACGGCGTTGTTTTATCGGCAACAATGAAACATACCTAACCCAACATAATACTCCCGGTCCCTTCTGTTCAGATAATCAAGGTCTAATTGTATTTCCAGCTTTTAATTTGTCTTTTCTTACACACCTAAATAAGAATTTCTTTTCACAACATAACTGATTAATATCTTCATATGCACATCATTTATTATGTTTTAGTTATTACTCAGCAGTGATTCTAATTGACATTAAATTACTCAGTATTTTTTGTGTGTGAATTTGTCACTGTAGCCATGTTTGGTAACCTCAGAAATAGTTACCATCCATTTGACTAAGTTTTCGTTGTTCCTTACCAATTTATAAAATACTGGTCACTTACCGTTCAGCTGTTTCTTGTGCCCTCTCCAGAAGTTCCTTTCCCATAAAATGTTTCTCCTCATTCAGTCGTTTCGTATGTTCCACAAGCTCGTTTACTTTTCCACCATGGTTATCATAATCTTGTTTCAAACGCTTTTATCAAAAAAGAAAACATTTCTCATAATTGTGAATTGGCAGGAAGACAGAAATTTGTAATTCTTTTGCCAACTTTTAGTTCCGATTTAGACCAGTGGTCTTCAAACATTAACTACTCGTGAAACCTTTTCAAAAATTAAATTTTCTAGGGAACCCCTTCAAAAACAACTTTCTCTTCTACATATATATATATATATATTTACATATGTTGGCTTCTCCGTGTATGTAATTATTGGATGTTGGCCTTGTTTATGGAATTATCTAAATGTATATAAACCCAAATAAAAAAATATGCACTTGAATGGAAAAGTAAGAACAAAGCTTACTGAGGAAAAATATATATATGAACGACTACTGACTGAACAGCGTTCATGTCACATAAATAACCAAGATATTTTTAATTGTAATGTAACTGTTAAAAATAAGTATTTTGAATTTAGTTAAAGAGGCATAATGTGTTAAGAACATTATAAACAATTAATTATCACACAACATAAATAAAATGCAAAGGTATGTGTAACAACTTTGTTTAACAGAACCCCTGTAAAGGTCGAACACAGTTTGAATACTGCTGATTTAGACTAGCTTTTAGCTAGCAACTTCATCCCAATGCTCTAAGATATCAAACCGTAGAGATATTTTAAAAACTTTAGCTTTTCATAGTATTATTTCTTACTTTTTCCAGTAATACAAGTCAGTTTTTAAGACATTTCATAGATGCTACCTCAATTCCATCTAATTTAAGCATCTGAGCAATGGAAAGCTTCTGTTTTTAAAAACTTCCTCTTATAATTGATGCATACATTTTGGTTAATTTTTATTCATCTCCTCCCTTCAATTTTTGGATTCCTTCACTTAAAATACACACATTTGGCAAAAAAACATTAACAATATTATAGTTTCTAGCAGACATCTTAAACAAAAGGATATCTATTTTTTTCATTTAGCTATGATTATAGAAAGGTTTTTGATTTTAGCAATCTGTTTTTCATTTTTATTGGATATAAGTTTAAAAAATACATAAATAAAGATGTTATTTTCATCATTTATATGTAATTAGCTTCATCTTCCACCTTTCAAAATACACAAATACTAATACAGATACTAAACAGCAACACTCTTCTATAAATACAAAACAGTTGAATAAAGAAAATTACCTGATTCTTTTTAATTAGCAATGTGACTGCAGCCAAGTCTTTCCCATGGTCTTCTGTCATCAACTGGTTTTCAACCTCATCCATCCAAGTATGGAGGTCGTCCAAGTCTCTGTTCACATTAACCGCCTAGAATCCAACAATACATCATTTTTAGCCAATCATCTTTACCAAGTGGGTTTTTACGGGGTGGGATGGCAAGACATCTTTTTTTGCTATTTTTACCCATGGCTGGGAGGAGGAGTGGATTCCACTCCTGGTTTTTAATTCAGAGTTATCTTTCTCCTAGACTAGTTGCCAACCAAAGCAAGAGGACCCAGTCTGCCCTGTTATTTAACCAATAGCTGGGAGAAGAGATGGATTCATGCCTTTCCCAAGGGCATTAGTTGGACGTGAACGCAAACAGCCTCAGGTAGAATTTGAACTCATCTTGACGATTCCATTTTCCGTGCCTGTAACCATTATGCCACTCCAACCTAGGATGTAATTCAATTTAACTTTTGTTGTCATAGAAGCAACGCAGTTCTGTATGCTATTATATTAGCTAAATTAAGATTGCCATATTTTATGGCTTATTCCGTACATGCACTCACCCTAAATAAATACAAGGGAGATAACTACCTAGAATTATCTTTCTTGCCAATATCTAAGTCATGACAGAAGTGTTCCAGTCATACACCGCACTAGCAGAAATAGATAATGCTCATACACAGAGGTTAAAGATTCAGTCATTATTTTCCATGTGCTAGCCGTGAACACAACGTTCTTGTCCTTGTCCTTTTCATTTGTCCATCTTCCTTTTCAGTGTGCCTCCCACGAGCTGGGAGACACTACACACGTCTTTCCAATTCAGTCATGTAATGTGAATTTATTTCTGCGTGGACTTCATACTATGATGACACCATTGTCTGCGGTTGTAAAAGCCAGGAAAATCTCATTTACTTTATTTTTTGTGACACATGTGTCCCACTAGACTTGTAAAAGAGATCTATGGGACATATATATCCCAGCAGTCAGTCAGGATATATATGTCTTAACCCCAGAATTATTTCCAAAAACACATGATTTTGGTAGTCACTGGCTTGTTTAATTATTTTGAGTGCATTACTGTTGTTTAAACCCATTATAACCATATTATTAATCACAAGTGATTTTAGGCAAAAAATTAAGTCCAGTAATAACTACTGTGGATACTATTAACCACAAATCAATGAACCTACGTGACTGCACCATTTGTCGATGTTGGGCGCTATAGGGTTAAAAATATTTATTTTTTTTACCATTTCTTTGATTCTTGGGAATCGGGGAGGGAGCACAGAAGGGAAGAGAGTTGTACTTACTTCATAGGCATCTTTTAGGTATTTATCTTTCTGGTTGCTTGTCTCCCAAAGTTGTTTCCAACAAAGCTCTAATTCTTGGAGAGATTCTTCAACATCTTTCTTGGCATAATGGTCATCACTGAGCAGTTTGTTCCCTTCCTAAATTAATACAATAATTCAAACAATAATAAACCAGAACTTTGATTAATATCTATAAATACAGTTTGAGTACACCAAATCCAGAATGCCTGGTTCCAGAGTTGTTTGGGATTTTTTCAGATATAGAAATATTTGCATATACATGAGATATCACACTTACACCTCTGTCCATTTTTTTTCTTCGTAAAAAAGAGAGAATAGTAAAAAAATACAGGGATTAATGCATGTAGGTCTTGCGGTGACAATTCTTTTTGATTAGGACTGGTTTTGTCTTTCACCATTGTAA
>VCCN01006003.1:2084005-2095123 GCA_006491835.1 Architeuthis dux | reverse complement strand
ATTTTCATTCTTGGTGCTTTGACACCTTCCTTGTTTTCTAGATCAGTGCTTTATCCTGGATTTATTGCATCTGTTTTCGTACAAGGTAACGGATATTTGAATCAAATGTGTGTAAAAATATTGTCTGTAAGTTTGAGTTCTAGTGCTTTGAATCATTCTTTGGTCATTATCAAGAACATGAAATATCGATATTATAAGTTAAAACTTCAGAAAAACTGATGTTATTTGTTTTGCATCTTGGTGTATGTTGTTAGAACGATGTGATTTTTAAATGCTCAAGGTCACGTAAATGGTGAAACCATTTGAAAACTGGTGTATCATCAATTTTAAAAAAAACTTAGGATAAACACCACTGATCTGCTTAAAAAACAGATAAATAAAATCATCACCGCTATCAGCACGGAAATTAGATCCACTAAAAAAATTGTTGCCGATTACTATCTACTCATAGTCCACTCGGATGGTGTAATGGTTAACACGTCTGCTTCACACGCAGAAGGTCCTGGGTTCAATTCCTGGTATGAGCAAAGCATATGGAAAACTCTTCATTAGGACAAATTTCCCTGTGCACTCAGCAGCTAATTGAGGACACTCTAAGCTGTGTGATTAGGGTGGAGGTATCCCTTTGGTGAACTTGTATCATGCCAAAGAGGGTGGTCATAAAAACTTGTAAGAATAAAGTCCTGGTCTCGACCAGACTTGAGACTTGCAAGGATCACTAAGCTGATGCATGCATCAGAAACCGGGTCTTCGTTACTCTTAAGAGACAGACACTTTACTTTTCTTCTTTTTTTTTTTTACTATCTATTAATACTGTAGTATAAAAACCCATAAACCTAGTGCTCCTTTACAACCTACAATCACCCAAATTCCTACCCCCGCCACGTATACCACTAAGCAGTTTCCTTTTTATTAAAGGGGAAAATAAAAAAGGGAAACAAAAATGTCTTACCAATTCTTGGGCATCAGTAATAAATTTCTGCAATTTGTAACTTTCTGCAAGTTTCTGTTTCCTGTTAAACAAAAACAAATTTTTTTTAAAATAAAAGTGTTTAATTAAGGAGATAAGATCTCCTTCATTGGTTAAGAATGGAATGGAAATTGACTTCTCAACTGAAGGTGTTCTCTACTCTGTCTGTTGCTTGTTTCTCACGACTTTGGACGCAGGGTTAGACTTTCCCCAGTTTGGAATCAGAGTTGTCAGTCTCATAGACTGGTTGCCAAACTAGGCCGAAGATAAAAATTTGTGCCCATCCTATACACAACAATAACATGAAAACTTCACTCTGGATTTCAGCTACTTAAAAAATAAAATAATTGTTTTTTTTACTAAAACTCAAACAGTCATTGCCGTCCAAGCTTAGTACAAAACTAAAAAAAAATGTTAGCTTCTTTAGCTGTGATCGGTCACATCAGACCTTATGATGCAACCCATTTTTAATGTAGATTTAGTAATGCTTACCGGATGGAAAGGAGTTTTTGAAGGCATTCCCAACTGTCTTCAGCTTCTGTCAGCTTCTTTTCAATATTTGCAGACATATGTGGATACTTTTTCTCCAATGTGTATGCATGCTGTGCCAATTTCTGCAAGAAAATTCATTAATAAATATAAAAATTTACTCTAAGTCTGTCCAAAGGACAGTCAACAAAACATCTAAAAAAACCTTTCAATAATTGAAAATTTGTTTTTAATTGGAAGCAAGATGAATCAGTAAGAAAAAAATATAAAAAAATATCACTGGAATAAATGTGATATGGCATATTTGCCATTACTGCCCCCTACAGAATATCATTTGTTACACTTTTTGTAACACTCCTCGGGCCAGCAGTTCCAACAATTTCAAGATATTGAAAAATCACTCAAAGAATTGATTGAATCAAAACTGGATTCAGAAAGTCATGGAAAACACTTTGATGACTGAATAATGATGCTATGAATAAATATGAATAAATGATTTTGTCTGAAAATGCTGTAAATTTTTGCATAAACCTAATACATAATAATTTTAAAAACATTTAACATGAAGAAAAAATATAGAGAAATTTCACTTTGGAGTTAATTTTTTGAGTTAGAGTTAGAATTAGAATAGTAGTGAGAAACCTACCTTAATATCAGCTTCAAGAACTGTGAAGTCCCTGTCGATTTGTTCTTGTTTACGCAGGAGAAGCTGCACTGCAGCAAGGTCTTTGATGTTATCATCTGTTGACAGCTGAACCTCCTGCAATCAGAAAAGGTCAAGTTGGGATCACATATCATGACATTTCACTACTTCTGTTGTAAAAATTACATAAAAGAAAACGAAATAAAGATACATTTTTGACAGACATGGCCAATCACTTCATGCCCAGGGGCCCGCTTCAGACAATCACTCTGTGCCTCGAGGCTCACTTCTCACAATCACTCCGTGCCCAGAAGCCAGCTTCAGACAATCACTTTGCGCCAAGAAGCCCACTTCAGACAATCACTCCATGCCCAGAGGCCCGCTTCAGACAATCTCTCCATGCCCAGAGGCCCATTTCAGACAATCACTCTGGGATATACTTTGTACTATCACCATGTGCCCCGGGCTCACTTTGGACAATCACCATATGCCCTGACAATTAATCCAGCGACCAAAAATGCTTGGTATTTTTTTAAGAAAAATAATAACCAGATTTGAGTTCTTTGTGGAATTTACAAAGATGCATTACCTTTTCTTTGATTCTGTCTTTAATGTCATCCACGTCTCTGTTGAATCTATGAATCTCCGATTGGTTTTCCAGTTCAGTTTTGTATTTTTTCAAGGCACCTTGGAGTCGGTTCCAGCTGGAAATGATGAGAATTGAAAAAAAACATTAGAAAACATGAAAGAAGTTGCTCAATATTTCCTTTATTTTTTTAATTCTACATAATTTCTTTGTAATTTTCCGAAACAACGTTTTGAGAAACAACGTTTTGAGAAACAACGTTATGTTTGATCATCTCCAACCACACAGAAAGGCAGGACGGCCTGACTCTTTCGTAACTTCCCACTCAAAGTCTCATTGACATTGGAAATCAAAGCGGGAAAACAATTTCTTGCACATATCTGTATGATTTTCTTGGGTCTCTATCTGTAACAATAGACTCTTCCATTTAAAGGTAACAATTTTGTTGATAAAAATAGCTCCTACACAGTATAAATAAAAAATTTTTGAAAAAAATCTAAGAGTCTTGAAGGTTGTGATGTGTTGAGACAAAAAGATTTAAAACCTGGAAGTCACTCAGAAAACAGTATAAATAAAGATTTTTCAGAAAAATTCTAAGAGTCTTGAAGGTTGTGATATGTTGAGACGAAAAGATTTAAAACCTGGAAGACGCTCAAAAAATGTATAAATAAAAATGATATATCCATGATTGGCTAAAATTGCATTTCAGGACATATCACCTACTGAAATTAAGATAAATAAAAATTGAGACGAAAAGATTTAAAACCTGGAAGTCGCTCAGAAAACAGTATAAATAAAAATCTTCAGAAAAATTCTAAGTCTTGAAGGTTGTGATGTGTGGAGACAAAAAGATTTAAAACATGGAAGACGCTCAGAAAAGAGTATAAATAAAGAGTTTTGGAAAAATTCTGAGGATCTTTCAGAACACCCTCCTGGTTTAACTAGTAAATACATATAAACACAAGAAAGAAAGAAAAACTCACTCTTCCATCATAAAATCTCTCTTCTCCTTGGCATCATTGTTCAATTTGTCAGCCAAGCGACTGATTGACCGAACTCTCTGTTCGTCCACACTGATACCCTGTTTAGAAAAATTGAAAATAAATAAAGAACATTTTAAAAAATGAAATAAAAAGGGACAGTAGAAAGCTAATACAAACAAAATAAGTGTGCTTTTATTTTATTCAGAATAAGCCTCAAGATGAATCAGTTTATTACATCAGTATTTTAAGAAGTATAAAGAAATAGTTTATAATGATGTTTCAAAATAGTATTACAGTGGTACCTATCATAGCAAAGGAGTCTCATAACAAAATGTTACTTAGCAAAAGGTCCCAGTTGCCAAAAACAAAATCTCTCGCGAGAAAAAAAAACCAACAAAGTTTTATAAAATTATCCAGAATCATCTAGATTTCATTTATAATTATCTAGATTTATATCTAATATCTAGGCACTTATTTTCAGACAAACAGATGGACATTTGGTGAATTATAATAAGATTACATTACTTACATGTTTATTCGTATTCATACATTATTTAGGAAGTAATTAGTACATTATACATTATTTACAAGGTTATTATTAAAGTTTTAGGGGTCTGATATTTTTATTTGGAATGAATTACACAAACTCCATCGGTTTAATTATTCACTTAAATTTTCATCTAATGAGTTGTTTTGTGTAACGGATTGTTCTCATTAAGAGAAGAACCACTGTATATTAAATTGGTGTTTTGATAAAAATGCATTTATTACAATTGGTGTGTATTGTAACTTCAAATCATTACAATAAATTTCCCTTAAAAACAACTGACATCAAAGCTACCGCCTCAGATGAAGACTACGATTCTTTACTTACTTCATTTTCTTAAGGTCATAAATCAAGACCAAACATTCCTGTCAGTTTTTTCAAAAACTCAAAAAATAGAAGTACTTTTTCTAACTGATTTAGCACGCAAGTAACATCAGCTGCAAGAGCCAGGATTGAACCGCCACTGTAGGTGGAACAGCCACCACGACTGACAGCCTCATCTGGACTTTACATTCTCTTTAAAATACAGGAAACTCCCCATTAACACGGTTAATTAGTCCTTAAAAAGTGCAGCGCTAATTGAAACCGTATTAATCGAGCTTGAAAACCTAGGGAAATAATGTAAATAAAGGGGGAAGGGGGTTGATTGACTTGCATAAAGGGGGAGGGGGCTGATTGAGTTAAAAAGATATTTCCACCAATTTTTCTTACAAATCTTTTAATTTTTCTTAATAACAATTGTTAGCGCGTTAATCAAAAACACACTAATCAGAACAGCATTAATCAGGAGTTTTCTGTATTTCATCCCATGCCCCCCTCCAACCAAGTTATCTTGGAAACAAGAAACTGGCAATGCCATATAAGACATATCCCATGATCCCTAGATACACCATTTTGAATTATAGAAAATTGGACAGATACTTACAGCAGATTCCAGATTATTAGCCTTCTTGAGCAATTCCAAGCAGTGTTCATAGTCTCGTCCTAAATCACCAGCATTCACTAAAGTTTCCTGCAAGCAAAAATTTAAAAGATAGAAACATTCAATTTCTAATTGTCAAATCAGTGTTTTGTCTCAATGTAAAATATTTACACTTTTTTTTTCAAAATTATAATGTATAAGAAAATACCTTTGTTAAGATTATGAAAAGTCTGAATTTGATTCAAATTATCCTAGGAGACTGACTTTTAAACAACAAAAATCTCTTAACTGCTTTTTTAATTTTTTTTATTAAATCCTTGGGGCATGTTATACAGCATCGCCATAAATAAGTACACTCCTACCACTATGTTATAGAAAGTTAATTTTCTTCTAAACCAAATATAGCAGGATTTTATCAATTCTAGCAGAACATTACACAATAAAGACAGATATTATCAGGTATTATTTATGACCAAACTCTACAGCATTGAAACTTAAAAATATGGATATGTTGCTATCCAAAGATGAGTACACTACTACAAAAAAACTATTTTTGGCAACAGTTTCAATGCTGTAGAGTTTGGTCATAAATAATACCTGATAATATATGTTTTGATTGTGTAATGTTCTGCTAGAAATGATAAAATCCAGCTGTTTGGTTTAGAAGACAATTAACTTTCTATTAAAAAGTGATAGACCTCTATCACTTTTAATAGAAAGTTAATTGTCTTCTAAACCATTTATCTATGGGCGATTCTGTATTTGGCATCGCATGATTTCATAACTGATCATGGAAACAAATGCTTAGTGACTGGCTCAGTCTTTCTTTATGGTTTCATTACGAAAAAATACTGATGAGCAAATTGAGACAAAGAAACAGGATATCTTAGAACAAACAAAAAATGCCTACCTTTTCCCTCATCCAGGCATTGACTTTTTCGATTTGCTCGTAGAAATTCAAAAGGTCACGGGCAACCTCAAGTCCCTTGCCTCGATTTTCTGCTGCTTGCAAGAGATAGTTCCACTTGGACGTCAAGGAGTTGATAGATTTTTTGATTTCCTCAGATTTAGGATAGTTCTTCTTGACCAGGTAAAGGCCATTCTGAAAGCAGGAACCAAAAAAAACAGGACATGAAAATTACAATAAACTATGAAAATGAAAAATATTGAAAATTATTTCCAATTTCAGTGTTCTAGACATTATAAATATTAAAATTCTAAAACTTGAAAATTTTTTTTAAAAAATTAAAATTTTAAAATTAATGTTTTTATGAACGTAGTTTCGTCTTGTGTATGTCTTCTGATGTACATGTTACAGCTGTTTAGGCCATTTTCAACATCTTACTGACATGAAAATTAAAAAGAATTTTAGCCAAAGAGTTTGCTTCTCACTAGGAGAAGCTTAATTAATAAATCTCAGCAACAAACTTTGCTTTGTTCAACTGAAACCGTCAATGATCAGCACCCTATTTATAATACCAGTACATTGGACAGTCTAATATTTACCTAAAGGTGCATCCTATAGAACAGAAAATGTAATTTCTTTTTTTTTTAAAACACTGTTGCTCCCTAGATCAATTTTAATTTTTGAGATCAGGGCTTCTTAACAGGGCTTGGAATCAATGTTCCCTCTAATTTTTAGTAGTTAGTGGTCAAATATTTTTCCGGTGACAAAAGTGTCGGCGCACTTTTAAATTTGACATAGTGAATTAATACTTTTTCAATAAAAACTCAGTAAGCTATTTACAGAATTTGAAATCTTCTGTGCACACATTAATTTTCTTTGTGCACTGGTTGCAGAATGTGTGTTTGCACATATGTGCACAGCTTAGAGAGAACAATGCTTGGGATCAGCTATAGCAACTGCCAAGCCATAGCCTTTTTCTGTCAGAGAAACCTCTCAGATGGATTGCCTTACAGGGCTAAAGGGCTTCACCTGCCCTGCTATTTATCCGTAGCAGGGGACAGTAGATTCATGCCTTTCCCCAAAGGCAATAGTACAAAGTGAATGTGAAACCAAACAACCTTGTCCAAAACTTGAACTTGGTCCGCCAATTCCGTTTTGGTAACCGTTACACCACTCCACACCTATTATTTATTCACTAAATGTTAACTTACCGCTTTTGTCCGTTCAATGCGATCGGTGTTGGCCATAATTTCTGAATTGAAAGCTTGGTGTTTCTGCAGTTTCTTCATCTTTTCATTCAGGTCAACACTACCGTCAGTCTCATCTTCAGCTGTCACTTTCAGTTTGTCATCAATCCAGCCTTCGATCTGAAGGAGAAAAGGAGAGTCAACAATGGATGAGTATTCACATGGCCCAAGTCGCCAAAATGAGTATTCACATGGCCCAAGTCGCCAAAATGACCAAAAAGACACTAAAAATGGCCCGAACATAGCAAAAAATGGCCCAAATGATCAAAACAAGTCAGCTTAATTGGGAAATTGGAATTGGGTTTCTATTAGGAATTAGCCATTAAACGGCTAGTGAGAATGCTGGCAAACATCCTGCAGTGCTGCAGGGTCAAACTCCACTACTACTTCTGTTCTGAATCAAGATGATTACTTTTGTATTATATATAAATAAATTCATAGATATATAAGACTTGTCAGATTAGCTTAATTGGTAAGAGAGCCGCCTACCAATCAGTTGATTGTGATTTCTAATCACGGTAGGGAAATGTTAATTTATATATAAGTTTGGTTTAACATAACGTGATAAACAAGCAGTGAAAACTTTACGACACTGAATTAGGTGAGGATTGCTCGTTGTTCTTGTTCTTCTTGGACTGGAGTTTGACAATAAAACCAACTGTGGAAGTTTTACAAAAGAAAGAATATGGCTGGCCTTTGAAACTGGAATTAAAATGAACTGGAGCTACACTATGTTCTTTCTTCTAAAATCTGCCTTTTCTCTTATTTTCTTCTAGTACATGATACAGGTACAAAATTTCTTATCTGAAAACCTGAAAAGCTCCGAAAACTGAACATTTTTTCCATGGATGTCGTCAGCTCACCAAAGCTCAGGTTTGGTGAAAAGCATGACATGACTCACACACAACCACGGTTATCTTGAAGGCTTTATAGAGCACAGGTGAAGTTATTTCAAGACAGCCTCGGCTCAACCCACATCACGCAGTTGTGTCTCAGTGCTCCTACTAGTCAGACGTGCCTCTACTGCTCACGGATATTTTGTTTATTTTTAGGTGACTATTTTAGTGTTTAGTTTTAGTGAGTCCCCTATTGATAACAGTGAGAAACAGAAAAAGAAGCATCTGTAATTATAGATTTAAATATCACTTGACAGTGGGAGACAGTGTTCAATTGAGAATGAAGAAATATTATGGGTGACAAGGACACAAACAGTGGGGGAAATACTGACCTCTGCTTGGTCACTTCTGAATTGACTATACAGCAAAGAATCTTCCAGATTTTGAGTCCTCTGTGTACACAGTGCTTTGATCTTCTGACGTCTGAAAGACAAAAATGGCCAAGTGGCATTATTGACCCACTGTATCCAAAATATCACTACAACATAAAACAAATGCACTAAAGCTGATCACCTGTACAAGATTTAAGATTTTGTTTAGTTAAAAACTTTTGTCTTCCACCATAACCTGTCTGTCCGAACATTTGAGTATAGAAATATAAAATGAATTTTAGGATAAATGAATGGACTTTTCCGTTATGTACTCAAAAGCCATTGTTGGCTCAGTTCAAAGGAAATCAGAATAATTCCTCAAATAAAAAATTATTTTAGTTTAAAATGAAAAAAATTTTTAAAAAGGCAAAGAAACTTACTTTTTAATGATATT
Source organism: Architeuthis dux (assembly GCA_006491835.1). Taxonomy (NCBI): domain Eukaryota; kingdom Metazoa; phylum Mollusca; class Cephalopoda; order Oegopsida; family Architeuthidae; genus Architeuthis; species Architeuthis dux. The sequence goes on along the minus strand of VCCN01006003.1, from coordinate 2,086,168 downwards.
CCCCATTTGATTCTTAACATCTGTAGAGCCAAAATGTTTGCTTCTTAAGAGTTCGTTCCCTTGAACGTTGACGCTCTCCAACTGAAATAAAAATGTTCAAGATTAGAGCCTTGAGAAGAAGTCAATCAGAAGCAAGCAACCACCTTTAGCACTCTGCATTCATTTTCAAGGGCACCAAGATTTTGTGCACTTGATAAATTTGAAAGACTGTAACTTGTGTCTGTTCATGTATGACTGAAAGTGACATGACAACACAAGAGCAAAATTCAAGCACACTATCGTTCGGCGATCAGAGTTGATTGCAGTGGCAAGACAAACTTTTTGCTTGGCAAATGAAGTCGCTTATGGAGAGCTAAAGGTTAATTGGATAAATTTCAGTAAGAACCCAAACGAAAATAATGCTGCGGCAACTCTCTCTACCTGACCTAGATGTGACTCAGTGACTTCTCCCGATCTTAATTCGTTGTTTATGGAAATGATTTTTTAAAAAATTTTTATGTTAAGACAAACAATTTCAGTTTAAATTTAAGCTTAGGTTGCACTACGATCTGATCAAATCGTCCCCGATTGAATCATAGTTGAACAGGTCGGTTTTTGTGAAGAGTCACCGACTTCTATTTTTAATCACCAACCAAGACATTATGTACTCATGTCGCTATGACTCTCAATCGCTCTATATCACATCACATGACCATAATTTAATCCAAATTTAATTTATTCAAAACAGGGATAACTATAAACCTTTTATTTTTACAAAAAAGTGGTTAAGAAAGTCGAATATTTGAAAATAAATAGAAAAAAACGTTTCGCAAGTAATTTTTGGTACTTTCCAAACCATAATAATAAAACCAACTTTTTTTTTATTAAACTAACAATAACTGTTTCTCCCTGCGTACCCATTCGTCAAACAATATTTTAGATATACTAAACGCACAATAAATTTATGACAAATCTACAAAGTAAACAATTATTTATTTTAATACAAAAATATTAGCAATTTTCTAATTCAATGTTTACTTTTATTTTGACTTTCATTATCGAAAAGACATCAATGTGATTATATCCAAAAATGAGGCAAAAATAATATAGAAACATCTAAAATTCCCTGAAAATAATGTAAAAATAGGCATTTTTAATCAAAATATAGGTTCCTAATTTAGCAGTATATTTCCATCGGCTGATGTGAAAAGGTTGCCATTTTTATTTTATTATTTATTTAGTTGAAAAGGAAGTGATGTTAAATTGATTCTCACTTTTCATTGGTTACGACCACGACTGAATTGTAGAAGATAGAACGATTCCTATTTCAACGATCCAGTCAGTGTAAGTCGGGTAAGAATGCTTATGTCACAGTCAGTCCCAACAAATTTATCAACAATTGGACTGAAAAGATTGCAGATTTGACAAAATCCAGTTGGCAACCGATCATAAATACGACTTGAGCTTAGCTTTAGATACCATGGATATTCATTATAAAACAAAAGGAAAACTATCTTTTCACATCAGCTTTGCAATACCTGTATCATTACCTGGAGTTATAAGACTGCAGACATATCCCCAAAATTGTATTTATTTTATAAACATCCATACATGCCTACAGCAAATTTTGCATTGCAGTTGTATTTGTGACATGTTACTGACTCTCTTCTTTTATCTTTCCCTAGCCTAAATTTGCTTGAATACGTTTCAGGAATATCATTCAATAATTCACCTCCTAATTAATATTTTGTTAGTCTAGTTGAGGTAAAGCCAGAAAAAAATGAAAAGTATCATACCTTTTCTTCTTGTGCATCAACCACCTTTGCAAATGCAGTATGCTTTCGGATCAAAGCCTCCACTTGTTCAACGGTTAGTCCAAAATCAGTACTATTGAGGTAAGCCTAGGTAATACAGAATTGATAGAATTGAAGGTTCAAATATATAATTTCATGGCACTTTTTTTCTTCAGAAATAGTAAAAAGAGTTTAACGCATCAATATTATTCGGGGAAAAAACAAATAAGAATATAAGTGACTAATTCAAATAATTACAAACATTAAAAAAAAAAACTTAATTTAGAATTTGCAAGTTAATTTCATCCTAATGAATAAGTAAATACATTTATGCTAAAACATATATAATATATATCACGTTCTAACAGTTAAGATGTTGAAAACGGACATT
>VCCN01006003.1:2028035-2038084 GCA_006491835.1 Architeuthis dux | reverse complement strand
ACGGGCCCCTAGGCTTAAGCCTACTCAGCCTTATACTATAATTCAGCCCGGCATCAAAGCAGTTGCAATAACAACATTGGATTCAAAGTTGTTGGATTTTTACCTTTCTTTCTTGGCTTTAATTTCCTTCCCAAGATCCTTCATTTCCTCCAAGAAGGCCTTTGCTGCTTTGTGATCTCTTGGGTGTTCAATACAGGCAATTTTAGATTCCATCACATCTGCCCATGTTAACTAAAAACAAAATAAAATGGATGAAATTACTCATTTTTCTTACTGCAAAATTATATAAAATCTACTATAACTGTAGACTTTACTATGAAATATAAAATTCATATCAAATATAAAAATACAAAATTTACTGCAAAATTCTATGAAATTTAATCTAGTGATATCAACAGTGTTTACAGTAAAGTTTATCAACAACTGTAAAAGATTTCTATATGCAAAAAAATGTTTTCAGTTTAAAATAAAGTCCATAAAAAAAAAATCAAATCCATTAAAAAAAATATTTAGTTATAAAACTAATGATAAAATCCCAAAAGATATTAAGAATAACTGAGAAAATAAAATAAAGGAATAACAATTGTTTATTTAGTTACAAGAATTTATGTTGAAAAAATAAATTAAAAATAATCTAAGTTATAAAGAAAAGGAAAAAATATATAGGAAAAAAATGGGAAAAAAATGGGAAAACCTTGTGAGAAAGACTCACCAAATCTTTTGCATCATCCACAAACTGTTGATGGGTCAAAGAGTCTTGCAAATGCTTCTTTCTTGCATTTACTTTGTCCTGAAATACACAAATACAAAATTGAAAATACTGTATATGATTTACAGTGGTATTAAGAGGACATTTCAAGTTACCCACAAAAGTAACATTTTTCTTAAATATTAATAGATGATAATATATCAGTATTAATAAAATTACACTGGCATTAACTTTGTGACAAGGGGAAGAATCAAAGCTGAAATCAACTTTTGTTGATAGAACAAAAATATATTAGTTGATACAAATAATCCCAGTACCTTTTGCACAATGTTAGGGAAATCTTAAAAGTGTCTTTGAAGCTTACTCAGTTCTTGTTGCTTGTGTATGCATACTTTTTAAGAATCTTTTGCAGAAAAGTGATTTTCTTTTTGTTTTGGTGAAAATTGTGGCTGAATATAAAATGCACATGCAAAACTATTTACTCTTTATGAGTTTAATCTGGGACAAAGTGCAGTGGATGTAAGGCAATGGATGGCTGAAGTTTATGGTAATGATGAAGTAGGTGCAAGCATGTGCCAGGAATAGTTTGTAAAGTTTTTTTTTTAAATTTAAAAAATTTTTTTTAAAAAAGAGAGGTTTTGATCTCAAGGACAAAGAATGCTCTGGGTGACCTCAAAACATGAAAACTGATAATTTAGAGGAAGTTTTGAAGGAAGATGTGTCAAGGATGGGTGCCAGCGCTCAGGATTTTGTAGAGAAAAGAAGTCCGACCTATGATTTGGGTATCAGGGTTTCTGTGAGGAAGAGGTGGGCGCCAACTTAAGCATCAAATTTCTCCATAATAAAAGTTTTTAAAAAATGACAAGAATGTTTCCATTTAAGTAAGGTCATGACAATGGAAACAAACAGCAACAAATGAAAAATGAAAGAGATAATCCTTTAGAAAGAAACAAACATTTCTTTATTTAAACAATGCTGGTTTTATGTTTATGTGTGTGTATATGAAAGTCCATCGTCTCCTTCACGGGAGAGAACTCTGCTTTGAATAACCACAGATGCAGCACAAACAAAATGTGAACTTGCAGAAAAAAATCAGAAGTGAATCCGTCAACCCATTTGAACAGGAAGTCAACCAATGATTTTGCTGCATGACAACTTCTGTCCTCATGTTGCAAACGCAACAAACAATCATGGAGTGGGAAGTTCTTCCACATGTGGTGTATTATCCAGACCTGTCACCTTCAGCCTATCACTTGTTTTGTCTATACAACACTGTTTGGCAAGCAGTTCCAACATGTTCAAGATATCAAAAATACCTCAAAGTTTTCATCAAATTAAAACCGGGATCTTTTTATGATGGAATATGCAATCTACCGGAAAGGTGGTTATAATGTTTATACACATGTATGTTATGTTAAATAAATAAACATGCCTAAGCAAGCACCCATTCCGTTTCCGGTCCCAGAAAGCGGGACCGGAAGTAGGAACAGGGAAGGCTCAGTTCAGCTCAAGCATAGCTCTTATCAACATGTATTATTTTGTTTATCCTTTCTTAACACGCTTAAACACGATTACGAATCAAAACGCATTCTAATCTTACACAGCTACCACAGATAGAACAACGAAGGCACATAAACACAACAAGAACATTACAGTGGTGTAAGGTTATAATAAGTCAGACAAAATACTTTAATAACTGCATATTGATGCTACGAATTTACAGTAATGCCCATAAATGAGTAACCCCCTACCAGTATTTTATAGAAAGTTAATTTTTTTCTAAACCCAACATAGCAGGATTTTATTATTTCTAATGGAACATTACACAATCAAAACATATTATTTATGACCAAACTATTGATTTGAAAAAAAACTTTTTTCATAGGGGTGTACTCATAGATAAATAGATAGATAGATAGATAGATAGACAGATACAGTATTGCCCATAAATGAGTACACCCCTACTACTTTTTAATAGAAAGTTAATTTTCTTCTAAACCAAATATATCAGGATTTTATTATTTCTAGTAGAACATCACCCAATCAAAACGGATATTTATCAGGTATTAGTCATGACCAAACTCCACAGCATTAAAACTTTGTTGCCAAAAATATTTGTTCATAGGGTTGTACTCATTTCTGGATGGCAACATATTCATGTTTTTGGCAACAGAGTTTCAATGCTGTAGAGTTTGGTCATAAATAATACCTGATAATTGTGAAATGTTCCGCTAGAAATAATAAAATCCTGCTAGGTTTGGTTTAGAAGAAAATTAACTTTCTATTAAAAAAGTGATAGGGGTGTACTCATTTATGGGCACACTGTATATTACAGAAGTATTTTATCAATAAAATTCTGGACACTTTTGCATCAACCTAATAATAAAGAACATAAGTCTGTCAATATCATCAATGGAAGAGGCTAGGATTGAACTATTGCCATCCTTATAACTATTACCAACTAAGCAACATGGATTAAACTAGTCAAATATAAATTATATGAAGTTTTTTTGTTTTTTTTGTTGGTTTTTTCTTTCTTGATACCAAGGTTGCCAGAAATGTTTGATTTCAGACATTGTGTCCGTTTATCACCCTGTATGTATGTATGTATGTCCGACATCCAAAATCGTCCGATTTAAGGCCTCACTCAGCATTGCCAACTTTGATATTTTATATCTAAATTTAGATATTTTTGTTGTTTTTAGATATCTAATATCAGTCCTAGCCACTTTTAGCTATTTTTTTTCATTATTGTGATAATAATCTAGCTACTTTTAGCCACTATTAACTATGTTTAGCCATCATTTTTTCTGTCCAATTTGGAACAGGTTTGACCATATTAGTCCGAGTTTTGGAACACTCGTGTCAAATTTTGAGAAAACTAATCTGGCAACCCTGCTTTATACACACTTTCATCTCTTTTTTGTTGTTTTCTAACCTTGACTTGTATGATCAAAAACAAATTTTTTAAATAAGAGATTATTTTCACCTATGTCTGCGTATTCAAGGGAAATAACTTTTTTGTCTTAAATCTTTGGACCCCACTGTTGCATATGTACCAAATTCTCTAATAAAAGTCTTTGTACTGCTTTTTTTTTTTTTAAAAGAAAACTTTACCTGCAATGCTTTCCATTGAATGTCAACATCTTTCTGCCTCTGGTCCACATACCGTTTTTCATCTGGGTAGGCTGAACGAACACTGGAAGACAAAGATGAAAATAAATAAAAATAACCTCCTTGAAATAAATCTGACAAAAGAAAAATGCAGTAGACATATGTGCCCCTGAAATTTTTTTATGGTGACCCAACTGTTTTTGTTTTTTTTTATAACAAAAGTTATATTTTCCTTTGATTCTCAAGACAATCTATACTTCTCGTGATGGAGAAGTGAAAAGGGTTAATGGGTTACTTTGAGAAGAAAAAAAGAAGCAAATTGAATGACAAGACGACAAGGTTGAATAATTACCTTTTCAGAAATAAAAAAAGGAATGCAATGAATTATCAAAAACAAAAGAAAAGGTACACCAATACCACGATTAACAAAATCACTATATTTCATCTTTTTGCATTTTTCTATTAGAAAACTTTGTTATCAGGAAGATAAAACAGTTTTTATACAGTAAGTTCTTATAATTGTTGAAAGAAATATACACTTATTTAAAATATGGTAGGCCTATATATATATATATATATAGAAAAAAATACTCTTAAGAAAATTATATGTAATTGAAGCAAAACAATATACACACTTTCTTTAGGTTATGCAACAAGTAAAAAGTACAAAATAATACAAAATATAGAACCACTGGTTCTGAAAATCACTCTAAAGCCCAAGTTATTTCTCTGAAGTTTTTAGATAAGAAGTCTCTAGATACAGGTTGAGTACCCCTTAACCGATAATCCCCAAAACAAAATGTTCCAAATTCCGAAACTTTTTGAAAGATCAACATTACATTACAAGTGATTCAAAAAATGAGAGATGAGGCTGATTTCCAAGGCATTTAACTCCTGACTACAGTAAAAGCTTTGTTATCTTTGTCCCACTCTTTAGAAACCCAAAACTATATTTACATCACAAACGGTGACACACAAACAAGTCCCAATCAAAACAAATTATTGTCACTGCCAGACCTACATGGTTAATTATTGTATTGTTTGCTTATTCTCTCATATGTACAAAGATATTGTTGAAAATGTTAAAAAGAGAAGCAGATACCCCTATGAGTAACAGTGATAAGAAAAGTGTTTATGTTTATCTATAGCACAGAAAGTCAAACTATTAGAGAAACTGGACAGAGATATAAGTGTGATATCACATTATGTATATGCAAATATTCCAATATCCGAAACACTTCTAGTTCCAAGCATTTCAAATAAGGGCTACTCAACCCGTAATACATGTTGCCCTCACAGTGACAATGATTTGGAAGATTATCCGTATCCCAATAAAGTGGAAGAGGGGTGCTGAGAATAATAAACACAGAAAAGTCTTGCCAAATCGCCAAAGATTAAGTAGTGTCAGAGAGTAATCCATCAGGATTATTTATATCAACAAGTGCTAGTGATGTGTCACCAGCTAAATCTACATCATCTGTGGCAAGGGATGCCATGGTTAAAGTTTGAAGAAACAGACCATTGTGAATTATAAAAATAAGTGGGTGTGCATAAAATTGTCATGCAGTTTCTATATGAAGAGAAACCAACTAAGTTGAAAAGTAGGTGTGTGAAAACATTAACAGAAGTGAGAAATGAATTCCACTCTTTCGATCCATAATGTGGAAAATAAACAAACATTCTATCATCTCCAGTGTCTCTTGTTCAATATATTCAGCATTGTGCTGTGATCAAAAACGAGTCATGGCTTATATCATCAAAGGGCATGTCTTTCATATTCAGTAACAGGACATGACATAGGCTCGACAAGTCACAAAATCATGTTACCAACTAAGGACACGTCACCAGGCACTGATGAGGATTTAGTCAGGGAATGCATACATATAAACATCCAGTAAGCATTAGCATGCAAATTCTCTTTTTCTGTTGTTCAAGCCCCAACATAGCGAGAGAGGCAGAAGTAGTCAGATGATTTGAAACATTTAGTGTATTTTTTAAAATTAATTAACTTCACAGATTTAAGAAAGATTCTTGGGATTATTCCAGATTCAGTTAATGGCATTTTCTAAATCCACAAATAGTGTAGAAAATACATTTCTCCATTGAAAATTAACCATTTGAATTCTTCATGCTAAACATTGTCTGGACCTAAAAAGGCCTTTTTAATCCACAAATTGTGTAGAAAATATATTTCTTTATTGAAAATGAACCTATTCAACTCTTAAATTCATACAAGTAAAATGTCAATTTCAAGGAAATAACTTCCGATTAAAATTATCTCCTTTTGACCATTTGTTGAATTTGTTTTATTTTTTCAATTCAATTCACAGCAGAGTTCCAGAAATTTTTTATGCGGTAAAGATCTACTTTCGTTAACCAAGTCGAAAAAAATAGAAATATTTTTTTTTTTTTTCCACCAGGAATTCTTTGTGCTTTTAATCCATTAGACCATAACAATCTTCCTAGAAGTTGTTAGAAAAAATGTTTTTACGACAGGGTTTCTATTTACAATGTAACTGTAGGGCAAACAGGACCATTACTTTCACTCCGTTATAAGGAAGTGAGGCTTTGAAGCATGTTACTTCCCTTGTAATGGTTGTTAACTGTGTTTCTTTGATATTTTAATGATGATTTTTCTGTGCTTTCATTAAGGTTTTTTGGGGGGGAGACCACTCAGGCAGCCCCACGTGGCCCCCATCAAAAAAACTTAATGAAAGCACAGAAAAATCATTAAAATATCAAAGAAGCCTCACAAGGAAAGTAACCGATTACTTCGAAGCCTCACTTCCATACAATGGACGGAAAGTAAGTTCCGTTTACCATACAGTTACATTGTAAATAGAACACCCCTCGTAAAACATGAAAAATAAAACATCCCAGGAAGATTGTTAGGGTCTAACAGATTAAAAGCACAAAAAAAATTATCTTTACCTTTTATGCTATTCATTAAAGAGTTCCGCCGTCAATTGCAAGCAGTTTATGAATTTAAGAGTTAAATTTGTTCTTTAAATGCTAAACATTGTTAGAAAAGCTTGACCAAACAAATTCTTTTTCATTGACTATTTTTAATACAGACATTTTCAAGTTCTCTTTAGTGGAACATCTGTTGGCATTTAAGGCTTCAAAGATACAGCCTGTCAGGCACAATTGCTTCTAATGTAAGTAAATATAAGCCAATTACTAAGTACTTGCAGTAAGTGTTGCCAAAATTAATCCAAATGTTGCCAGCATTTGAACTATCCACTTATTTCCTTTACTATACATTTGACATACAATTTGGTATTCAGAACACACTGGCCTTTTTTTAGCAGCTTATTTGACAATATTTTTCTAAATTTAAATAAAACACTGTAATTTTGGATTTAGAGAACATAAGCAATTTTTAGCTACTAACAGGAGGCCATTGTCAAATTAAAGTAATTTATTGGTCTCAGCATGTAACATTAGTTTTTCTTTTACGGTGAAGGTATAACAAAATGCCAGAGTATCAGAAAATCTTTTATAATAGTGTTGTACTATTTGGTCTTTCAGTTTATTCTTGCTCCGGTTTTAAGCAAAGATCAGGAGGGGGTTAGCAAGCTCTAATAACTGAGGCACACAACAGAAGGTCAACAGTTATATGAACCTTTCTCATTTTATTCTGACTAAAACACAACGTATAGAGTGAGCTAAGCTGGCCTTGAAGTTTGTACTTTTAGTCTACTTCAATCTCCCAACAAATAGTCCTCGCTTTTTCTTTTGCTCACAGCCTTTCGAGAGACGATGTTGCTGTTGCTATTCCATCCACGTCTTGACCAAAGATCATCACTTTTGAAGACTGAATGCAAGTCAGTGCTTAACTTAGTGAAGGGCATTTCTTGACTCTGGGAGGTACTACTACTACCAAAACCATGTATTGATTCAGGGCTATCCGTGTGGACTCCTCCTCCCATTTAGTCAATCCCTGCTAATACTACCCTTGAATATCCATTTGTAATCACCAACCCGTCACCTATTATTATTGTTATATACATTTGGCATCAATCAAATCCCAACTATTTTAACTCTTAAAGTCATAAACCACTTGTAATTGACAGCGTTCCGGTGAAGGGTTAATTAGTGGAACTAACTAACCAGTTTCTAGGTGTAGGGTTAGTTAATGGAACTCTTCAATGAATACCATAAAAAATAATGGAAACCTGTGAATTGAATGAAAAAAATTTTTTAAATTCACCAAATGATCAAAGGGAGATAAGTTTATTTAGAAGTTATTTCCTTTAAAATTGACATTTTATTTTCTTTGTATTAATTTAAGAGTTAAGAAAATTATTATATCTACCCCAGCAGGTATATCAATAGCTAAGTTGGATTATTCACTGCTGCTGGTACCATGTAACCCAGTACAGCCTGTCACATGTTACTTGGAGAGGATATGTGCACCGCAAAGTAAGCACATTGCCTCAAGAAATGTCATGAAGAACTCAGCATAATACCCTGACAAGCTACTAGATCAGTAGTAGGCAACCTACAGCCTGCAGGCCAGATCCGGCCCGCAAAGTAGTTTTGACCGGCCCGTCAGCGAATATTGGGATACTATGCTTACTTCTTAGGTTTAAAAAATTCTTTGTGTCTTTTTGATATATTCAGAAAAGATGCATTGATTGAAATGATTTTTTAGCATGCGTTATTCATTGATTTGAGGCAAAGTATAACTAGATGTATTTAAATGGATAATTCCTATATTTATTTGGCCCACCACCAACTCATTAATGCGAGATCTGGCCCACAGAGGCAAAAAGGTTGCCAACCCCTATACAAGTTTATAAGATGCTTTGATTTGATTGGCTAAATGAGTTGCCTTATAAAAAAGAATTTCCGTCTTAGCTATTGTTAAAATTCTTTGGATGATTCTTTGCTGTTTTTATGTCACAAAATTCTTTATTTGCTTTTTTTAATACACAAGTTGAGTATAACATGCATTTTTCAATTCAATTTAAATCGTCTCTTCTGTAGTAACACTTGTAGTCAGTACAACCTCACTCATAATAAAACCTATGGGGTAATGTTAACTTCTAACATCTTAAATTAATTTTTCCTCAACTATCAAGGGAGGTAATAAAATAAAAATAAAAGTTAAAAGTTCCTTTCAAAAACAAAAAAATTGAACTTGTAAACTTTGTAAATTGTAAAGTTTCACACTCTCACTCACTCAATGTTATAAATGGTGTACAAATAAATTAACTTTTATACTGATTTTATTATCTCCCTGGATAGTTGAGGAATAAATGAATTTAAGACGTTAAAAGTTAAGATTACCGCCTATGGCACGGTACTTCAGTGGTTATCTCCCTTAGTTGATGGGCTTCAGTTTAGCTCAGTGGTTCCCAACCTTTTTAAGTCATTCCCCATTTTTGTCAATAAGATTACTAGTATCCCCACCTTTCATTTATTAAGTTGCAACAAAGAATAATTTCAAATAACGTTATTTTACGTATAATGAGACAGCTTCATACTAAGAATTAATTTAATTTTATAATTGTACAGCTGCTGCTGTGTATTTGTTACACAAAGCAAGCAAGCAAGCGAAAATAATTAGAACACATTTGAGATTTCAATTTATTACAAAAAAAATAAAATAAGAATTCTACTATCGTAACTGATATACACATCAATGTGATCTCGGTTATTGTTTTTTTTTTTGCTACTAGTTCTTTGATTTGTGGGTCTATTAGTGAGAGAGCACATCTTAAATCATTCTCAACTTTGAGCTTATTTCAAAGCTTTGACTTGATAGATAAAAGTGCAGAAAACCCTATTTCAAGACTGGACTTTAATTTTACTTAATAGCCTTATTCCCCCCTTGGACTATGCAAATTCCAACCTTGGGGGAATCCCCCACTGGTTGGGAACCACTGGTTTAGCTGATCCATTTGGATTGGTGGTCAAAACAATAAGACAGTTTTGGGTGAAATTTGTTTGAAACAAGAGAACATTTTGATTAAAGTCATTTTCATCCAAACAAAGGATTAATTAAAACATGATAAGCAAAAGAAATACAGAGCAATAACTGTATGTATGTGCAGGTGCAAAGGTTTTGATTTTCAGCAATAAAAAACTTCATGTGCTGCATTTGATGAAGTAAAAAAAATTAATATTGGATAATTCTTTTACATGATACGTAGCTCATTAACTGCAGAAGGTGGCTAGCGTAATAGTTATCCATTGCAAGATAAAAGCCCTTGTCCAT
>VCCN01006003.1:1966138-1976540 GCA_006491835.1 Architeuthis dux | reverse complement strand
GGAAGAAAGGGAGAAAAGACAGGAAGAAAAGAAGAAAAGACAGGAAGAAAAGGAGAAGAGAAAGGAAGAAAAGTAGAAGAGAAAGGAAGAAAGGGAGAAGGTGTGGTGTGGATTTTGGTGTCAACATGGCTGAACAACCTTTCCAATTTCAGCCACCCCCATTCTATTTACAAACGACTTCAAAGTTAACATTATTCGGTTGCTGGAGTAGAGGTGGTGTTGCCTTTCTGTTGTTTCAACAGGGCAATTGAAAATAAGGTTTTATAGGTCACATTGTAAGCCACTAATGACAGGTCACTTATAAGATTACCTGCCCGAAGAGATCAAGGTGAGGGGTAGGATGTGGGGGGTAGTAATAATACACCTAAAACGTTTTTTTAATACAGGCACTCCTCAATTAACGTAGTTTCATTCAACGTCTTTTCGTTATAACGTTGTTGAGACAAAAGATATAAATATACAATAATATAAAATATTGTAGGTGGAATTGAGAATTAGGTGATTTTTTTTTGACTGGATAAAAATTAGTCGCAAAATTTCTACACTACAATTTAAATTAAATAACCTCAATTTATATAATTGTGTCTATCCGTTTCACTTAACGTTGTTTCAGTTATACTTGTGGTTTTCAGGAACCTTACTACGAATAGTTCATTTCCACAAACTTTAATAAAATATTGCAGGTGGAATTGCGAATTAAGTTATTTTCCTGACTAGACATGAGTTAGCCTCAAAATTCCTACATTACAATAGATTAAATAACTCCTATTTTATATAATTGCGTCTATGGTAAAATCGTTTTCATTTAACGTTGTTGAGTTGAAGCTGGTGTCTATTCATATTTCCGTTAGTATAGATGGCTTATGATAGATGTGAAGTGGATTAAAACAAAAATTGGATGCACATGTATCTTCACTGATTCTCTTTATTGAACTGAAGTTTTTAGCAGGGAAATACAAACAAACAACGGATTTGCTGTAAAGTGTAAATCCTGATTTTTACAGGAAATACGACAACAGAAGATACATGAATACACAAACGAACAGTTTATATATCAACAAACATTGTTTCAGATAAATGTTGTGGGTTTCAGGAACCTAACCACAACATTAATCGGGGAGTTCCTGTATTTCATTTTCAGACCTACAGGAAACACTACCTTGTATAGGTGTGCAGGGTTGCCTGATTGGGCTACAAGTAGCGAATCGGGCTACTTTTGAAAGCCCAGCGCAACTAAATTTTGAATTTTGCTACTTGCAACATTTTGGGCTACTTTTAAAATAAGCTGGTCTAACATGGGCTACTTTCTTTACAAATTCTTGACATTTAGTCTGTCAGCTCACTACTTTCACGATTCAAATCTGGCAACACTGCAGGTGTGTATTCTGTTTTATTTTTCTTGAAGTGGGTGATATAATTCTTTTCATATATAAATTAGCACATAGTTTTTCACTGCAAGAGTGACAGCGAAGTGGAACTGTCTGAGTGAAGCCATGGACACTGCAGATAATGTGAACACTTGCAAGTCTAGCTTAGAGAGAGAATGAATGGTCAAGCAGAGACAAATATTGCTACACCTACTAAACTATGTAACCCACGTTTATCATAAAAGATGAGGAGCTGGGAAACAATAGGTAGAAACCTACGTCGGTCTGCTTGGTATCTACTGACCGATATTAGATACATAAGGCATATAAAAGGTCAAAATTAAACACACACACACACACACAGAGTAGACATAAAAGTTGAACCTTTTCCATACATATATTTCTGCACATTAGTTCATCATGAAGAACGGAAGTAGCGTCCATGGGAATCTGCTGAAGGGACATTTGCACCCCCACCCCCCAATCAGGCCTTCTGACCTAGAGTGAGGGGTTTGAAAGTTGGAACCTTATAGTCAATAAAGGATAATGGTACAATTGTTTTATGTCACCCCAACTTAATGTACCCATATAAAAAGATGATATTCTTTGCTGGTAACAGGGTTGCTACTAATATACATTCTGAATATTGCCTCACCCCCCCGGAAAAGTGGCAGCGGACACTCATGGTGACTCATCAGATGTGTACATGAATATCAAGATCGCTTCATATTTAATTCAAACTCCCGGTCTATCCGGGTCCCAGGGCCGGCTTTAAGCAAATTGGATCTATTGCTCCGGTGTTTTTTAAAATACATCTACCGGACATATATATCAGCAGTCATAGAAACTTCAGAATATATATGTGTCCCAGGAGTCTCGAAAAGGTTGACATTACAACAACCACCACAAGTAAAATAGCGTGATAAACTAATCCCCAATTTCTCAGGCTGTTTCCATAACAAAATTGGGGATTCGTTTTGTGTAATAAAATGGAGTTACGAATGAGCGGTCACGGTAAGCATTTGATACAGATAAACCAATGTAATAGAATACTTCATTTTTTAGGCTGGAATCTTTGTCTAGTGATAGGATGTCATAAAAGTAGAACACTGCCGTCCATCCTAGTTGCTTTATTCAATGGTTGGAGAGAGAGAGAGAGAATGAGAGGTTGAAGAGGGTTAAGTTTTCTTCTTCAGTTAAACAAAGAACCCATTTCATTTGATCATCTCTGACCGCACAGAAGGGCAGGAATGATTTAACACTCTCTTTGTGATGCTTCTGCTTACATTGAAGCTGACTATTGCGGCTAGCTGGTCGATTTTTTTCTTATTATATACCTTTTCATGGTTAAAGTCACGGAGTCATACGTATACATAAATAATGTGACCTGATTACATGTTTTGCTTTCATTCCATCACATGTAAAATTGGCTGGTTACATTGACCTAACTACCATGACCTTCTGAGGTCAAGCTACACGGTTGAATACATTACATCATTATTAAATTGACCCCACCCCATTTTGGGGCCACAATAGATTCTAATCAGTTTTTGTAACCAAAACATGGATTCAAGTAAATTAGCAAAGATATACTTAACTAGCATTCCAAGGGAAATTAGGAATCACTGCCACCCATTTATGCTGTGTTGGGGGCGATCAATTAACAAGTTGGGCTGTGATCACTAAGAAATGTCTGAATTTTTAAAAAAACAAGCGGGCACAAACTACTGACCAATTTAGCATAAGCTTACATTGAAAATTGAACCCCCCTCTAAAAACTTATTTGGAGTCTTTTAAATCTACACTGTGCTGGCCTCTCCATTCTCAAGTTCATATTTAGACACGAATATAATGTGGTTCTCTATGTTGACAGTATGAAATCAAATGATGGATAATTTTATATCCGACAGAATATGATAATTATGAAGACATTAGTTGAGAACCGGCAAATATAGGTTCTCAAAGTGTAGGATTAAAAGACTCCTGCCTACCATGAGAACTTTGCTAGCTCAATCGGTAGAGAAGAACCTGCGTATATGGTTATCCCCGCACGGAGCTCGTTTCTTTATTCACATTTACGCTACTCATTTAGCAATCGTTCACACCGGCGCCAGGGAAATATAGGTTCTCAACTATTAAATGTCTTTATAATTATCATTCTGTTGGATATAAAATTATCCATCATTTGATTTCATAGATACTTATAAATGTGTGAACATATGAATAACCTAAACCTTTGGTAGTGGTGATTAAAAATAAAGTTATGTTATAAAGGGACCTGCCATAAACCAATACTTTAACTTTTTCAAGACTAACCTATCAAGGTGCCTAATGTCTGATTTAAAATATCCCAGTAGACTTCTAAAAGAGATCTACAAGACATATATATCCCAGAAGTCATAGAAACCTTGAGATATATATATCCCAGGAGTCTCGAAAGGGTTAAATAAGTCTTGCCAACTATTGTAAGTGAATTTGGTCCTCACTTGGTGTTCCATTAATTTGGATCTGTGCTGAAGTTGACCCCATCCAAGATATCCACAGTATTTCAATGTTTATTTAAATCCTCCATAGTACATTAATTTTAACATTCCTCTAACAAAGCTTGTACAGGGATACCTTGAATAGTGCAGGTTTTGATGTAGTACTGTTAAGGTATTGCTGTAAAAATTAATGTATCTAAGTATAAGCTGAAAATAAAAAAACATTAAATTATAAGACCTTGAATAGTGCAGTTAATTCATTCCAAAGTTTTCTGCACTATTCAAGGTATAACTGTATTTCAAAAGTATTACATCTATTTTATCTTATGTTAAATTCTTGTGCCAGAATGAAACAAAGTCTTATGAAAGGAGACTAGGTATAATTATACACATTTCATCTACATACAGGTGCCTAATAAGGTAATTTCTATTCCTAACTCAGTTATTTATATAAGAAAGCTATGAACAAAATATATCCATCCACCTCTCCAAGTCATAAATATTCAAGGACAAGTCGCGACTATTTTTAACAATTTCTCATGGTAAAAAACTTATACGTCTGAACCAAAGTGCCGCATCATTTACAATATGAAAGATATGTGGAAATCAGAGGTAATTTTAATTCACGCCAAGCTTTTTTCAAAGCTGATATTAACATTTGTTAACAGATTCAAACTACAGGTATACCTTGAATAGTGCAGTTAATTCGTTGCATTATGAGCTTTTGTGCCAATTGTCTTTTGTGTTTTTCAGGCTTCCTTGTTAAAACAGATTTTAACGGGTCAACTTATGAACATATGCTGGTTACTGTTTATACAACCTAATCAGTAAAGCACTTATTGACAGGCTCTCAAGGATGAGTTCAAGTCTTGTCAGAAAAGATTCTTTATTTTCCAATTTATTCTGCTTACTTAACTCTTAAATTCATTCTAGCAAATTCAAAGGGACTAACTTTTGATTAAAATTACTTTCCTTGCACATTTTGGTAATTTCTTTTTTTATTTAATTTAATTCACAAAAGAGTTCTATTTTTTAAAATCCTATTCTTATTGAAGCGTTGCACAGCATTACAAGAGGTCTATGAATCTAGCAGTTAATGGTCAGAGAATAAATGTAAATACAACCTAATGGTTGGGATAAAAAGTTACAAAAAATTAATAATTTAACTTATATACATAAATTATTCATTTTCTTTTACTAGTTTTTCTTTGATCTTTTGTAGCCTTTTATCTCAACCATTAAGTTGTTTTTACATTTATTCTATGACCATTAACTCCTGAAAATGTTCGTTTTTTTCTTTTGTTTGTTGGGAATTCTTAAATTATTGACCGTGTCAGTTATATATACACACAATACTCCCAACAAAAAAAACAAAAAAATTTTCAATCATATATACATGAATTGACACGGTCAAGAATTTAAGAACTCCCAACAAACAAAAAACAAACTTTTTCAATTTTTGTAAAATCCTTTTTATAGAAAAACAATTAGAGGGTTTTTAATAGCTGAAACACGTGTAATAATAATAAAAAAAAAAATAATACTTAAATCCCATATATTTGTAGACCTTTCTCTTTTTTAAATATTCACTTTCTTCTCGTTGGTCTTCTCAAAACCTTTTACTATATGTATACATATATAACTATGTTTTTTTTACTCTTTAATGAATGATATGCACATTAAAAAAGAAAGATGAATTATCTCTACACTACTGTGAAGAAATTACACCTAGACTATCACAATATGACAATTTTTTCAAAGAATTCTTTTTTCTCTCTTACAAAGACATTCTTGACACTACAAGATACATTTGCCTTAAGACTAAGATGAAGAAATGGGTGGAAGTGTCGTAGAGCTGAGATATATCTATAAATCATTTACAATGTCATTGAGAACAAAGATCATATGACTGGAAAAACTAGTCTTGTTCTAATGTTTATGACTTCCTCACAGGAAGTTTGACAAAACCTACACTAAATAATAGATGGGCAGACACTTGTCTGTATGTCTGTGTATCCACACCAAAAATAGCTAGAGAGGGGGGGGGTGACAATAAAAACAAAGCCAATGATACTGAATCAACCCCAACCAATATTTCTATGACCCTGACATGAAATCTTTACAACTGAAACCTGATTTTCTGACATATAATAATTAGACTACATAAAGATACAAACAAGATAAAGATAACCGAAGGAGTAAGACAAGGGGATACAATCTCACCTAAACTAACTACAGCAAATTCTAATTGAAAGCATCGTTTGGAAAACTGACTGGGAGGGGATGGGAATAAACATAGATGGAGAATACTTAAGCCACTTAAGATTCACCGATGACATTTCAATGATGTCGGAAGTAACCGAAAAATTACAAAACATGTTAACTGATCTAAATAGGGAAAGTAAAAAAGTAGGCTTAAAGATGAACAGAACAAAGACAAAGGTAATGTTCAATGATAAAGTCCCCAAAAAGGTCATAAAGATAGGAGAAACTCTAGAAGAGGTTGATGAATACATCTATCTAGGACAGGTAATAAAGCTATTGAAAGACCATGACTGCAAAATAAAATGATGCATAATGATAGGTTGGAAAGCATTCGGTATGAATAGAGACATTCTGAAGAGCATCTTGCCAATGTGCTTAAAGGGTAAAGTATACAACAGTTGCATAATACCAGCCATGACTTACAGATGTGAAACTAAAATTAACAAAACAAGCTGAAAAACAACTTAGAATAGCACAGAGAGCCATAGAAAGAGCAATGCTAGGGATAACTCTAAGAGATAGAAAAAGATCAACATGGATCAGAGAGAAGACTAGAGTGAAGGATATTATACAAATAATTAAACAGCACAAATGGAGTATAATATCCTTCACT
Organism: Architeuthis dux; assembly: GCA_006491835.1. Taxonomy (NCBI): domain Eukaryota; kingdom Metazoa; phylum Mollusca; class Cephalopoda; order Oegopsida; family Architeuthidae; genus Architeuthis; species Architeuthis dux. The sequence goes on along the minus strand of VCCN01006003.1, from coordinate 1,969,812 downwards.
CTAGTCCTCCCTCTCATCCATGTTGATCTTTTTCTATCTCTGGGCTATAATGTCTATTAATTAATAATTATGCCCACCCCTAGGATATAGCACAAATGCACCCCCTGGGCGCTGTCTTTGGGTGCTGAAAACCTTTGCTATACCACTGGGCATATATTCACATAGAATGCTGGAAAAACGGGAACCCCCCCTATGTGGTTCGGCAATGGCCAGGTCCCAAGATGGCCAGATTAAAGAGGTACAACCTGTACTATCATTTCAGTATCATTAGATACTGTTATAAATTGCTTCTTCAAAAGATTACAATTGTTAATGGTGGTAAAGGTCAATTTGATCCATTGAAGGTTTTAGCAACATTCAATAACAATAATGCCAAGATCATTTCAAAAAGGTTCAAATATACTTGCTACAACCCGTATTTGGCCACAGACAACCAGTATTTAGCCACAAACATTGTGTTACTTTTTCCAAACAAAAATTATAAGATTTAATACCCTAGAAGAAACAAGCAGATAACACCAAGACAGAAATGGAATATTTTTTGCAATGAACACTGTCTCTTGTGAAGTTCTTGAAAATTTGAGTTTTGTTACCCTATGTTATTAAAATATAAAATGATCTATTTCTAAATGTTAACCGGTTCGCTGCCACAGAGGAGATAACTCATCTTAGTAAGTTATCAGTATAGTTCTAGACAAGATAACTAGTCTTAGCAAGCCATAAGTCCAGTCCCATGGATGAGATAACTTGCCTACGATAGTGTTATTCTTTCCCTCTCAGCAATTCCTCAACTAGCTAAGAAAATAAACTCCATCAGAAAGTGTACAAGCTTAGCTGCTGCAGGGTCAAACTCCACTCCTACTTCTATTCCAACTGAAGATGATTACTGCAACTTTTGTATTGTATAGATAATAAATAAATTTGTAGATATATAAGACTCAGTCAGTAAGAGAGCTGCCTCCTGATCACTTGGTCGTGATTTCAAATCACAGTAGGGAAATATTCACTTATTTATTAGAATAAATAACCCCTTGCATATTTCTAACATAAATGCTTACTTCTCTCGCCTTTTGTTAGGTGTGATCACTAAAAGTCTGGGTTTTAAAAAAAACAAGCATCAATGCTGCTGGACATAAACTAAGGTTCCAATTTAGCATAAACTCAACTTGCAAATTGAACCCCTCTCTAAAAACCTATTCCAACTGAAGATGATCACTGTAACTTTTGTATTGTATATATAATGAATAAATTTGTAAATATATAAGATTTATCACTTTAGCTCAGTTGGTAAGAGAGCCACCTACCAATCACTTGGTCGTGATTTCAAATGTTAATTTTATATATAGTTTTGGTTTAATGTGACATGATAGAAAAACAGTGAAGATTTTACACCCCTGGATTAGGTGAGGATTGTTCCTTGTTCTTGTTCTTGTTACAGGGGAAAAACAAAGTCAACTTGGACTGAAGTGTGAAAAAAATGTGTTTACAAAATGCCTAAGAGTCAATAAGAATGTACTGAATGTAAGGCGGCTTTATGTGTAGATCCGTGTTTTAAGATATTTCATACACGTTTAAATTACTAAAATTTTATTTTAACATATTATATAAATATTATATTATTAGATATTCTTTTGTACATATTAGTTGATTTGTATGAAAATCGTTTCAAACATACAATGAAGACTTTCTATTTTCATCAATTTCTTATGAGAAAAACCTGGCACAGGAGTTATGTTAAAAAATATACATGGCAGCAAACAGGTTAAGGATTAGATTACTATAGAATTTCCACCAGGTCTGCTTGTATGACACAAAGGGCTGAGAGCAATATAATTCAAGCGAAGAGGAAAACTTTGTGAATGAATCATATTGCAATTCTTTGTCATTTCCTTTGTCATTCAACATGTTTTACGCTCATTTATCTACACTAACTTCAGAAGATAAATCAGACTTTATGTATGTAGGTAAAAACAACCAAAAAAAACACAGTATTCGAATAGGAGAAACATAAAAGAGGTAAATAAATCAAGAATGTTGTGTGATAAAATATTCTAATTTGTACAATCATCATTATTAGCCGTTATAAGACCACTGCTGGACAAAGGCCATTCCCATCTCCTTCCATGACGACCTAGATTGTGCTAACCTCTGCCACGTCTTTTCTATCTTGTCCCTCCATCTTGTGTCTGGTCTTTTCCTACTACGTTTACTGCCCCATGGGAACCAATCAGTTAGTATTTTGCCCCATCTATAGTCATTTGTTCTTGCTAGGTGACCAGCCCATCTCCATTTTTTGCTGCTTAATTATTTGTATATCTTACAATGCTATTCAAAACAGGTCTGGTTAGTCACTCAATAGAAACTGTCACGCGACGGACAGTTTTTTGGGGAGCATGCCATGTTGGATGTGATCAATGAATAATTTACTTCTCTCACCTTTTGTTGGACGGGGATCACTTAAAAAAAAGTCTGAATTTTCAAAAAAAACAAGCATGTATGCTGACGGACACAAACCAAGGGACCAATTTAGTATAAACTTACATTGTAAATTGAACCCTCCCACTAAAAACCGGGGGATTTTTAAAAAACGTTTTTTTTTAGACATAAGGAGTAAATGTTTAAATTTTCAACCCTCTAGCTCCATTGATGTGGCCTGTGTATGTAATACATACATAGCCAGCCAGACTCACTTAAAAACTGAAGAAACCTATGGTGACAGTTTTGGGTGACAGTTTCTAACAGTGTCTCATACAAATGTATGTGTTATGAATATCTTATAAATGTCTACTGTAGCAAATCCAATCCTCAGTGGGTGACCCACACATGTGCCTTTGTGCCAGACTAAGCTAAGTTATATAAATAGCTGGGCACCCCACCATGGAACAATGGCTTGCAAACTAGTCACACACCATTAACACTGCAATAAGTTCAATCCCTACTGGGTGCCCCACTACTGAGGCCTATGACTAATCTGGAATAACATCTGCTGGTTAACTTCAATAGCCTAATTTGTCAGGCATGCTCCCAAGGATACAAGATGAGAGTTCAAGTCTCATTGAAGGCTCATTATTTGTTTATCTTTACTGCTTACTTAACCAATTTCAAGACTAACCTATCAATTTATGCCTGAATTTTTAAAGTTACCATAAATTGTGGTGTATAAGTTGAATTTCTAAACCTGGAAAATTGTTTCTGAAAACTAGGAGTCGACTTATACGGTAAGTGTAAAATATATAAAACTAGCACTCCAAGGAAAATTATGAATCACTGCCACCCATATATGCTGTGTTGGGGGTGATCAATTAAAAAGTTGGGCTGTGATCACTAAAAAATGTCTGAATTTTCAAAAAAACAAGCAGGCACAAATTAATGACCAATTTACCATAACATTATATTCATATGTAAAAAAAGCATTTTCTCTACTGATTGAGGGAAGTGTGTGTGCAAAAAGTCTTGAGGGAAGTGTGTGTGCAAAAAGTCTTGAGGGAAGTGTGTGTGCAAAAAGTCTTGAGGGAAGTGTGTGTGCAAAAAGTCTTGAGGTCAATTTATATGGGTGACATGTATGCTACAATTTAAGGTAATTTTTATTTAATGGCTAAAGAGAACTATTCTTTTATTAAATAAAAGAATTTCATACATTGCATATTGAACCCCTCTCTAAAACCCTTTTTTTT
>VCCN01006003.1:1917264-1939856 GCA_006491835.1 Architeuthis dux | reverse complement strand
TTTGTAGTTTAAGAGGCTAAAACATTTTTTTTAACATCTAAGCGTAGAGTTATGAGCTATGGGGAACACAAATAGATACACACTTCTTGGATACAAACAAAAATGTAGCAAGGCTCAAGAAAACCAGTCAGTGTCCATTTTCAGAGTCTTTTTTTTAAATATCTTAACAGGTTTACATTATTCTTCTTTTTTTTTTTTTTTTTAATCAATTTGAAACAAATAGTTTTATTACAGAAACAAATGTTGCTAAATGCTATCAAAAATTGTGTAAACAACGTTGCCAGTTTTGAACAGAGTCTATTCTTTTTCTTGTTAATTAAGTGGAGATCAGCTCACACATCCTGAGGCCATTCTTTAGGCTTAGTGCCCTTCCTCAGTAGCTTGGCAGGCCAAGACGGCCAAGGTGACTGCTGAGCTGTAGGTTTTTTGTCAGAGTAACCTTTTCTTCGACGGACTGCCTTACAGGGCTAAAGTGCTTTATCTGCTCTATTTTACCGACAACAGGGGGCTCGGTAGTGGAATCATGCCTTTCACAAGGGCATTAGTGCAAAGTGAACACAAACTACCTCAGCTGTAATTTGAACTGTTTGCCGATTCTATTTTCCACGTCATTAACAGTTAGGCCACTCCACACTTTGATAGCCTTTATCTTCAGATTATCTCACTACAATTGAAGAAATCTCTGTGTGCGGAGGAATTTTGGGTTGTCGGAGTCAGAAAGATTTTACTGACTGGAGTCGGAGTCTGTAAAAATATATTGACTCCGACTCCAACTCCAAGTAAATGTAAATTGTAACATTACTACTTGAAAACCCCCCCAATAGGAGCTACACAGTCAGCATAATCATTCATATTTACTTTACCAAGTTTTTTTAATGAATTCTTATTTCTTTTTAATAAATAAAAAAACACTTTAAACCAAATCATTAAAAAGATATGAAAAGAATTTGAAGTGAATATTTATTGCTATAAAGTTAGCTGGAAATTAAAAATCTAGCTAATTTTACCCATTTTAAAGCCAGAGGAGTCAGAGTCAGTGGTACCAGAAATCGAGGAGTCGGAATCAGATGTTTTGTGTCCGTGATTACTCAACAACTGGCCATTGTACGAAGTTGACAGGCTGCGCCACACACCATAAAGTCCAGCCCCTTCCAAACACGCACCTTTGGAATGGGAACTGCCCTAGTCAAAGATAATTTTCAAACTAGAATTTACAAGGCGACAAATTGTCTTTTCAAAAATGTTATTTATGTTGGTTAGAGCTCAGGAAATTGTCTTTCCTGATTAATTCTGTGCCACTTCCACTTCCCATGATTAATTCAGACCCAGGAAGACACCAATCAACAACGTTTAATTAATGGCTGTCAAGTTATTAAAAGCACAACAAAACAACAGGGAAAAAAATCAATGAACGACAAAGTTGTTTGTCAACATTTGCAAACCCAGATGAGCAGGCCCTCCCTACATATTCCACGAGGGGAAAACCTGCCAGCTATGTAAATCACCATTTGAACTCCTGAAATGTCAGAGAAATGAGGTACTCCATGAGGATTGAACTCACAAACAATAGCCCATAGATCTAATCTGCTTACTAGTAAATTGTAGGTACATTACATACCTAAACAAACCTTCAATAATAATGAATTATTAAAAACTATCAACCAAAACTGTTAACATAGGTTTCTTCAGTTTTCAAGTTTGTATGATGCATACAGGCTGCACTAATGGAGCTAGAGGGCTGAAAATTTAAACATTTGCTCCTTATGTCTAGAAAAAACGTTTTGTTTTGTTTTCCAAATTCCTCTCCTAAATAGGTTTTTAGTGGTGGGTTCAATTTGCTGGCTTCTCTATTTTAGGCACAATTATATAATGGGGTTCTATATAGAGAATATAACATGAGAGTAGAGAAGCCAGCAAAGTGTAGGATTAAAAAACTCCTGCCTACCATGAGAACTTTGTTAACTCAATCGGTAGAGCAGAACCTGCGTATAAGGTTGCTTCCAGGGTGGACGCGGGTTCAACTCCCGCACAGAGCTTGTTTTGTTTTTTATTCACATTTACGGTTTAGGCCGACAGTCGTTCACACCGGCGCCGGGCAAATATAGGTTCTCAACTAATAAATGTCTTTATAATTATCATATTCGGTCAGATATAAAATTATCCATCATTTGCTTTCATATGTAAGAATCTAATACAAGGGAAAAATCCCAAGGTGTTGATGGAAAAACAGCTCTGTGCATAAGAAATAGGTTAAGCCAGGTAGAAATATGCACTTGCTTCTGGTTTCCCCCCCTTTTCTTTTTAATTGACAACAAGCTGCACTGAAAGATTTCCCGCCCCCCAGTGATTTCCAAGTGCTGGCTAACGGAGAAACAACCAGCAATTGAAAGGAAATGGATTACAACTTTAATGGCAGGTAGACAAAACAAGGCATAAAAGCACAACAGGTAAGATACAAAGACTGAAAACACAAGTATACCAATTATTGTGTCAAGATAAATAAATAAAAATAATAACAGGTCTGGTTAGTCACTCAATAGAAACTGTCACGTCTTTTTGGCAGCAGGTTGTGTCGGGGTGATCAATTAAAAAAAATTGGAAAAGGGAGTGATCAATGAAGAAGTTACTTCTCTAGCCTTTTGTTCGGCAGTGATCACTAAACAAGTCCAAAAATAAAAATAAAAATAATATTAAAACTACTGTGAAAAAAAATAATTTCATTACGTATCAGCACTTGGGGTGATGGGGAAGTGAGATCTCTGACTTTCAGACCAGTGTCAGGGAAAAGCTGGCCTGGGTTAATTGAACATTTTTATAGATCATCCCGGAAGTAACCCGAAGTCCAGAAACCAATCACTATGCATGACTGGAGGGTAATACAAATGTTTTGTATATAAACCCCAGCCAGAGTCAAAGTCGAAGTACCAAGAATTACACAGGCTTTTCAATAGTGTTTGAACAAGCGTTCATAACACCTCCACCCCAGAGACAGTAGTTAGCGTTACCAAACCCCTGTCACCAAGGTTAATTGACGAGAGACCAACATTTTTTCCACAAACAAATATTACACACACCGACATCAATAGACAAGGTAAGATATTTTGCTTCTTTTCGTACTGACCACTTCCAAAAGTTAAACTGTTCTTTGGATTTTGGGTCTCTTGATAACATCAAAGGGTAACTCAGGAGAAAGGGAAATACGAGTCAAAACATAGACAGAAAATACCGAAAAATAGAAATCTATTTAATAAACGAGCACGGGTGAATTCAAAATAGCCAAAGTTCAAAATATATAGACTAAACAAGATGAATTAATTTAACCTTTAGAAACTATAAACAACCACATTATAAATAAGACTGACAGAGCAGGCAAAACAGAATAGCCCAGAAATACAGACTGAGCTGTCATCTCCAAAGCCTTCCTCGACACCCACTCTCACTCTCTCAATTTTATAGGAATATCTGCATTGCCAAAAATTTCATCTCGATCCTTCATTACGTTCCAGGCCAATTCTTTCCATCTTCCCGAAGTCTGGACACATCGTGTGCCCTGACACCGTCCACAACGAGGAGTGACGAAACCAACCAACTGTCGTTGAACGTTTGTCGCCAACCTCCAAGAAGGTGATAACGTTACACTATAAACATAATAGAAAGCAATTTCATTTCTGACATGAAAAATAACTTTTCACAGGGAATCCAATAGTGTTTTATTATGCTGAATATGCCATCATTAACAACAATTCTGAGCCATTTACAGCTACTTTTTAGCCTGAGAAATGCTGGGCATTCTGCTAGTAGATAAATAAAATAATATGCATATTAATAAAGGTCAACATACTGTACTTGATGGCATACAAGACCACCCTCTCATTTCAGCTGGGAATAATGAGAAAATGTTTTAGTGTATTTACGGGTAAGCATTTAATGTTATTGAAAGACGTAGCTACAGTATCGCAGAAAAAAAAATTGGACCAAACAACTAGGACAGCAGTAAAAATCTTTTCAATAATAATAATATTGCTGTACAAGAGAAAACAAAAGCAGCTTAGCTACAGCAGAAAACATTTGTTAAACACAAGGTACCAATAGTGATGAAAAATACTGGTAAATCAGGATATCATAAAAGAAGACCAGTCATTTACAGTGAATCTATTACCATGCTCTTGAGCAGTTGACTATTTTGTTTGTATCGAATAGCTTAAGCGCTTTCCTCCTGCAGCCATTTTGAATTGGTTGCTAAATGAAGATATTCATCTCAGAATAGCCAGCTTTAATTTTATGATAATTCATTTAATTAAAATACCTGTTTTGGGGGTGATCAATTAAAGAGTTGGAAAAAGGGGTGATCAATGACTAAGTTACTTCTTTCACCTTTTGTTGGGCTGTGATCACTAAAAAAGGTCTGAATTTTCAAATAACAAACAGGCACAAACTAGTGACCAATTTAGCATAAACCTACATTGCATATTGAACAGCCCTCTAAAAACCTATTTAGGGGTGAATTTTCAAAAAACAAAAAAAACAAACAAACATTTTCCCTACTCATTGAGGGGAGTGTGTATGCAAAATTTCAAGTTTCTACTATGAACAGTTAGGGCTGGGCGAAGTCTGGATACATAGATAGATACATAGATACATATAAATGTCAGAATCCATGAATAACCTAAACCCAGCAATAAATCAGTGTTGTGAGTAGTGGAAAATGTCTCATACTTGTTAGTATACTTGATATTAGCATATTGAACCCCCACCCCTCTAAAAACCTATTATGGGGAGGAATTTTCAAAATACAAAAACAAAGATTTTCCCTACTCGTCAAGTTTCTATGGATGGTTAGGGCTGAGCGAGGTCCTGATACATAGATACATATAAATGTAAGAACACATGAATAACCTAAACCCAGCAACAGTGTTTAAACCAGTCTGTTGTGGGTAGCAGTGATTAACAATGGAGATTATGATATGTGAGTAAATAATATTAGGATAGGTACAAGTACTGGTAGTCTATGGTGTCTGGTAAAACATTAGCCGACAAGATGCCTCAACTTTGTATCTAAGACCTTAGGGGATATTTTTTTAGCCACTGTTACATAAATTGGTCACGAGTTGTGCCTGCTTGTTTTTTGAAAATTCAGATCTTTTTTTAGTGATCACAGAACTGAGCAGTTTTTTTTAGCCACTGTTACATAAGTTACTTCTCTCACTTTTTGTTGGACACAAAAAGTGAGAGAAGTAACTTATGTAACAGTGGCTAAAAAAAACTGCTCAGTTCTTCATCTTTCACATTTTGAAATGCTCTCTTCCAAGAAGAAGCAACAAAGTTCTTATTGGTTAACCACTTGGAACTGGCTGATAAGATATCTCACACAAAATCTTTGTCCTGGAATGACTTACAAGATATTACATTGCTATACCACACACATTGACAGGTTCTGTAACTACTTATGCTGTACTGAAAATAGTGCAATTTAATTTTCTCACCTTGTTAATAGACTCTAGTTCTACAAATTTTCACCAGGTGGTAATATTTATGCCTACTGTTGGTAAATGTGATTTAGATAGCACTTAGTACACATCATGGCATTTAAAAATGAAGAAATTTTATGACATCTGAGGAACTTCGCAATATATTTACAAGTTCTAGGTCTTCTTAATCTGGAAGTGACTCAGATAATGATTCGAAACAATTAGTAGGTAATGAAAGCAATGATTGTCCTGGTGCAGTTGATAAGATAATGCCAATGTGAGTTCACACATTGATAATATACTTGAAATAGGCTTTTTTTGAAAGCAGTTAATTGCATCATTAAGCCAGATTCAGTGTAATTGGGCTGAGTTTAAACTAATAAGGAAAATGGTAGTCAAATTTGGTATGTCCAATATCAGAATAAAGATTATTTTAACAAAAATATTGATATTCTCGGAGTCTTTTCACTTAGGCTGTTCCATGCGTTTGCTACTCTTGCCGAAAGTAAATTTTTTCTAACACCAGTGGAGGTCTGAATTTGTAATTTATGGCTGTGTCTTCTGGTTTTACTGCAGATGGATGAAGTCAGCATTTTCTTATCAGGGCATTTTGAGCAATCAACATCAGTATCCACTATGTATGTTGTTCCGGATTCTATAGACCTCTAGTAGGTTAGCACGTTTTCTTCTGTATTCAAGGGTCTCTAGATTGTTGTTTTAATCTTTCAGTGTAAGATATATCCCCCAGCCTCGGAATGGTCTTGGTGGCTCTCCTCTGAACTCTCTCTATGGCATCTGAGTTGTACTTCAGGTAAGGAGACCATAATATATAGGAAGCTCAGGAGAGGGGAGTAATATTTTTCACAAATATATATCCTAGTCCTAAGTAATTAATAGTAGTTGTAATAAGTATATTCCAAAATTATGAAAAGCATCATCAAGGCCCTTATTGCCATTGAATTAGTTTTTTGTTTTTTTCCTTTTCTTCAATACAATCACTGATGGATCTATAGATAGCAAGGGAATTTATGACAATGTTGGATATTTAGGCAGCCGTGGTCAGTTATAAACAGGATATCGATGAAAACCCCAAACTAAAAGGTGTCAGGGAGTGGAAGACACTAGGTGTTCAAAAGTCATAAACAGGATATCAACTGAACTTGCAGGTGGTGGCTGGAAATTAGTGTGGGCGTTCAAACCCGATAAAACAGACACAGGGGCCCTCAGAAAAGCAGAGAGACGCTCTCAGAAAAGCAGAGAGACGCTCTCAGGAAGCAGAGAGACGCTCTCAGGAAGCAGAGAGACAGACCGCCCAGGCCTGGGAAGACACAAGACCAAAACCAAGTTTCGAGTCTTCCTTTTTCTTCAAGCTCAGGATTTTCCTCCTGCGGACCAAGATGGATATACAACATTAGTCAAAATGTTTTGGAAAGTGTTGCAAGGATTACACATACACGCAGTGTAAGTACACAGGTTCCGATCAGTGCCGGTGGTCAGGGTTCAAGTCCAGATTAAAAAAACAGGATCTCAATTGCCTATTTTCAAAGCAAGCAGGACCCCCTCACTTAGAAGATTAACAAAACAATCTTCCAGCCCCCTACTAGGCCTGGTGCTGTACAAAGCTAAGCTTAGCAAATATCTATGTAAATTAGTGTTATTTTTGGCTTATTTTTCTCCAGATTGCAAATACAGGGTGGCACCAAATAAGCTGACTATTTTGATTCTTTCAAACTATTGGGATTTTTTTTTTTTTGGTGTGTGTGTGTTCTCTGTGATAGAAGATTTAATAGCTAAAGTCGTGGATAGCTTAACTAGCAATAATTGGTTGGGTATGGTATAAGTAGTTTCCACAACTTTTGCTATTAAAACTTCTGTCACAGAAAAAAATAAAAAGAAAGAAAAAACCACACACACACACAAAAAAACCCAGTGGTTCAAACAAATCAAAATGGTGACCTTATCATCACTCTGTATCTCGTTCCTTATACTATATAAGACTTATATCTGTCCACACCTCGAGTACTGTACACAGGCCTGGTCACCGTACTTGGAGAGAGATAAAAATCTTTTAGAAAAAGTCCAGAGACGAGCAACTAGGTTAGTATCAGATTTAAAAAGTATGAGTTAGAAGGATAGGCTAAAAGTGTTAGGATTCATCGTCAGAAAATAGGAGAGATCTGGGAAACTTAATACAAATGTTTAAGATTATCCGTGGTTTAGAAGTAGTAAACCGTGATGTATTTTTTACTAGAAGTGGGGTACAAGGGACTGAGAGGTCACACATATACGGTAGAAGCAAATAGAAGTAGATTGAATATCAGAAAATTATTTTTTAGCAATAGAGTGGTAGGACTTTGGATTAGATTACTGGATGTATTGCTATCAATAGATGTAAATGATTTTAAGAAGAATTATGTTTATTACACCACCGCAAAGGTTTAAGGCCCTAGATATTGTGTAAATATGATTGTATATACAAATTGTATACTTTTTTTTTTCACATTAAAATAAAATGTTAAAATGTATCTATGTAGATTAATGTTATCTTGGGGTCATTGCTCTCCAGGTTTATGGGTTTTAAAGTATTAGTTAAAGTTGACAGACTCAAAATTTATGAAACGCTGCCCTCCCTTATAGAGTTATTATTATTTTGACAAAAAAGGTAAGTTATTTACACCACAGGTACTGATTTCAGAGAATCTAAACCTCCAGAGGAATTCAGACCACACCTAGACACAAAACATTCCTGAATGACAAGGTAATAAGAAGGTGTGAAATCTAATGTGTCTGATGTCCTTGGTATTCAAGAACAAGGGGGAACAACAGGTTTTCTAACAATGTCTTCTCTTATCTTAAACAAATGCTTAAAGATATCAAGATAATACCCTGTCCAGCCTGACATTTAAATTTGCCCCTCTTCTACCTGGAATATTAATTTAACTACGCAATATCTTTAGAGATTCCATAGTGAATTGAATACTTACATAGAAAAAGTTGTTACAGAAGATAATGCAAAAAATATTTATTCAGGATGCTGTAATGTTTATGCATGTATGTATATGTTCTTAAGTCATTAAACACGTCGAATCAAAGGCTACCCAGCAGCCACCATTTAACAAGCCATGTATCCGCTACCGGAAACAGGAGTCTTTGTTTCTCTCCAATTCTTTTCTTAAACACAGCTAAATACAGTTATGAACCAAACGTGTTCAAACTAAATACGGCTAAACAGAAACAAACAACAAAGGCACTAATATCAGACAACATTACAAATGTGATGATGTATTTTTACATAAAAACTCTTTAGGGGTCTGCACATATTTTTTTGAGAACATTAAAAGGTCTGCGGAGTAAAAAGGTTTGAGAACCACTGACCTATAACTTCCAAGATGAGAATATAGTTTGAGTAATTCAATACATAATAATGACTGGGAAGGCTCTCTTCCTCACAGGCAATCGCCCTGCAAACAGGTGGCTTTGTTTAAGAAAAGAAGTGCAGAGAAACACAGCTAAACAGTTATGAACCAAACACGTTCAAACTAAACACAGCTAAACAGATAAGAACAACAAAGGCACCAATATCAGACAGCATTACAATACTGCATGCGTGTGAATTTAGAAACCAAGTCCAAAAAGTTTTAGGGAATGTTACCCACAATAATCGCCTTAAAATTCATACAGTTTATAAAAAGAAAAAATATATAATTTACTTTCTTTACATAATGCACAAACTCTTCTCTTGGGCGTTTTTGTTGTTCTAATAAGTTAGAATTATAGCCTTAAAACACAAAAAATGTTATACTGTCAAAAACCAAACCCGTTACACCCTTTTTTATTCTGATGGAACTACACAGGGACCCAGCTCTTAATCATGGGAATTATGGAAAATATGAGCAACCACCCGGCATGATTATACATAGGGTTTGTGGCAAGGATTTGATTAAATATCCCTGGGAATCCAATTACCATATTTGATGACATGTAAGACTCCACCTTATTTCAGCAGGGAATATTTAGAAAAAAAATATTTCCCTGAATTCTTTTCATTAACCATAGAGTTTTTTTACCACCTCCTCAACTTCAGGCCAATGTAGGGCTAGACAACTCGGCTATCTTTTGAGACATTTTTTGAAGGGGAAGTGGGGGGGATCAATAAAGCCATAAAATATGGTATATCAAATCTATCACACGACTGATAAAAACAAACACATTGAGAAATGAAAGAGTGTAATTTTAATGTAGATTATCTCCTCCATGAGGAGATAACACAAAATTATCAATACAGGTATACCTTGATTAGTGCAGTAAATTTGGTCCAAAATTTTCCATATTGTTCAAGGTCTTATTATAATTTAATGTGGTTTTTGTTTTCAGCTTATACTTAGTTACATTAATTTGTACAGCAATACCTTAACCGTAATACATCAAAACCAGCACTAATCAAAACCGCACTATTCAAGGTATTCCTGTACATCATCAAGTGGCACTATTTCCGCCTGCAGCAGATTGCAAATTCAGACTTATTGTCATGGTGAATTTTTGGGGGCCAAAACAATCCGTTTGTTGGCCGGCTGCTGGAAGATGGACGTTCTTATCGAGACATAAGCCAATGACCAATAAAAAAAGAAATTTTTTTAAGAATAAACAAATAAAAATTTGTTTTCCATTAAATTTTTATTTTTGTCTGTTAGAAGCGATTTACCTTCTTAAAGATGTCCTGCTTCCTTCGATTAACAGATTTCAAATGAAGAAATTGTAAACAAATAAGAAATTTCTATTTTTGTCCATTACAAGCATTTTATCTTCCGAAAGACGTCCTGTTTTCTCAAATTGACACAATTAGTGTATTGATATTTTTCTCTAACTTGACTCATTTACTTTTTTTTCTTCAAATATACAAGGATTTAGATATTAAAAGCTATGAATTTGTCACAAAACCCTGATGTACCTTGTACAATGAAGATGACGGAAAAAGAGGCATTAATTTTACATCTACACACAGATACAGGAGACATAGAATATAGATAGATGTACAGTATTGCCCATAAATGGGTACAGCCCTATCTCTTTTTTATAGAAAGTTAATTGTCTTCTGAACCAAACATAGCAGGATTTTATTATTCATAGAGGAACATTATACAATTAAAACTGATATTATCAGGTATTATTTATAACCAAACTCTGTATTTGAACTGTTGCAAAAAATATGTTGCCGTCCAAAAATGAATACACACCTACAAAAAAATATTTTTGGCAACAGATTATGGGCGACACTGTATATATAAACCTGTGTCAGAATATTAGCTAGTATAGAGAGTCTGATGCTCAATAGGTGCCCCATTGTTGTGCCCTTGTGCCAGACTAAGTAATACTCAGTAGATAATGATATCATTGCTGAAATAATTATATATTTCCCATCAGAGAAAAAGGTCAGTGTTCAGGCCTAGATAAAAACCAGGATTCAAATGCCGTTTTTTAAAGCAGGCTGGGCCTCCATTTGAAAGATAGGTGCAAAATTCTTCTACTTCCAACATTTTACATGGTACTATACCAAACTAAATACCGAAAACTAGAATTAAGGTTAAGACCCCCCGGAAAAAAAACCGGTTGCGACCGACTCCCAAAATGAGGGACACATAATTAAGTATTTCATGCCTTTAAGTAACACCTAACAGGTTGCAACCCAGCTTCATTAACATATTATTTAACATATTATTTAACATAGACCTGCAAAGCCAGGTGATTGCAATAAATCACTTGTGCGCATGATCAAGATAGCTCAAGAATAGGCTGACAGCTAAGGTGTTAAGTTGAATGTCAAGAAATGATTCTGGATTTGAGATTTTTACTTTGAGCAAATAATGTGTTCACACTATGAAAATCAAATTTAAAGATCCCACCAATATTTTAAGCTGCTTTGTTCTTAAGCCATCAAATTCTAGAAACTCAGAATAAAGAAGTAGCTTAGGGAAAGAAAAAAAAACTGGAATTGCTATCTTATACCATGGGAGCTTGTCATACATACAGTGGAGCTAGAGGGTTGAAAATTCAAACATTTACTCCTTATTATGTCTAGAAAAAACATTTTTTTTTAAATTCTCCCAAAATAGGTTTTTAGTGGAGGTTCAATTTACAGTGTAAATTTATACTAAATTGGCCCCTTAGTTTGACTCCGGCAGTATTCACGCTTGTTTTTTGAAAATTTGGATATTTTTAGTGCTCACAGCTCAACAAAAGGTGAGAGAAGTAACTTATTCATTGATCACCCCTTTTTTCCAATGCTTTTTTAATTGATCACCCCCAACATGACATGCTGCCAAAAGATGGTTATGTGACAGTTTCTATTGAGTGACTAACCTGTCCTGTTACAATACTTTAAAATAAATAATGAATGAGGAAATTAGAATGGTGAACCTCGCTGCCTGTGGATAACTCCTCTAACTCTTTAGCTGTTACCCTGTAACCTTATCAAGTGTGACCCAAAAGCGAAACAAACTCTATTATGTTTAAAATGCTACACTGAAGAAAATGTAACAATAGAAGCAACATGGTGGAACCTGATCTCTGAATGAGTCACGTGACAAAGATCTAATAACTTCATTGACAGATATTGATATATTAGAGACGCTGAAAAACACGACTGACTTTTAAGTATTTAGAACCTGGCAAAAGAAGATTAAATATGGTCCCCCCACCTCCCAGACACGTACACAAAAAGGAGAAAGAAAAAAGTCTGGTTAGATTTACTGACGCCATAAATAGCTGATTTTAAGAGAAGCTTGAAGCAAGACGGAAACACGAGCAAATACTTTGAAAAAGAACAAGGGAAAAACCCCAGTTCAGTTGGGTCAATGAATATTAAAAACATCTTTCTCTTTCCTACTTTGAATTAAATCTCAAACAGGTTTGGTTATTCAATCAATAGAAACTGTCACATGATCAATGCCTTTTGGCATCATGCCGTGTTGTGAGTGATCAATGAATAAGTTACTTCTCTCGCCTTTTGTTGGGCAGTGTTGACTAAAAAGTCTGAATTTTCAACAAAAAAAAAAAACAAGCGTGAATGCTGCTGGGCACAAACTGAGGGATCAATTTAACAAACTTACATTGCAAATTGAACCCCCGACTAAAAACTTATTTTGGGGGGAAATTTTCAAAAGGAAAAAGGTTTTTCTAGACATACAGAGTAAATGTTAAAATTTTCAGCCCTCTAGATCCATTGGTACAGCCTGTATGCGCGATACAGCCAGACTTGCTTAAAAATTGAAGAAACCTATGTTGACAGTTTTAGTTGACAATTTCTAAAAAAATGAGCGATGGAAAAAAAAAAAACTTTCAGTTGGGTCAATGAATATTAAAAATGTATCTTTCTTTCCTATCTTGAATTAAATCTAAAACTAGAGACATCATAGCTCTCAGACAAGCAAAAGATTCTCACGGAATCAGGTTAAAACTAAAACAGAAGGATATTGTGTTGAAGTCAAAGAAAATGCTACATTATATATACTGAACAAAGCCAATAGGATTTTGTTTCCATCTGTAATGTGGAGGGAGACGCAATATACGCAGAGGAATAACTCAAGACACAGGATTACAGGAAAGGATTTATTCCAAGCAGCAGGTGTTAAAAAAAGTAGAACATCAGCTTTTGTAGTGTTGTAAGATGGCATTGCCAATGTTAGGGGACACAAGTGTCACCACGCATACCCTCAATCACAGCTTATACCAATGGCAGTGTTGCCGATTTAGTGCTAGATTCAGCACGTTTCTTATTTTGGTGCATTTAAGCTTAAACATTTTGGCCATTTAAAGCCATTTTTTTGCTATTTTTGACCATTTTTAGCATCTGTTTGGCTATTTTAAAACAAATTAGCACTTCTTGGCAGTCAAACTAGCACAAAAATATTTTTGGAGTTGGCAACACTAACCGACGATTACCAAAGCATCTCATAACACCAGCTAACTTTTAAAACTCATAGTTTACAACTCACCAAGATTTTATAGCAAGTCAATAAAATCCTACATAGAACTGACTGGCTCTGATTATTCATTTCACAAGGTTATATACCATTTGTACCTGTGTATGAGTCAATCTCATGTATAGATTTTCTATCTTTCTTGATTTATTTGTTGGCAGTAACCATTAAATATCTTTCATTTTTTAAGCCATGGGTTGTTCCTAGTCCTTCTCATTATGTTTGAATTTCAACCTTACAAAATTATTACTCATGTATACTACCAATTTTTTGCCTAAAAATTTGGTCTTCAAAAAAAATCGACCTATACACAAGTATATACGGTACCTAGAATACAAAATTAGAAACCGTCAATGAAAACTGTCAACATAGGTTTCTTCAGTTTTTAATTTGGTCTCGCTGGCTGGCTATGCATGTATCGCGCATACAGGCTGCACCAATGGCGCTAGAGGGCTGAAAATTAAAAGAGTTACTCCTTACTAAGTCTAGGAAAAACATTTTTTGAAAACTCCCCCTAAATAGGTTTTTAGTGGAATAGGGTCAATGGAGGTTTGCAATGTAAATTTATGCTAAATTGGTCCATTAGTTTGTGTCCAGCAGCATTCACATTTGTTTTTTGAAAAATTTGGATTTTTTAGGTATCACTGCCGAACAAAAAACTTCATTGGTACCCCTATTTCCAATTTTTTAATTGATCATCCCCAACACAGCATTCTGCCAAAAGACATTGGTCACATGACTAACCAGACATGTTTACTATCTTGCCAAGTGTAACAACAGATTGTATTCATTTACCTCCACACCTCTATAGGTATACCTTTCTGGAGGTTATCTGATAGTAAAATGACTTGTATAGATTTCACATTGCTGAAAATGCCTATGGTTGCCACATTTGATTTGTTTATCTTTTTTTAAGGTTGATAAAAATAAGAAAATCTAAAACAACATGACATTTTTTGGTCACCAGATATTATGAAATATCTTTTAATGATTAATTAACAAAGAAGAGAATGCAATTCATAAAATGGAGTCATCTGAGGTCATCGTCAAGAATGAAAGGAGTTGGAAAGGAGGTTTCAAAAGAAGTTTGAGAATTAGAAAGCATCAACCAAAACTGTCAATATAGGTTTCTTCAGATATTTTCTATAGTTTTGAAAAGGGTCATTAACATTCAAATAGTTCTTCAGACGATTGAACTTCTTGTTTGTGTTGTTAACAGAACATCGGGCTGGCTATGTATGTACCAAGCATACAGGCCACATCAATGTAGCTAGAGGGCTGAAAATTTGAATGTTACTCCCTATTATATCTAGAAAAAAAAAATTTTTGTTTTTTTAAAAATTGGTCCTCTAAATAGGTTTTTGGCAGGAGGGGGATGAATTTGCAATGTAAGTTTATGCTAAATTGGTCTCTTAGTTTGTTTCCGGCAGTGTTCAAGATTTTTTTCAAAATTCAGATATTTTAGTGATCACTGCACAACAAAAAGGCAAGAGAAGTAACTTATTCATTGATCACACCTTTTTCCAGTTTTTTTTTTTAATTGTTACCCCCCAACACGGTATGCTGCCAAAAGACGTTGGTCACGTGACAGTTTCTATCGAGTGACTAACCAGACCTGTTTCATTGTTATTAATTTTGACTATTATTTTCTGTCATCTTAATCACTACACTATCCGCTCGAATAGTGTAATGGTTAGCATGTCTGCCTCACACACAGAAGGTCCCCGGTTCGATTCACGGTATGATCGAAGAGTATGGAAAAGTTTTTATTAGGACAAATTTCCCTGTACTCTCTAAGCTGTATGATTAGGGTATTCAGTAGACTTCCTGCCAAGGAAATGATCATAAAAACTTGTAAGAATAAAGTCCTGGTCTCGACCAGACTTGAAACTTGCAAGGATCACTAAGCTGACACATGCGCATCAGAAACCGGGTCTTCGTCACCGGGTGTATACTCCATTGGAGTTGTCTCTTAACCTTTTATAGGGCACCCCTAAAAATATTTTAGATATCAAAACAACCTTTTTTATGTTAAACTAGACCTAATTACAAGGTATTTTCAGTTGTAACTGTTCTGAAATTTTTTTAGTCTTTTTTAGTTATGGAGGCACCATATATGGTGCCTTGCCCAAAAATTGAAAATATAAAAAAAAATAAAGTAGAAAGTTAAATAAAACATAGAATTAAAGAATAACATTCAATAAAATAAATAGATACAAAAAATTGATATTGACAAAAAAAATAACACCGGGTTGATTTTAAAATTCTATTGTGCGGGACAAAAACAGGCTAATTTAATAGGGTGTGGTATGAATCAAAACAGTTTCTGTCTTGTTCAAGCACAAATGTACTTTGCAAAGCTTGCAGACCACATTGGTGCGGATTATGTTGTCTTTGTGACTACAATATTTGCATATGGCTGACAGGTCCTCAGGTGATCATATATAGTCACTTGCCCCATAAAGGGTTAAGAGACGGATGCTTTATTTTACTTTTTAGGTTATAACATGGTTTTCTCTTTCGTGGACCCCAACACCTACGCCTGTAGTAGTCAAAATTAATAATAATGGTTTACAATACTTCATCTAATAAAAATTTAAAAAATGATGAAAGCTAATTGCTTTAATGATACTAAATATTTCAGTCGAGTATACCAAACTGAGATTCCAACGCACTTGAGAGGGACACAGAATGATACATGGACAGGTAAGTATTTGCTTGGTTGACCAATAAATTTACTACATTCCTTTAGAGTATAAACAACCACTCCTGCACACTCAAAACAAGTAACAACTAATCAAACTAGTAAGTTTATAATACAAAATATCGGTGTCAGGAAAATACCACAGAATACAGGATTCCTTTGTTGGCACAAACTATCAGTTCGAAGAAAGAAAATAAGAAAAAAAAACCAAAACAAAGAACGCCAGTCATTTCAGATTCGACTATTCAGCTGAAGTACACTTTCACTGACCGCTCAGCGTCTTGACATAGTAATCTGGTCAGTTAATTCAAATCTCACATCATTGAATAAACGTTTCATTTTTGGACTCTTGAATTGACTAGAAAGTGAATTTTCATCTGGCATTCCAACACTGTGACAGATAACCAACAAAGTCTGGTGGTCTTGTAAGATACTGCTGAGGCACTGGGATAGTGATAATGATGCTTCAGCACTGAAAGCATACCTGACCCCAGAGGCATCATCTGATGAAGGCTCTGTTGGCAGCTATTATAGTATAATTTCCCTTGGAATGCTAGTTATTATTGCTTTTTATCACAACACTCTTGATCGATACACTCTTCGACTGCTAGAGCAAACAGTGCAAAATCAAAAATAAAGTATTTTCTGTCAAAAAAGATGTCCAATCAACAAGCAGTTCATCTAAACCCTATTTTACAAATTCATTCATTTATTGTCACTCACAGCTAGGCCAAGCAGAGGGCTCGGGGAGCGTGGGCCTTTGGCTTGCATTATTGAGCATACTACAGAGATTAGTCCCCCTCTTCAGAAGAATAACAGGATCGCCACGGGATGTTCTTTGCATGATCCCCAGCTGCTACAGCAACTGGTATATCCAGTTGGTCACCCATCTAGGTACTGACCAGGTTCTGAATTGCTTAACTTTGGTGATCAAACAAGAACCGGTGTATCTAACGTGATTTGGCCATAACTTAGAAGTTACAAATAATTAGCATTCAGCTTCAATTTTCACCAGTCGGTTTTCTTTGAAGAAGCCTTCGAGCTTTGAAGTTCGGATCAACGCTGCCCGGGATCCTTGTCGGTTGCACAGGATTTTGAAGCCTTTTGGCCGAGAAGTTGATCACACCTGCCCGGGATTCGTCCCGGGATCTTTGTCCATCATGCTCAGGATTCATCCCGGAGCTTTGCACAGAATTCATCCTGTGGCCAACGATGTCCGCATGGCATCAGTCGCGGGGACTTGGGATATAACACCATTGTGCAGGTCCCAATCCTAAAATGACCGTGTGCCAAATTTGCTGTTGTGGGGAGGCAAATACAGAGATTACACTGTGTGTATTCAAAACCAACATACTATCCACTGGGGGGGGGGGGGTCAAACAGATCAAGTTTTCTCATCTAGATGGAACCTTATAGTCAATAAAGGATAATGGTGCTGTACAATTGTTTTATGTAACCCCAACTTGATGTACCCATATAAAAAGATGGTATTATTCTTCCCTGGTAACAGGGTTGCTGCTAAGATATACCGGTGTATATAGATATATTCTGAACATAAGCGTACGAGCCAGTGGCGAAAACGCAAAAAGATTTGGAGCAAAACAGTGTAAAATGTAGGGCAAATCAAGCCCTTTGCCCCCCTTAAGCAAAGAGTTCCCAAACGCTCATAATTCTGAATATATCCTTTTGTCCCGCACCCCTGGAAATATATCCTTTTCAGGCATATTTTCCTGCTGCTGATCATGTAATCAGTGTTTTAATAGTCACTTTTATGATGGAATCTGTGGCAGTTTACATATCTGCTGCTTTTACTATACACACACAGTGAATGTTTTGTCATGCATAAATAAATATTTACAACACTTAACTATTTGCTTGTTTGTGTACATATCATTTTGACTTTCTTAATTGATACAATACAATCAGCAGATACTGCCTATAATATTAAGAGTCATTATCATTCCAAGAGTTGTTTGTACTACTGAAATCATCCTTTGTGTTATGTTGTTACCAGGTTTTCGTTGGGAATGAACTAAGCTGGCCAGTATATTAGCGACCATTTTCAGTTCACCATCTATTTCTGAAAAACTCTTTCCTTGTGGATTCTATACCTGAAGAACAAGGATCAACTCAAGGCTACTCTCCAGAAATTTAACATTCTACTGTCCAACAGTGAAACATCTACATGTGACCAGCTAGCTCCCTTCAAATTACCACTGCACACAAAGGAAAATAATTTGTGCACAAGATTTCAAATTCTGTAGATAGCTTACTGAGTTTTTATTGAAAAAATATTGATTCCCTATGTTGAATGCAAAATATTGATTCCCTATGTTGAATGCACATACTTTTGTCACAGGAAAAAAACTTGCAGAACATAAGATTTTTGCACCCAATAACTACAAAAAAATTAGAAGGAACTTTGGTGACCAGCCAATATGGAGAAGAATTTGCCATCATATGCAGAAGCCAAACAGAGAAACACGCAAGTAGTGACAACAAGAACAAATAAAAAACCCAAATATCACTGGGCAATTTTTAACCTCTGAACACCGCTAACAACTTACGTTGTTTATTAAATAAACTTTGTTTTAAATCAATCTTTATTATTATTCAATGAAGTATTGTAACATAACCACTTTTTACCACTCATATGTAAAAAAAAAACCATAAATATGGCATGTAGGGAGTGAGTTTATGGGTGTAAATCAGCTTCTGCTAATCCATGAAGTCTCTGTGGCCGATTGGTAAAAGCAGCTAGGTGTAAACTAGTCTCCCTCTGGCAATGAGGGTGTGAGTTCGATTCTCATAAATGGCTTACTCTTTATTTCTGATTGTGCTGTTATTCATTGCCATAAAAACAGTGGCCCGAATTAATAAGTTGTATAAAAACAATTAAAATTAGGATGAAGATAAAAACTAGTCAAATTTAATAAAAACTTTGTACATCAGTCTCAACGTCATTCTCTGTGGCTGTATATTTCTAACTGAAATTGTTAGAAACCATAAGTTCAGTTTTTAAGTGTTTCTGCCTGGCTATCTATGTCTGTATGTGTCACATGTACAGGCTGCACTAATGGAGCTAGACGGCTGAAAATCTAAACATCTACTCCTTATTATGTCTACAAAAACTTCTTTTTTTTTTTGTTGAAAATTCCTCCCAAAATAAGTTTTTAGTGGGCGGTTTAATTTACAATGTAAGTTTTTTCACACCTATCATCAACTTTTTATTCATTGGATACCGGTTAAAATCACAGGTTTTTGTTATCATTATGAAAATTTCATAGGCACAGCAACTGATCACTTGATCAACGTTTGAACTTCGTCATGCTTAAAGCGTTTGTGTTATTTTCTACCATTTCATTCTTTCACCCAGTTATTTTTATTTGCTGCTAAATTTTGATCCCGCCACACATACACACACATATCTAACTACAATTGAAGAAATCTCTGTGTGCGTTTATGCACCGTGATTACTTGACAACTCGCCATTGTACAAAGTTGACATTTGCCAGATATTAATCAGCGCACAAGGCAGTGCAGTGTCAAGTTTGAAGTTGTTTGAATCTGTAGTTCTCAAGATATCTAATAAAAATAAATAAAATATAAAGATTATAGATCTTTCTTTAGAGTTTCTATAAATTATCTCTCTTGTCTTCCGCTCTATAAATCTAAATTTAGATATAAAACATTGCCAACACTGAAGAGAAGTAATCAAAATACTTCAAAGCTGCAGTTTTGTACGACGGAAGGAAAATTATTTTATGACAATTATAGCCGGCAGCTCCACACACCATAAAGTCTGGCTCATTCCAAACAAGAACTTTTGGAACGGGCAATGCCCTAGTATATATAATGCGAGTGGATATTGTTAGCTTGGGTTAATGACAGAATAACAATGCAACAAAATATAATGTACTTAACAGAGATCCTTTATTCATCCAGTGATCGTAATCAACCTAACACGCGTGTGTACTACGAAGCGATTTCTCCAACTGATTAACAATCGCTGCCCCGTTCCAGAACGAGAAACGGCGCCCCCTAGCGGCAGTCTTCTACCCAAGGGGAACAATACGTGATACTTGCTTTACATTATTCTTGTTTTTTTTATCAATTGGAAACAAATAGTTATATTACTGAAACAAATGTTGCCAAATGCTATCAAAAATTGTGTAAACAACGTCGCAGGTTTTGAAACGGCGCCCCCTAGCGGCAGTCTTCTGCCTAAGGGGAATAATACATGATGCTTACTTAACAGATATCTTACAATGCATAAACCCTCATTCAACACTTTATTCTATTTGCCTACCTATGAACAAATGATTTGCAACTTTCATGATTGTGTGCGTAGGTATACAAGCCTGGGGTGCAGGAGAGGCAACTGCCCTCCCAAATTAGGGCAAAACAGTAGGGGAAAATTTGGGCAATTAATATTTATGCTGCTAAGAAAGGCAGAAAACAATATTTCTTTTAAGTTGCATGTTGTGTGATTCGAACTAACTGTATAATGGATTGATAAAAATACTTTTTTTATTGGAAATTAGTACTTGTATTTTTAATCTGTGTACAATTTCGGGCAAATAAAACCCTCTAAACCCCTTAAACAAAGTGTTCCCCTACGCTCAGGATTGTGTAGTGAACCACTCACAAAAACGGACGTGAAAGAGTACTTCTAGCACTTGCCATGTGTCTGTGGGCGTTCAATGTGGATCCAAGATGCAAATTTGCCCAATGATGGCACTTGGAGATAAGATATCAAAAAAGAGGGTGGAAGTGACATCGCATCTGCTCCCTTTTTTTTGCTATCTTATCTCCAAGTGCTTTTATAACTGCAATATTTGCTGGTGCATCCTCATTGGGCCAATTTGTATCTTGGAACCTTGTTGAACGCTACACGCACGTCAAGTGCTAGGTGGGCAACTTGACTCTTTCACTTCCGTTTTTGTGAGCGGTTCACTACAATTGTGTGGCGAAGACTTGCCGGTTCAGAGATCGAAATGGTTGCACATCGTATTTGTGTCAGTGAAGGGTCCGGATCTGCTTTTGGCGGCTCTTTTAAACCAAAAGCTTTCACAGTACGGGTCTTTCCCCTGCCGTTCTGGCCGATAAAAAGGCAAAGTGATGGTCGAGGAGTCAGTCACATTGTGGAGTCTGAGAATCTCAATGAGTTTTGATCTAGGTGAATGCATACCGGTGATTGTCTAGGAGGTGTCCCATTCGTGGTTTTGTTCTGGTGTTGCAGCATTTGACGTGCTATCCAGTGACTGTTTGCATCAAACTATGTCAGTGTTTTCCCCAACCCTTTTGTGCTGCATTTGACGTACCATTCCAGTGTTGTTGTACATCTTACTTCTACACAATACAAACAGCAGAACTTTTGAACACTGCTAACAACTTATGTTGTTTATTAAATAAAATTTACTGTTGCTGCCCCCGCCAGCAAAAGAACTCGGCACCAGTGAGCCAGTGAAAGTGGCCAATCAGGTACTCAGGATGAGTCAACCTATTTAGCATAGGCAGAAGGAACTGCCATAAATGCTGGTCATTCTGGCTCACTGACACTTTGGCTTCCAAGGTGTGTGCATACCCGAAGGTTGATCAGTGATTGAGAGAACCAAAGAAGAAACGACCAGAGAGAGGAAGTAACGTAGACAAAATTAAGAGTGAACATATATACCTGTATATTTCTGGATGAAATCGTTAATCAAATAACTTCGAAATACCTGCTTTCAGGAAGACATGCTGTTTATATTTGAAAACCACAAAGAAAAGAGTCTCCATTGAGAAATTCAAGTTTACCAAACAGAATGTTTTCTTAATCTTTAATAATAATAATAATAATAATAATATTGGATGAAGTAATTGTAACAGATTATTGTAATCAAACTTGACTAGTTTTTACCTTAATTTCAGTTGGGTTTTTTTTTATTATACATGAAAATATGGCGCTGAGATTCAGATGTAAGGAGTGAGTTTAAAAGTGTAAATCAGCTACGGCTAATCCATAAAGTCTTTGTGGCTGATTGGTAAAAGCAGCTAGG
This sequence comes from Architeuthis dux, assembly GCA_006491835.1. Classification (NCBI taxonomy): domain Eukaryota; kingdom Metazoa; phylum Mollusca; class Cephalopoda; order Oegopsida; family Architeuthidae; genus Architeuthis; species Architeuthis dux. The sequence continues at coordinate 1,917,667 of VCCN01006003.1, read as the reverse complement.
CATAAACTAGACTCCCTCTAGCAATGAGGGTGTGAGTTCAATTCTCACCGAAGGCTTATTCTTTATTATCCAACCGCGCGGTTATTCGTTGCCGTGGAAACAGCGGCCTGAATTGAAAGTTGTATATAAAAACAAATGAAATTAAGATGAAGGTAAAAAACTAGTCAAGTTTGATTACAATAGAATGTTTTATGTTTCATATAAATAAATAAAAGTAGGACATAGGGAAAAATAATAAACAATATGATAGACTAGAAATACAGGTTGGATATAGACATCTATATAGTCAGCCATACCCATGGCTGAAAAGGGGAGGGTACACAGGGTTACAGTGTATACCTACTGTAATGTTGTGTGTTATTAGTGCCTTTGTTGCTTGTTGTTCTTTCAGTTTAGCTGTGTT
>VCCN01006003.1:1892312-1906577 GCA_006491835.1 Architeuthis dux | reverse complement strand
TTCCCACTGAACTAACAAAGCTTTCATGGGAGGCAGGAGTTTATTATATAAAAACAAAAGTTACAGTAATCATCTCCAATTGGAATAGAAGTAGAGTTTGACCCTGCAGCAACCAGGCTTGTTTTGGGGGGGGTTTTTTCTAAAGGACTGTTTTGAAAAGATGGAGACAGAAACTTTACTGACAATAGAAGCAAAACAAGACAAGACATGAAAAAAGAATTGTGTATCTCATGATGGAGATGACAACTCAAGACATTACATTTATTAAATAAGTTGGAGGTACGAGTGGTGTAACATTGCAGACAATGGAACTGGCAAGCTGAGTTCAAACCCCAGCTGGGACAGTTTGTGTTCACTTCGCATTAATGCCCTAGCCAAAGGCATGAATCCAACTATGGGTAAAATAGCAGGGCAGACTCGGCTCTCTATACTTAGAAGGCAACCCGTCTAGAACAGTGGTTCCCTAAAGGTGAGAATTTAGGTAGTCCAAGGGGGGAATAAGGCTATTAGATAAAAATATAAATCCATCAAATGATGTGTTCTAACTATTTTCACTTGCTTTCTTTGAGTTACAAATACACAGAAGTAGCTGTACAATTATAAAATTAAACTAATTCTTATAAAGCTGTCTGATTATATGCAAAATAAAGTCATTATTTAAAATTATTTTTTGTTGCAACTTACTTAAATGGAAGTGAGGGGAATACTAGTAATCTTATTGACAAAAGTGGGGAATGACTCAAAAAGGTTGGGAACCACTGGTCTAGAAAAACAACTTTGAATTCAAAACTGTGGAGAAGGCAACAGGGAAACTACTCCACTATCCCTCCCAAGAATAATCATGGGAATTCACAGTTTAAAGCTGTGAAGAGCCACGATCGTTCACGCCCTGAAGAGATATGGCACATAGGGAGAGAGATGTTAAGTCTTACAATGAATACCAGCTCTTCAAGATCTGTTTGAGACATTAGTCAGGCTAGAAAGGTTTATTTTTTTAAAAGACTATTTTGAGAATATGGAGACAGAAACTTTTCAAACAATAGAAATAAAAGGAAAACAAGACATGATTTTAAAAAAAGAATTCTGTAACTTATGACGAAGATGACATGTCTGGCTCAGTGTTGCCAATTTAGCATGTTTCACGCTAGATTTAGTGTGTCTCTTGTTTCGACAGTGGAAAAAGCGGTAAATTAGCACGTTTTGGCCTAAAACATTTTGGCCGTTTTTGGCCATTTTCTGGCTATTTCTTACCATTTTTAGCGTCTTTTGGTGGTTTTTGGCCATTTTTGGCAATTTATAAAAGATTTAGTGCTTTTTGGCAGTCAAGCTAGTGCAAAAATATTTTTTGAGTTGGCAACACTGGTCTGGCTACAATTCCTTTTTCATTACTTTTATTAAATTAGTTAGGCAAGAAAGATTCTTTTTTTAAAAATTACATTTATTAAATTAGCCAGGCTAGAACACAAAAAAATAATAACTAATCACCATTCTATTAATTAGAGATACAAAGAATAATCAGAGCATATAATGAAGACTAATATCTTACATACAGCTTAGAATCAGAGCCAATATATTATAGTACATAATTAAATGATTAAAGATAACGGAACACACACTGAAGGAAACTACAGTGGGGAAAGATCTTGGCGTTTATATAGACAACTCACTTAACTTCACTGCGCATATACAAAAAGTAAACACAGCAAATAAAACGCTCGGCTACATAAGACACTCATTTAAGTTCATCAATGAGGAGAGCTTCCTACTGCTGTACAAGACTCTGGTACATCCCCATCTGGAGTTTGCTTCCTGCATATGGTCTCCTAACCTGAAGTACAACTCAGATGCCATAGAAAGAGAGTTCAGAGGAGAGCCACCAAGATTATTCCGTGATCGAGAAATATATCCTACACTGAAAGATTAAAACAACTTCATCTAGAGACCCTTGAATACAGAAGAAAACGTGCTGACCTACTAAAGGTCTATAGAATCCAGAACAACATACATAGAGTGGATGTTAATATTCATTGCTCAAAATGCCCTGATAAGAAGATGCTGACTTCATCCATCTGCAGTAAAACCAGAGCACACAGCCATAAACTACAAATTCAGACCTCCACTGGTGTTAGAAAAAACTTACTCTCAGCAAGAGTAGCAAACACAGAGAAAAGACAGTGACATCCGAGAATATCTTTATTCTGATATCGGACATACCAAATTTAACTACCATTTTTCTTATTAGTTTAAATCCAGCCCAACTACACTGAAGCTGGCTTAATGACGCAATTAACTGCTGTCAAAAAAGCCTATTTCAAGCATCTATTGATAGCACTACATATTCCGGTAATCTATTCCAAAATCCTACCACTCTATTGCTAAAAAAGAATTTTCTGATATTCAATCTACTTCTACTTGCTTCTTACGTGTGGCCTCTCAGTCCCTTGTACCCCCTTCTAGTAAAAAATACATCAGGATTTACTACTTCTAAACCATGCATAATCTTGAACATTTCTATTAAGTCTCACTGATCTCTCCTATTATTCTAATCCTAATACTTTTTGCCTATCCTCATAACTCATACTTTTTAATTCCAGTACTAACTTAGTTGCACGTCTCTGGATTTTTCCTAAAAGAATTGAAACAATAAGAAGGACAATAACTAATCCTTACCTAATTCATGGAAATAAACTCTACACTGTTTGTCTATCACGTCACAAACCAAACCAATATATAAAATTAACATTTTGCAACCATGATTTGAAATCACGACCAAATCATTGGCAAGCGTCTCTCTTACCAACTGAGCCAAACTGACACGTCTTATATATTTACAAATGTTTTTATTATATATACAATACAAAAGTTACAGTAAGCATCTTCAGTCGGAATAGAAGTGGGAGTGGAGTTTGAGCCTGCAGCAGCCAGGCTTGTTGCAATCAATATTATTGAATCAATAATATTACTTAATATCCAAATTAAACATAACAGCATTGCATAATAATATTGATTATGCAAAGAGAATTGATTTTGCAATCAATAATATTGATATTGCATCAATAATATTACTTAACCCTTTCAAGACGGACCTGCCAGATCTGGCCGACCAAACACATGCATTTATTTACAACCAAATCTATTGAATTAGCCTGAGCAATATGGTGGCTTCAAAGTTGCGGCAGCATTCTTATGATTGAATTCAGATAGCATGACAACCAAGTCATGACTTATGAATGCCCTGGAGGCCTTCCAGGCCATTCTTGACTGATGACTAATTTGATGCTGGGAAAATTATTGCTTGATTAGAATTCATTAGAATAATATTGATATTGTATCAATAATATTACTTAACCCTTTTAAGACGGACATGTCAGATCTGCAATATGGTGGCTTCGGATACCATGACAACCAACCCATGACTTACGAATGACCAGGAGGCCTTGCAGGCCATTCTTGACTCTGATGATTAATTGGACCGAAATTATTGCTTGATTAGAATTCATTAGAATTCATTAGAATTACTGGTACATGATTCTGAGACATAATTACAATTTATTACAACTTCATCCTTGATGCAGTTATATTTACAATATTGTGGTAGAAAAGTTTCTAAACGGGAGGACCGCAGGGAACAAAGTCACTTTCACAGGACATCTCATTGGAGGGAACTTCTTTGGCATGACACCGAAAAAACGCAGTTTTCTCTCGAATCACTCTACACCAACGACGTTCGTCAGACCGCAGCCAAAAGTGAATTCTTTTCACTCCTCATAAATCGGCCACTTATATCCTACTAAGGAATGATTCAAGTGCCCGTATGTAGGTGTCGAACAAACAGGATGTGAATGACATCTGCGTAGGCATTAGAGAAACCTATAAAGCAGACCCGAATAGAAAACTTGAGGGCAGACAGAAATCTCACCACTAAAAAAAGAGACAGACATCAGCAGAGCCAAAAGGCACGAGACCGCTGTCCCTGTTGGGGACAGACTGGCAGTTCTCCTTATCTCTCTCCCACTCTTCACTATCCAGCCAGCAAAGATGTATGTTATGTAATAAAAATAAGTCTTCGAGTTTCCTTTCTATCCAAGTCCAGGACATTCAGCCGCTATGCAACAAATTGACTTGCATACCAGAGGACACAGAGACATGAAAACTTGACCACGGGTGGTAACACAGGTCTATCTGAACTACTCACCCATTATTTAATTCATGAAATCTCTATAAATATCCTTTGCTTTACTGTGTTATTTTTTTTTTTTTTTTTTTTCCGGGCAACACTGAGTATCCCGGCTAGTATAGAAACAAATTTAATCTGGAAAGGGTTAATATCCAATTTAAACCTTAACAGCATTGTACCTTATTTTACCATGATTAACATGACGTCAATAATATTGATTTTGCAAAGAGAATACAGACCGACCAATGCAACACTTGATGTATTTGAGAGGATTGGAACATTTCAGTTGGAAAAAAACGATTAGATCACATTTTCTGGATGAAAGAAATGAACGGATTTGGCATAGGCACAACATACTGACATACGAGACCGGCCATGGAGCAATGTTGCCAACACAAAAAATATTTTCACACAAAAAAAAAAAAAAATTGGTCAAAAAGTCACTAAAAATGGTAAAACAGATTTTTGGCTGCAAACTTGCTAATTTAGCACTTTTTGCGCTGCCAAAACAGGAAATGTGCTGAATCTAGTGCGAAATGCGCTCAATCAGCAACACTGCCCTGATGGTCCTGGTACCCAGGTAAGCTGAACTTGGGAATCCTTTAAAGTATAGTATTATTTACCTCTGGCAACAAAGTTGCAGGGGCGTACATGTATTCGGTCACATCTTTCTGTCTGTCTGTCTGTCTACACAATACCTCCAAAAGTACTCAATGAATTTCAATGAAATTCTGTGAATGGGCGGACAATGGCGTAAGGGAGAGGTGGTTAATGGGTAATTGGGGGCAGATCCAGGAATTTTTTGTGATTGAGAGATATTTTTCCCTTTTTTTTCCCATACATTTATGTATATGCTCATTGTTGTCCACAATATCTCCAAAGGTTTCTCAATGAAATTCCATGGAAGTGTGGACAATAGGCTATGGAAGAAGTGGGTGAATTTTGGGTCAGATCCATGCATAATTACCTCCCCTACGTCATAGTTATATTATGTCTACACCACATAATACCGCCAAGATTTTATGTCTGCCCACACGATATCGCCAAAAGTTCTCAATGAAATTTTGTGGAAGAGTGGCCAATAGGCTACAAAAGAATTGATTAAATGTTTAGGCGGATCCATGCACAATGACAATGGCATTGGCAGATGTATGCACTCTTGAGTCTTATAGTGAGAAAAATAAATATATAGGAATAAGATGAGAATTTCCTTTGCCAATTGTTTCTTTGTGAACCACAACAGAAAGTATTTAACTGTCTGATATTCCTGAAAAATCTGACTTCACATCAGGGAATTTTTTTATTTCGACAATTTTTATTCTGTTTAATTTATTCATTTTTCCATTTGTATTTGGAGAATCCTATGTATCAGACACAAGACAGGTGGCCCCAAGCACTTGGCACCCTGGGCAACTGCCTGTGTTGCCAGTACCTTGAGCAAGCCCTGCCGACATACCACAAGAATTACTTTAGAAAAAGGTGATATTTCATTATTAATACACAAATGGGTGCCTTGATGAAATGATATTTAAGTGTTAATTGTATCAAATATCGCTATTTATTTCTTCATGATCATAACAGCTCTGGAGTTTCAAATAAAACCGGACATTAATATTGTGATTTATTGAAAATGCATTTTTTTCAACATTTCCAGGCAACATCTCTCTTAAAAATGTTTTTCTACAATATTTATGGCTTGAATCATGATATATAATCCGCATCTTGTTGTCACAATAAAAAAAAAAAAAAAGCATTAAATTCTCAAGTGACAGTCAGATTATCATAATCAATGCTTCTATGTTAGTTTTATGCAGCAGTTGATATTTATAAGTGGAGTTCAAGTCTTGTTGAAAGCTACTTTATTTTTGATTTCATGCTGTTTAATCACGGAGTTGAAGAGTGCATCGACCCAAAGTGTTGTGTTAAAAAAGCAACAAGATGCAATGTAAGTTTATGCTAAATTGGTCACTAGTTTGTGCCAGCTTGTTTTTTGAAAATTCAGAACTATTTTTAGGGATCACAGCCCAAGAAAAGGCAAGAAAAGTAACTTATTCATTAATCACACCTTTTTCCAACTTTTTAATTGATCATCCCCAAACACAGCATATATGGGTGGCGGTGATTCATAATTTCTCTTGGAATCCTAATATACCCTTTCCTTCCATTCATTTCCCTTGGGAAGTCCATATTTTTAGTTTTTCTCACAATCTTGCAGACCACATTCGTGCGGATTATGTTGTCTTTGTGGCTACAATATTTGCATGCGGCCGACGGGTCCTCGGGTGATCATATATAGTCACTTAAACAAGACTATTAAACCATTATGGTTTAAGGGGACCTCATTATGTATTCAAATGGCTCTTATATAGAATGACATATTAATATCAACCAATGAAAAATCGAGTACTTTTTTTTATAACTAACTTAAAAAAACAGATGAAAGCTGCTACTGCCAAAGGTGGAGAGGTCTCCTTTATGATAATTTGATTACTTGTTAATCAACAAGGTGAAGACGTTTGGCACGTCTGTTCACAGTAAATCACAAAAATGTATTAATAGGATTCCAAACACAGCACAAACCTAATTAAAAGAGTCATCTACACCTACTCAAGCACCTCCAACAGTGTTGCCCCCGCACCATTCTCAATGTGCATTGGAGCGATTTCTTCACAACCACAGAGACTTTCAGGTCAGCCATGGACACAAACATTGAGGCCATGCTGCAAAAGACTCACCTACGATGGGCAGGCCACAAGGTGAGGATGGAGGGTTATCAGTTAGCAAAGACCCTCCAATTAGGAACTAGTTAATGGCCAATGAAGAAGTAGGGCCTAAAAAGAGATACAAGGACTCCTTAAAAAGGACCCTCATCTCCTGCAGAATCAACAGAGGCAGTAGACAGGGAGACATGGCGAAACAAGGTCAAACAAGCAACAGTCCCTTGCCAAAGCAAAAGAAAAAAGGCAGTACTGCAAGGTGGGAGCTTCATTCCAGCTGCTGGACCTTCTCTTGCAACCACTGTGAAAAGGTCTGCCTCTCACACATTGCCCTGGCTGGCCATTTGATGGCCTGCAACAGACATGGAAAACTATCCAAAATATTTGTTAAAGCCAATCCATAAAACTTCAAGAATGATTAACATTCCAAATTCTGTTTAAACGATTGAACCCCTTCTTCTGACAACCTCTGATGGGAAAAAAAAATTTGAAATTGTAAAAAAAAAAATTGGGGGGAATTTAAAAATAAAAAAATATTTAAAAAAATTAAATAAATACTATATTTCACCATGTATAGTATTTAATTTTTTTTTAAAAATCATTTTTTAAATTAAAAAAAAATCAAAAAATGATTTTAAAAAAATTAAATACTGTATTTCACCATGTATAATCCTCTATCATAGATAATCCACACAGCCCGATTGAGCTTCAACTTCAAATGAAAAATGCATTACCCTGTGTATACAATTATGTATGAAAACAAAGGATGGATAATTTTATATCTGACATAATATAATTATAATAACATTTATTAGTTGAGAACCTATATTTGCCCAGTGCCGGTGTGAGAGACTGCTAAACGAGCAGCCTAAATTATAAATGTGAATGTGAATAAAGAAACAAACTCTGTGCAGGGATCAAACCCGCATCCATCCTGAAAGCAACCTTATACGCAGGTTCTGCTCTACCGACTGAGCTAACGACGGTCTCATGGTTGGCAGGGAGTTTGTTTCTTTATTCACATTTACGATTTAGGCCGCTCGTTTAGCAGACGCCCACACTGGCGCCGTGCAAATATAGGTTCTCAACTAATAAATGTCATTATAATTACAATTATGTATACAAATATGTATAACAGTTATGTTTCCATAGATAATATACACCTTGATTTTTTAGCTCAAAATCTTTGGGGGGGGGATGTGGATTAGACATGGTGAAATACGTTAAAAAGAAAAGAAAGGGAAATTTTTAAAGAAGGAAAGATAGAAATAGAGCAAAACCGATTCCATACATGTTTGTTGACCTAGCACGTTTTACAAGTGAACAGCAAATGAAATACTGTCTCGAAATCAATACAACGTTCTCTAAAATTACAACGGATATCAAGTGCTACTGTAACAAGTTTTTATTGACATGCAATGACACAGCAAAATCAGGCAAGCTTAAGCTTACGTGCTGCAAGCCAAGTTCACCCTGGTTCACTGTTTGACATTTCCTTTGAAAGATTGTATTTACAAGGTAACCGAATCACCTGCACAGAACTGAACAGAAATGATTGAAAGGGGTCGACACTGGCAATCCTTTGATACATATGAATGATATATTGGCAAACATTGGAATTACAATTTAGACTCCAATTAAGGCTTCCTTCATCTGCAAGACTGGGAACTCTGAACTGTAGCATTACCACATTATTGCATTAGCTCAGAGATTCTCAACATAGGCACTAGTGACCCCTTGGGGGGTGCTGTGAACTCCCAAGGGGGCGGTAGGTGTTTAGGGATGCCATAAGATTATTTAACACTTTTATCACAGCATTTCATATACGTCTATCTTTTTACCTATATTTTTCCTGATAATTCTCAAAATCTCATCAAGCTCAGGGTAGCCATTAGTTTTATTCCAAACTATCAAATGTTTATCTTCTAATAGCTTAAAGATTGATTGATTGATTGATTGTTTTGTTTTGTTTAACGGCACATCGACCCTTGGTGGGTCATTTCGTGCCAAATTCAGTAGGGGGAAGGGGGATCCCATGACCCTGTAACTAGAGACTGAGCATCTGGCCAAGAATATCATGTACAACTTCTCCCAGGACGATACCCGAGCATGCAACAAGGACCCCCGAATGGCCATGGTTCTCTGAACTTCGAGGCCATGGTGGTTTCGGAGAACAGATACTACACTTTGATCTTAGCCAAAAGGCTGCCTTCTAAAGATTAAATTGTACCATCATTCTAAATTTTTTAATTGGCTACTTGTATGTACTGAAAACTATAAAATTATAAATAGTTACAACTTAATTGCAAGATTCAGCAAACATCTATGGCCATTTACCAGTGCAATTTTAACATCGGGGCGCCAACCCACGCAAATATATGAAACGGGGGGACTTGGGAAGAAAAGGTTAAGAACGACTGTATTAGATGGATCAAACTGCTGTTGTGTCAAATCAAATATGGTTGTTACTTTTGGTGGTAGAGTTTTCAGAAGGCGACTTCTTGGGATACCGGTACAGCTGAGAAAAAGGACCATGGACAAAAAAAACCCAGGTCTGGTTAGTCACACAATAGAAACAGTCATGTGACCAATGTCTTTTGGCAGCATGTTGGGGGTGATTAATTAAACAATGGAAAAGGGGGTGATCAATGATTAAGTTACTTCTCTCGCGTTTTGTTGGGCAGCGATCACTAAAAATTTTCAAAAAACAAGCCTGAATACTGCCGGATACAAACTAAGGGCCCAATTTAGCATATTCACCCCCTTCACTATTTTTTTCTAGACATAAGGAGTAAATGATTAAATTTTCATCCCTCTAGTTCCATTGGTGCGACCTGTACACACCATACATACATAGCCAAACCACTTAAGAACTGAAGAAACCTATGTCGGCAGTTTTGGTTGACAGTTTCTAATTGTGGATGATACCTGTCTTATAATCTCACTGGAACAACAAGGCAAACACCTTATACAGAAAATATCTCTTGTTTATTCTTTATATCAATCAAGAGAGACCCATTATTTCCATGACACAAATCAATACTGGGGTGAACAGTAAGAAGATGGGTAGATTACAAGCTTAGCCCTCGATGATGTGTGTCTTTCCTCCTCTGTAGGAACTCCATCTCTCCTCTCTTGGCTGGTCTGCCCAAATAAATAGGGTTCCCTTATCTTTCTGTCAGTCATAATATGGCCTCCCATTGATCAGAGGCCACAATGAGAAGACAGTCTTCAGCAGTATCATTCCATCTGGTGCTTTATCTAGTAACATAATATTACATTTCAATCTAACCTACATTTTGTCAATCAGTTTTGAAAATAATCATTATAATATTGATCATTATTTTCATCTAATCCACAAACCCATGTTAATTTAGAGAATATTTATTTAACTTCTTTGGATATACAAGCAACTCATTCATTCCAAGATCTGTTCAAACTATTGAATTTAATCTGATCCATTCTGGTGTACAATCCATAACGAAAGAGAGAAGTCTCTTTTCTTCAGTGATTGGTAGCTAAAATACTGACCGACTCAGCCAATTTCCTGGCAACATGAGCCACACAAACCCCTCTCTTTCCTTATGAATTATACACCTGAAGAAAACTGTAGAATGGACTGGCCAAAATATTCTAACAGCAAAAGCAACACACAAAATAAGTTCAATAGTCTAAATAACACTTGGAACACTTCAGGCTAGCCAATTGCTCAATATAATACAGCACAATAACAGTTTGCTCAGGTTCCAGCAATTCATAATGAAGAATTCCTTTTAAATCCCACCAAACATAGATGTTAATGGCTGTCGTGGATCTAGCTACGATTTACTCCATTTTAGATTCATATAATAAATCCATTTTTCAATGTCAGAGATTACCTCGACAAAAAATGATGTGTTCTATGTTGAGCAAGATGAGAAAGACAAAACCAAAGTTTGTTTCCACAAGTTCATGTGGAACCTATTGGAAATCATCAACTAAAACTGTCAACATAGGTTTTTTCAGTTTTTAAGTTGGTCTGGCTGGATATGTATGTATTGCACATACACCAATGGTGTTAGAGGGCTGAAAATTTAACATTTAATTAATCACTGCTACCCACAACACTGGTTTATTGCTGGGTTTAGGTTATTCACATGTTCTGACATTTATATATATATCTATCAATGTATCTGGACTTTGCCCAGCCCTAACCGTTCATAGTAAAAACTTGAAATTTTGCAAACGCACTTCACTCAATGAGTAGGGAAAGTGTTTGGGTTTTTTTTTAATTCCCCCCTAAATAGGTTTTAATATGCAATGTAAGTTTATCCTAAATTGGTCACTAGAAATCTTTTTGAAAATTCAGACTTTTTTAGTGATCACTACTCAACAAAAGGCGAGAGATCACCCCTTTTTCCAATTTTTTTATTGATCACCCCCAACTGCTGAAAGACATTGGTCACGTGCCAGTTTCTATTGAGTTACTAACCAGACCTGTTTTCCCAAGTTCTGAATATTCCTAAGGTTTGTAAACGATGTACTACAGTTAACCGAATGCAAAAGCCATGAAGAGTTGATCAAATTCAGATGTGCTTATGGTGATTCAGCTTTTTGAAACAACATGTGATGTAGTGTACATTTATTTACACTGCATTTTCTTTTTATACTGATTTCAGCTCAACAAAACTTAAATTTTAGTAGAAACTAGCATTCCAAGGGAAATTATGAATCACTGCCACCCATATATGCTGTGTTGGGGGTGATCAATTAAAAAGTGGGAATTTTAAAACAATTAAAAAAATAAAAAAAACAACACATTTTCCCTACTCATTGAGGAGAGTGTGTGTGCAAAATTTCAAGTTTCTATTATGAACGGTTAGGGCCGGGTGAAGTCCGGTTACATAGATACATATAAATGTCAGAACACGTGAATAACCTAAACTCAGCAATAAACCAGTGTTGTGTTGTTTCTACTCTAAACAGTTAGGGCTGGGAAAAGTCCAAATAATTATAGATACATATAAATGTGTGAACACATAAATAACCTAAACCTTTGGTAGCAGTGATTAAATATCAGTGGCAGCCTTCTAGATTTACAGCTAGTTTTAAAACTCACCTGGCATAGGTTTCTAAATTCTGAGAGTTGAATCAATACGATACTAAAGCACTATTTCTTTCATCTAACACAGTGGTTCTCAAAGTGGGTGCTAGAGCCCCGCTGGGGGTGAGGGGTGTTTCAAGGGGGCGTTGAGGTGACTAAGTACCTTATTGGGGCATTTGAGCTTCTAGGAGGACGTTGTGGATGTTCCATAAATATCTACGATTCTGATTTACAAATTCCTGTTGTTTAGTAGTATCTGCTTAGAAATTCATCGATATACTTACTATAACATTTTCCTTAATAAAACCTTTGAACTGAATGTTGATGTTTCTCTTTATAATGACAAGCTACAAAGGCTCTAAAAAATCTGTTGAGTACTTCTCATATTTAAACTACAGGTGGATGTTGACATGTAGCTAGGTATCATATGGGGGTGTTGGGCTGATAAAGGTTGAGAAACAATGATCTAACACATAGGTCGGCCAATAACACTAACTTACATTACCACTGAACACCAAGCCAAAATCACGTTATAACTAGCCTAGTAAAGATAAAAATGACAGGATTATTCATGTATTGATAAATTATATAAATACGGGTGGTTTCTCCATAACTTTAGAACAAAATTTAATAAATGTAAACGGTGGATGAAAGCTTTATTCTTGGAAAGTTTTCATATCACATGTGAAAAATCCTATCAACCAAATGACCACACCTTGCTCGCAAACATGTGATCTTCTCATGACATCAGCTTATATTGCACCACCCGTTATATATTTTAGTATACATGTATTTATTGCAATAATTCTTAGGGGATGACATTCTATGTAAAGAAGCGCTGATCTTCGTTATCTTTCATCTGTACTTTTAAGTTAGTCTGATTCTTTGTTCAATTCAGTTCAACTTGGCGACATACAGTTGGCCATGGCTGAATACAGACTGTGAGAGAAACTAATCAACTTATCAAATGATTCCATTCACTGTATGTAAAAGAAAAATGCTTTTGCATTTTATTTTTATTTTTCTTCTATGAAATTAATATACCAAATCAAATTAAGTATTTGTTGAAAAAAATAATCAAAGCAGTAAGATTTTAAACTTTTAAAGAGATGACTGTTAGCATGTAATCAAAATTCAAAGAAAATGTTAAATCTAGTTTTTGTTGTTTTTTAAATGAGTTTAACGCATCAGCAATGTTTGAGAATTTTAAAAAAGAAAGAAAGAAATTCAAGTAAATAAAAGCATTTTTTAAAAAATCTTAACCTAGTATTTCTAAGTTAATTTCATCCTACATTCAAACAGCAGAACCGATATCTTATATTCAAACAGCAGAACGAATGGATAAGTCATTTGCCTGCATATCTCCAGGTCAGACGTTTAAATCACAGCAGGATCCAATTAATTCTATACACATTTGCTTTAGCGTGACCACTGACAAATAACAAAGAAACAAAGAAACAAAGAAACAGACAGACAAAATGTGACCTGGGCTTTTATGTAAAAAGATTGTAGTGCAGCTTGCTGTGGAATAGTTGTTAACAAGTTTTTCTTGCTGATCAATACTATTGAGGTGAGTTTGATCTACACTGGGTTAACCCACACTTATGGCCTTGTGCCAGACTAAACTTAGTAGAAAGTATTATACAAAGTAAGGAATTTATTATAATCATGGATAAAGTTATCAAACTTATTGTTATCAAAATTATTTGATACACAAACACTTTATTTAAAATGATTTAAGAATTCAAATAGTTCTTCGAATAATTGAACTCCTTGTTGTTTATGTTGTTAACATGACAGATTATTGACAGAGAGCGCTGTTGGAAACAGAGAAAAATCAAAGAGGCAGCACGTTCAACTGAATTCATTAGTCAGACAAATGCGGAGTTCAACCCGATGAGGCTTCCACTGCTCAACAGGCCCAAACCCAACAAGACAAGGATAAAGAAACACGTTATAAGGGTTACCCCCTTTGAAATTTTAAAAAAAAAAAAAACTTGTTTACACCATCACATTCGGATAGTACATTTGAAGAAGGCCGAAGAATGGATCAGCTGAAACATTGTGTTAACAACACAAACAACAAGAAGGAGTTCAATCGTCCAAAGAACTATTTGAATGTTAATGAGCCTTCTCAAAACTATAGAGAATTAAGAATTATTATACAAATTTTATAAAAATGATTATAATGTACATGTTCATAACGATGAATTCAATAAAATAATGAATGTAAATTGTTCCAATTTTTATGATTGTTTTGTTTAATGGCACATTGACCCTTGGTGGGT
>VCCN01006003.1:1862046-1884987 GCA_006491835.1 Architeuthis dux | reverse complement strand
AAAAAAAAAGGTGTGTTCAATAAATAAGTTACTTCTCTTGACTTTTGTTGGATCACTAAAGATTCCAAATTTTCAAAAAACAAGCGTGAACACTGCCAGACACAAACTAAGGGACCAATTTAGCATACACTTACATTGTAAATTGAACTACTCACTAAAAACTTATTTTGGGGGGAATTTTCAAAAAACAAAGTAAATGTTTTTTTTAGACATAAGTAAATGCTTAAATTTTCAGCCTTCTAGCTCCGTAGGTGCAGTATGTACACATGGTACATATATACATAGCCAGCTAGACCTACTTAAAAACTGAAGAAAACTATGTTGACAATTTTGTTTGACAGTTTCTAATATTTAACAACATATATACTTTTTTTTATAAATCAATCTTTATTATTAGAAACACTTTTCTAGACATAATAAGTAAATGTTTAAATTTTCAGCACTCTAGCTCCATTGGTGCACCATACATACATAGCCAGCCAAACCAACTTAAAAACTGAAGAAAAGTTGACAGTTTTGTTGGACAGTTTCTAATATCTATATCCGAGGCTTTCTTTTACATATTTGACAGAAAAATCTAGTAGGTGTGACAGTTTACGATATAATACATACGTACATAGCCAGCCAGACCAACTTAAAAACTGAAGAAACCTATGTTGACAGTTTTGGTGGACAGTTTCTAATATCTATATCTAAGGCTTTCATTTACACACTTGGTATGACAGTGTGACAGTTTACTCGAGAGTAACCTTAGACTATACATAATAGAGGCACTTAAAGCTTTAAAATAAACTGTGAATCTAAAAACTAGAATTAGTCATGAGTAAATGATTCAGTTTCTACAGTATAAATCATTATAGAGTTAAAAGCAACTGTTAAGTGAATCAATTAGAGTGGATAAAGTTGAATACAAGGCGGTTGCTGATAGCAAAGGGAAAAAAAACAGTATTTAATTAGTAATGTATACAGCTACCAACATTATACTTAACAGTTTAGAACTACAGGGATAGTTTACAAGCTGAATTCAAACTTAATGAAGCTTTTCTTTATAAATATACTAGCAGGCTTACCCGGCGTTATCCGATACATTTCAAAATGTTAATTTTAATATCCTTATACACCTTCAAAATTGATAGAATTCAGAACAAAGATTAAAAAATACAAAAAAGTATTGAAACAAAATTGAACATTGAATAGTTATGTAGATAAACCAAAAATCTTTCGTCCAAATTCAGTCAATTTTGAAGGTGTATAAGAATGTTAACATTAATTTTTTGAAATGTATCAGATACTTTTTGCTCTCACTGCATTTCTAAATATTTTTATAAAGTTACATTTAGAAGTTATACCTACATAGGTACATCAATATGTCTGTAGCCTAATGATAAAAAAGTATTTATTTTACACAAATATTTTTCAACATAATCTCCTTTTCAATGAACCTAAATCAGAGTTGAATATTAATCACATAGATCAAACATTATACAATGAAACTTTCAAATAAAAATTCAGCTCATAAGTACATGTCTTATTGGTCTACCCTCATAATTAGTTAACAAATTGATATTTCCACACATCAACTATAGAAGTCAACTAATAACATCAAAGTGCGAAGAAAAAAAGATATTAGAATGTACAAGGCACATGAGTGAGTGGATGAGGATGTTGGTTAAGCATATCTAGTAATCTATCTCCAGTCACAAGTTCAATCACCCTGTCAGGTAGTGCCAAAAAAAATTATATAGTCTGGTTCAGTGGAGACAAGCAACATCGCAAAGGATGAATTAACTAAGAAGAATTAACGATACAAGATATTCCCCCCTGGCATAGATAACAGAATGAGAACAATCTACTCCTGCGGATTGAATAAAGGGTTTGGTTTGAAATTCCCAGAAGGTTACTGAGTATGAAATGACAGACAAATATTTTTCAACATAATCTCCTTTTCAATGCATTTGAATCAGAGTCGAATATTAATCACATAGATCAAACATTATACAGTGAAATTCTCAAATAAAAATTCAGCTCATATGTACATGGCTTATTGGTCTATCCTCATAATTAATTAACATATTGATAATTTCCACACATTAACTCTAGAAGTCAACTAACTTTATAATACAATCAAAGTGTGGAGACACCTGAAGAAGGCCAGAAGGAACAACGGCTAAAACGTGATCATAACAACCAAGATAAGGACACAAGTCCAAGTAAATCAATGTATGAATGGCTTGGCTTCGTGAACAAAGATTTTGGGGGAGGGTTTTCCACAGCATTGGGGCTTGTGTGCAGAGTAACTCTCCAGCCTGAGCAATAAAGTTTTAAGGTGAAGTGCGGCTTACCAGGGTTGATTCCACCCTTTAAAACAAGGGTTTACATCCTATGGACCACCAGGACAGGAGTGTCCTCCTCCTGACAGATACCTGAGCTAGCTATGGGGGTCTGCTGCCCCTTTTGCAGGAATGATCCGACAGTACGGCTGAACTGTGGTTAGACCACAGGACGTGAACATCCCAGAGTTGGTAGATTCCTGGGCTGGCTATAGAGTTTTACCGACCCTTTGAAGGAGAATCAGGACGGAATGGCTGCCTGCAACTTTGATCACAGATTATCATGATAATGCGGCTGTCTGCTACTGTAGGTGCAGATGCTCATAACAGTACGGCTGTCTGCATCTTTAAGTACAGACCCTGGTCACTCCAACAAAAGCAGATGTGTGAGCACTGAAAACTGCCATCATGAGATTAAATCTATAAGACGGCACCAAAATACATGGAAGTAGACTGGATTATATAAGCAGAACTGACCAACAACAAACACTGCTAGTCATAAAGCCACCAAGACAACATGGTATTAACTACAGACTGGAATTATATTGGCAATTATAAACACAGTCAAGTTTTCAAAGTACTTACATAACATAACATTTTAGTGTGAAAAAAAGTACACAATTTGTATATTCAAGCACACATAACAATCATATATGGCCTTAAACCTTTGCAGTGATGTAATAAACATAATTCTTAAAATCCTTTACATCTATGATAGCACCACATATTCCGGTAATGTATTCCAAAGTTCCACCACTATTACTAAAAAAGAATTTTCTGATATTCAATCTACTTCTACCGTATATGTGTACTCCCTTCTAGTAAAAATACATCAGGTTTTACTACTTCTAAATCATGCATAATCTTAAACATTTCTATTAAGTCTCCCCAATCCCTCCTATTTTCTAACGATGTTAACCCATCCTCATAACTCATACTTTTTAATTCCAGTACTAACTTAGTTTCTAGTCTCTGGACTTTTTCTAAAAGATTTTTATGGCTCTCCAAGTACAGAGACCAGGCCTGTGTACAGTACTCGAGGTGTGGATGGACATAAGTCTTATATACATAGTATAAGGAATGAGTCCTTGTCTATATATGAAAAGGTATGCTTAATCAGTCCTAGCACCCTGTTTGCCTTAGCAGCAGCACTGGCAATATACCTGGAGAATGATGGTATCATAGTAACTGATAAACTAAGTTCCTTTTCAGCATTTACAATATCCAGTATATTTCCATTCATACAGTAATTGTAACACGGATTTCTATTTACATCATGTAACACAATATGACAAATCCAATCATTGACTAATGGCATTCAACACGGATACATAAACTTGAACAAGTCATTTGATCAACACCTAGAATTAGGCTTGACATGTATAAATATTTATGACTGTAAATCTACAAAAGCTTATGGCCAAATCACGTTGGATGCACCAGTTATCTTGTTACCGCTGAGAATACCAGGTGCCGTAAGCAAGGATGAAGTGGGTGGTGCCACTTAAGAGGCAACAAGCATCTGAAGTTTATTTCACATATCAAAACCAGAGACAAGAGAAACTTGTGACATGTCAAGCCTGAGCAGGGATGACTGATGCCATAGCCAGCATAAGGGCAATAAAGAAAGAAATCTACAAAAATATGTTCAGGTACATAAAGGTCATCTTGGTCTTGGTCATTTGGTCTAGAATTAAGCTGGACATGAATAAATATTTAGGTTTGTAAATCTACAAAAATATGTTCCGTTACGTAGGTCATCTGGTCAACACCTAGCCGTAAGCCTGACCTGAATAAATAATTATGGCTGTAAATCTTCAAAAATAAGTTATGGTACATAAAAATGGACAAAGGTCATCTGGTCAACACCTAGATGTAAGCCTGACCTGAATAAATATTTAAGAATGTAAATCTACAAAAATATGTTGAACTATCAAAATGCCCTTTTTAAACTCTCAAAGGCATTAAGTGTTTGGTTACAACAGGCACAAAAAAGTTTATTCAATATTGTGGCTTTAAGTGTTCAAAGATTGAGACAAAACCATCAGACACCGAATATGGGCCATGAATTTATGAAATCTCAATACTGTAAATGTCAAGTTGCATTTGATCCAAAACATACACTACAACCAATCTTGAGTGAAATAGAATTCTTCAAAAAACATTCGCTGAGTCAGCGGGTTGATTTCCTATAACATCAAAGAGTTTAATAAAAACAATTTGATAATATGAGACAAGGTCAAATTTATATACCGGCTCAACAATAATTTGCTTAGACTAAACAAAGTTGTTGTGGCCAGAGGCCAGCAAATATTTAACTGAGAGAGAAACACATTCAATTTTTAAAACTGAATCATCTCCAAACCCATTCAGTAACTGCTTTATTTATCCAGTGATGTCATGGCAGGATTTATTCAAAACATTCATTTTAATTATTACATGTAGTGACACAGCAAATTTAGAAGGGGAAAAAATAAAAGTCACAGTTGTATTTTAGTGCCAACTACTTTTGAATCTGGTATACATAGGAAAAGTTTGGGCTTTTCTTACTGCTGCCCACTGACCATACTGCTACTTCATCACTCCTTACTTCAAGTCATTTTTTGCACTAACAAAACTAAATGATTTTATGATAGAAATGTATTGGAAGGGATTGTAAGTGGTCAGGAATTAAGGCAAGTCTTATTGGTGGAATAGGTTATTATATATACATAGAAGCTTGGCATGGCATAAGTAGGTCTTAGGATAAGTAATTGTATTAATTTTTTTTTTCATGATCAAATTCCTTAAACCTTTGGGTAGCACTGTGTATATGTGTAAATGTATTGGCTTGACCAAAGGACATATTAGGTAAAATGAAGTGATTAAACAAAGACACTTGACCAACTAAGTACATGTCATGCTGATGTGGATTGGGCCAGGGATCACATATAAACTGACCAGTAAGCATTCACATTCACCCACTTCTTTCTTTCTACCATTTCTGTGCAGTTGCAGGTGGTCAGATGATTTGAAATAAGGAAACCTTGTCCCTTGTTCAATCTCTCTTTCTCTCTCCATCTAAAATCCTGAATAAAGTGCAGCTCTCAATCATAAAGGTAAAAGGTAAAGCATTCATCTCTTAAAAGACAACTCCTATTGGAGTATAAACGGCCAGTGACGAAGTCCCGGTTTCCTTTGCATATGTCAGCTTAGTGATCCTTGCAAGTTTTAAGTCTGGTCGAGACCAGGACTTTATTCTTACAAGTTTTTATGACCATCCCCTTGGCAGGATGCAAGTCTACCGATGGGATACCTCCACACAGCTTAGAATGTACTCAATTAGCTGCTGAGTGCACAGTCCTAATAAAGAGTTTTCCAATCTCTTCACGCACACCGGGAATCGAAACCTGGACCTTCTGCGTATGAGACAGCACACTGGGAATCGAAACCTGGACCTTCTGTGTACGAGACAGACATGTTAACCATTACACTATCCGAGCGGACATTTCAATTATAACCAAAGTTCTTTTTTGTTTTCCCACATGGAAACCCAACAAAGTTTGGTTAACTGGTGGGAAAAAAAAGTAAAACAAATCTTTCCTCCAAAGTGAACTATAAATGGTCAGATGGAAGGAACAGAAGGTGTTTAAGGTCTATATGATGGATTGATTACTAGAGGACAAGACATCAAAGTAAAGAAATGAGAAACCGACATTCCTCACTCAGATCTATTCAGTGTTTGACATTCCATAAAAGAGCAGGTGGGCAGGGTATGTAGAGGTGGTTTTTGTCACACAGGACGAATGTGCATCTATCTTAATACAATTTAATGGATTTTAGGTATAAGTAACGACCCATGGTGATACGACTTGGGAGATGACAACAGTTACATGCCAAACATACCTTTGTTGGAAAAAAAGAAGAAAAGTCTACCTGAGAGAGAGAGAGAGAGAGAGAAGAAAAGTCTACCTTAGAGAGAGAGAGAGAGAGAGAAGAAAAGTCTACCTTGGAGAGAGAGAAAGAAGAAAAGTCTACCTTGGAGAGAGAGAAAGAAAGAAGAAAAGTCTACCTTGGAAAAAAGGAAAAACTGCCTTAGAGGAGAAAAAAAAAAAAAAAAAAAAAAAAAAAAAAAAAAAAGGGAAAAAGTACCTTAGAGAGAACGGGGGAAAAGTCTCAATGAAAGGGCCAAGCCCTTAGTTCAAAGAAAAAAGAATTATGCTATTTACTATAAAAATAATGACCAATTTACCCCAGCACACACTGAATGCCATGTAACTTGTACAAAGGTGGATCAATAAGTCCATAGCCTGACAAGTAGTTATTAGTTGAATTTTGATCTAAAATTTTCACAGTACAATGTTTGATCTGTGTGATAATGACATAATCAAATGCATCGACAAAGAAAGGGACTATGTTGAAAAACTAAATAATTGTCGCATATAATAAATGATTTCATCATTAGGCTGTGGACTTATAGACGTAACTACGTATGCTTGAGAGAAGGCTTTTAAGAGTTGAGCTAAGAAAAGCACTGTAATACAGGGTTGCCAGATAATTGGAGACATTTTTGGCCAAAAATACATAAAGAAATGGCCAAAAGTGGCTAAATGCCAAGATTATTTATAAAAGCAATCATTTTATTATTTATTTTATTAGAGGACGTGTAAATCATTATTAATTTTTTTAAAAACATATTTTACTATTATTTAAACTCTATCTTAATTTTTCAGTTGCTTTCTTATCACAACTTTAC
This sequence comes from Architeuthis dux, assembly GCA_006491835.1. Classification (NCBI taxonomy): domain Eukaryota; kingdom Metazoa; phylum Mollusca; class Cephalopoda; order Oegopsida; family Architeuthidae; genus Architeuthis; species Architeuthis dux. Next base: position 1,877,922 of record VCCN01006003.1, on the reverse strand, counting down.
GATGACGTCCTGAATAAAGTTGCAATAAAAAGCAACTGAAAAAATTAAGAAGGTAAATACTAGTACACACCAAAAGTATACAGCAGTACACTCTAAAAATAAGAATTTATTAAAAATACTACAAAGTCAAACCAAGTCAAAATGGCCAAAAATTCAAATATGGCCAAACTAAAATGTTCATGGCCAATTGCTATTCAAAAGGGCCAGATTTGTCAAATTTGGCCATAAAATGGCCAAAATGGCAACCATGCTGTGGCACATTTTGCCACAGGATAATGAGCAAAAAGCCATTGTTGAATTAACTCAATGGCTTATCCTCCTTCCCCTTCTTCCCCCTGGGAACAGTACAGATTTAGTAAGAACTTGGTGAGTAGACACAGAAACAATATGGATGCTAAGCAGATCAAAGTCTTGCTTAGTAACAATAGAAATATTAGGAGCAGATTTAGAAAGTTATAATACAGGGACGGTGTGTCCTTGACCATGAGGGAGGCCAGACTGCAGTGGGAGAGGAGGAGGGTAGACCTGCTAAATCTCAGGCAAATAGACTTACAGTGAAAAGGGAAATATATAAACACGCACATCTATAGTATAAAAGATTGTGTGTGTGAACCTGGAACCTAACCAAAAGATTGGCTCTCAAACTAAGAACCATGCAACGTGCACTAGAATGGATCATGCTCAACATCACATGGAGAGATCACAAGACAGCATTATTATTAGAGAAAAAACAAGAGACAGAGATATCATAGAATCCATTAGAAAACTCAAATGGCAGTGAGCAGGCCATATTGCAAAAATGTCAGACAACTGCTGGACATCACAACTCACAACGTGGATCCCCAGAGATCATTCGCAAAACTGTGGCATTATCGTCAGAAAATAAGATGACGTGATGATGTAGACAGGTTCAGGTGATATTGGCGCCACAATGCCCGCAACAGTGAGATCTGGCAAATCTTGGGGAAGGTCTATGTCCAACGACAGATATTAAAAGGATGATGATAATGATTAAATATTTGATACAGTAACAGTAGAACATGGAAAAAGGCATTTTCGCCAGCAATGGAAACAACCTTTGAAAAAGAATCCAGGGTTAATAAAGTTCATGCCTTTGAATGCTGACTTCCCAAGCATGCGTTTGTTTTATATATACATAGGTGCATCAGTAAGTCAGCAGCCTAATGATAGAAAGCATTAATTTTACACAACAAATTCATTTTTCAACATAATCACCTTCTTTGTCAATGCACTCAATTATTTTAGATGGAGATTCAGTAATTCCAACCCAAATTTTAGCCAGTTTTCAAGCAGAGGCCCCAATCTTAATCCTTGGTCATTCGTGGCCAAGGATTTACTTTTCTAGTTCCAGGGGACCCATTCTCCCAGACAGCACTAAGTGGGTTAGGGTCAAGGCTATTCCCTGATGCCTGTGAGAAATAGACAATTTTTAGATTCTTCCCATGCTGAGCATGGTCCCACACTAAATAAATGGCCTTGCGCCACATACAGAGCTGGATTTAGACCTTGGGGGCACTGGACACTTCAGGTTCAGTGGCCCCTCATACACAGAAATTAAAATACACGACAAATCACAAATTTTACACATCAAAGTCTGTTTATTGCATGTAATTGGAACTGACAAGTTAGAAAGGTTAAAATGAGTTGTATATCTGAGGTAAATACATGTATACATGTAAATACATGCCAGCAAAACTCCAAGTAGATTTGTAGGTAAGACAAATTTCGTAACCCATACTCCGATTACTGTAGACTCGATTTACAAACAGTAATTTTATTAATTTATTTAAAACAATTGAAGGCGTTATAATGAAATGAATTCCAAGCAGTAATTATTAATTCATTTATTACAAATATTAATATAGATTAGAGAAACTAATTTTTGTCAAACTCCAGTCCAAGTCTGGCGTTGACTTTTTTTCTACCATAACAAGAACAACAAGAATAATCCTCACTAAATTTAGGGGAGTAAAAATTAACATTCCCCTATCGTGATTTGAAATCACGACCAACTGATTGGTAGGCTGGTCTCTTACTGACTGAGCTAAACTGACAAGTTTTACATAGAAATCTGTTTAATAAACGAGCACAGGTGAATTCAAAATAGCCAAAGTTCAAAATATACAGACTAGACAAAATGAATTAATTTAGCCTTTAGAAACTATAAACAACCATATATGTACACAAATTTATGTACTTATTTCTAGGGCTTATTTCATTCTAATAAAAGTTACAGTAATCATCTTCTATCGGTATAGTGTAACGTTATCACATTGTTGGTGGTTGGCGACAAACATTCAACGACAGTTGGTTGGTTTCGTCACTTGTTGTGGGCGATGTCAGGGCGCACAATGTGTCCGGACTTTTGGAATACAGAGGCTGGTCTCTGGAAAGAATTGTTCTGGAACGTAATGAAGGATCAAGACAGAGACGATTTTTCTTGTAAAGGAATGTACTATGTATTCAGAATTCTACAGAAATTATCAAATGCAGATATTCCCATAAAATTGAGAGTGAGAGTGGGTGTCTAGGTGACCGCTCGATCTGTATATGTAGGACACTCTGTTGCCTCCGCTCTGTCAGTCTTATTTATAGTGTGGTTGTTTATAGCTTCTAAATCTTGTCTAGTCTGTATATTTTGAACTTTGGCTATTTTGAATTCACCCGTGCTTGTTTATTAAACAGATTTCTATTTTTAGGTATTTTCTGTCAATGTTTTTACTCATATTTCGCTTTCTCCTGAGTTACCCTTTGATTTTACCAAAAGTGTCAAGTCAATTGTTTTAGTTAGTGTCAATCTGTATATTTTGAACCTCACTATGGTATAATAGAAGCTGGAGTGGAGTTTGACCCTGCCACTCCCAAGCTTGTTTAATTATTATGTTTTTGTATAGAGAGGGCCCCTTTTGCCTCCTTATAAATCCGGCACTGACCTCATATTACCAGAGTGGGATGGTTATTAAATACCATGAAGGTCTTGATTCTATTGTCATGATAATGTATCACATGCTATAATTATCTTCAGTTCCCAGAGAAAATGGGTTACTTCCTGAAAAAACAAAACATCAAACACACAAGCTATCAAGAAGAAAGGAGTGCAATGTAAGTATTGTTTTTACTTCAATGAATTATTCAACTTAGCATCCTTATTGTTATTGTGATCTCTACATTTTAGTCGGTGGGGTCTCTGGCCTTTCTTCTGTGTATGCCACACCTGGTCGTCATCACCTTGATCCTCCCACCAATCTTCACTGGTCAATAGACAAAGTATATTTGATATAATGAGGAAAGCACACCCACTGACTCTAACAGACAAATTATACAGCAATACCTTGAATAGTGCAGGTTTTGATATAGTATGGTTACGGTATTGCTGTACAAATTAATGTAACTAAGTATGAACTGAAGAAAAGAAACATTAAATTATAATAAGACCTTGAACAATGCGTTTTTGAACAGTATGGGACATTTGAAACGAATTAACCACACTAATCGAGGTATACCTGAACAGCTAAAGAAGGCTGTTGAATGCATTGACCAAGATGTAGTGATAAAAACCAATCAGGAAGAGAATATTAGTCAGAATTATTCATCAGATACTAATGACTCAGCTCAGCATTTCCAGCCATATTAGGAAAATTGAAATGTAAGAATAAAACTAATAAGAATGAAGATATTAGTCGAATAACTCATCAAATACTACAGGGTTGTACTTAAGTCAGTGCAAACAGTGCAGCCATAGAGGGCCCCAAGATTTTGGGGCCACTAAAAAAATATTTTTAATTTTCTGCAAGTAAAAAAGTAAAATGTCTCAATAAATCCTCAAATAAGTTTAGTCATTTTTTATTAAATTTGACTAGTTTTTACCTTCATCCTAATTTTAGTCAAATTTAATAAAAAGTGGTGTGTTACAATACTTCATCCAATAATAATAAAGATTGATTTATAAGTCTAGTCATGTTTTATTAAATTTGACTAGTTTTTACCTTCATCCCAATTTTAGTTGTTTTTATACAACTTATTAATTCGGGCCACCGTTTCTATGGCAAATGAAGGTAAAAACTAGTCAAATTTAATAAAAAGTGGTATGTTACAATACTTCATCCAATAATAATAAAGATTATTGATCCATAAAGGACAACATTAAATTAAACATTTTGTTTTGATTTGTTTGAAAATGATAGTTAGATACAAAAATATACAAAAATAGAAGGGCCCCCAAAAAATATTACGCACTGAGCCCCATCTAGGTTACGTTCTGCCCTGAAATACTAATGAATTTCCAGCCATATTAGGAATAGAGAATAATAACGCTATGCAATGCAATTTTTCTTCCTGGGTAGTTAGTGTTATTTTCTGATGGCTTATGTGTAAAAAGTATAGCAAATGGCTATTCACTTCAAACTTTGCTTTTGCGGCTAGGATAATGATATTCATATGTAATTATATTTCTTACTTTATGTGATTAAAAATGGGAAATGTGTTCATTGTCCAATTGGAAATAAGTAGATTTCAAGTTAGCACTGTCCTGGTCACAAAAGCAAAGTTTGAAGGGAATAATTGACATTTTATTTTACACATAATCAATAAAAAATTTTAAAATCTTTTAAATAAAATAACACTTATTTACCCAGGAACAAAACAAAAAAATGAAAAACGTTTGCTCAGTGTCATCCAAACCACTTGTGGAATAAAGATACATATGTCTCTCACTCAAGTGGTGTGAGTTTTTAAAGACATACATTAAATGTCACACTTATAGATCAACTGTTATGACACAGTTTTGAATCATGTCACTTCCAAAGATGTATGCCATGTATATTTCAATTTCTGCAGATGTCAATGTACTGAAATTAAGAGGATACTATACGTAAATGCAAGTGCAACCCATAACAGTAAAGAGTTTTGTTAAATAGTCACATTTGGATCCTAATGAGGCATGAGGAGTAGAAACTGGAAAAGTCTTAACTTAACCAAGTACATTTGATTCAGGAAAAAGATCAGGGGGGGGGGCAGGAAATGCAGTACTGAAAGGAGATGCTGAGCAGCAGGCTAAATAATCAATTCTTCTCTCCCTCACTGAAGAGTTCTTTTCAAGGTGAAAGGTTTTAAGTAAAAGTGTGAACAAGAAATCCTATTTTTAATTTTTAAGGAAACATTTTCACACACATCAGGATTGGAGAAAAAACGTTTTTCTTTGGGGTTATTTTGTTTCAACAAAAAAATATGTACTGTTAATAAAAAAAAATCCTCTGACCATATCCGATTAAGATAGATTTTAAGATTTTCTTTGAAAAACAGTCAGAATAATATGAAATCACAATATCAAATATTTAAGAATTAGAAATTTTACTTTAAATAGAAATTGTATACTTTTTTTCACATTAAAATAAAATGTTCTAAAATGTTCTTACAACTTCATATCTAGCCATTTTGGTAAATTTTTATTGCTTTTATCTATGGCTAATTTCACAACCCTGAGTTCATCTCATAGACCAATTTACTAATGTAATGAATTTGATCTTCACTGAATGTCTCACTACAGTGGCCTTGTGCCAGACTAATCAGAGTTTGTAAATAGCTATGGAAATGAGGGTGTAGGATAGCAGTTCTGGAGTGGACAAGATAAAATCAGCAAAATTTTTCCATATTTAATTTTATGAACAGAATCATTTTAAAAGCCTTTTCTCAGGTGAGGTAAATACATTCTTTAAATACCTTAACAGTGACATCCGATTGTTATTCTTGGTCAAGTGTGACCAAGTAGATATAAGTTACAAAAACATTAAAGATAATAATAATAAAAAAAAAAACAAGGTGAGGAGGAGTGCCAGGTAAAGAATTCAGAAGCCTATCCTATCCTCTGTGGCACCTGTATTTACCTAATAGATAAGACATATCTATCCAGTGTCCTCTGCAGAAAACTATCTGACATATTTACACAACAGACTGCATCTTTTATGTGATAAGTGATATTAGATAACAAGGTCTTTTGTAGATGTATTAGATTCCAATAAAACTGTCACTGGTTTTAAGTTTTTCACTTTATTTAAAGGCTTGACAAAGGGCGTGACAGTTTAGAGTTGTTTTGTATTTTTTAATAAAAGCTGTTTCAATAGCCATTGCTATAATGACTTGATTAGGAAGATTTTATGGCTATACTGAGAAAGCCATTTCTTAGAAACTGTCCAAAACTGACAATCAAAACTGTCAACCTAGGTTCCTTCAGTGTTTAAGTTGGTCAGTCTGGCTGGCTGTGTACATGTTGTGCGTACAGGTCGCACCAATGGAGCTTACTCCTTATTATAGCTAGAAAAAAAAAAATTTTTTTTTTTGTTTTCTGAAAACTCCCCTCCAAAATAGGTTTTTAGTGGGGTTTCATTTTACAATGTAAGTTTATGCTAAATCGGTCCCTTAATTTGTGTCCGGCAATGTTGAAAATTCGGACAAAAGGCGAGAGAAATAACTCATTCATTGATCACCCCCTTTTTCCAATTTTTTAATTGATCACCCCCAACACTGCCAAAAGATGTTGGTCAAATGACGATTTCTATTGAGTGACTAACCAGACCTGTTAGAAATAAATTCACTAATGTAGTGAATTTGATCGTCACTGAATGTGAACTTTCTGTTATCAAAACCAATCAGTACAAACACTTTACCGCCGCCAACAAAATTGGAGAGGTATACGTAATTGGTTGCGTCTTTCCATCTGTCCATACAATATCTCCAAAAGTTCTCAAAGAATTTCAATGAAAAGGGTGAGCAATGGGGTGAGGAAGAATCGGTTAAATTTTGGGGCAAATCCAGGAATATTTTTTTGGATTTGAGAGATATTTTTTCCATTTTTATTGTCATACATTGATATATACATTAATTACTGCACACACAATATTTCCAAAGGTTCTCAACGAATTTCAATGAGTGCTTTCTAGTTGAATGAATTCAAAATTTAAAAACCAATCACTGTGGCCCAGTGGTAGAGTGTTTGCCTCCTGTTCAGTAGGTCATGGGTTCAATCCATGGGAGAGTCATATAAAATACTTTAAAAATGGTACTCAATGCCTCTCTGCTAAGCATTCTGCATAAAAAGTAGGATTGAGGTAGCTTGGAGAGGGATGGGCTCCATCAGGCTATTTCAACCAAGACATACTCGTGAATACTGTAGATCTTTTTTTCTACATTGCTAAAAAATCTTAATTCGTTTTTTTGTAATTAAACACATTGTACAGATTAATAAGAGGGTAGGAAACGTGATAGGTAGTTTAATAAGAGGGTCAAAAGGGAGAGGGTAGAAAATCGTGATAGGTAGTTTAATAAGTGGGTAGGAAGGGAGAGGGGAGAAAAGCGTGATGGTAGTTTAATAAGAGGGTATGATGGGAGAGGGTAGAAAATCGTGATAGGTAGTTTAATAAGTAGGTAGGAAGGGAGAGGAGCTGATGCCTGCTACTACTTATTATACAGCTCGATTCAAAATTATATCATATCCATTATAGAAGACAGCAACATTATAATTAACTTTGTATTTTATTAATTAAAAAGGGCTCTAGTCTGACGACCAGATAATGTGCCTAGGTAGTAGTACTGAATTTACGACCACTACATAATAAATTGTTTTAAAAAATTAAAGTTAATTATATTGTTGCTGTCTTCTATAACGGATATGATATAATTTTGAATCGAGCTGTATATATGATTTCTTTCAGTAACTGCATTTCCACATGTTTGCTTTGGTTAATTCTCGAAGAGGCTTGAGCAAACATTTTAAGTCTTTGCTCAAGTTGACCTCGGTAAACTTGTAAAATGGTTAATACTTAACAAATTACCCCAGAACACATTTGTATTTGCCTCAAGATAAACAGTAATGTGTAAAGACCAAATGCTACAAGTAGGTTTACAGATTTTAGTAAACACTGGAATTTGTCAAGTGTTTCTGTTATTTCAAGCCGATTTCCCAGGGACCGCACACAGCCGACAGTCATCCACCTCTGTCATAAAGGTACACTGAGTGCATGTGTTTACAACCGAAGGGTCAGTCAGAATCAGTGAGGAAGGAGTAGGGCATCGGAACATTGTGATTAACAAGTTGTTTGACAGGTACAATCTTGTCTAACGAGAAAACAGGTAGTGATCAGGTAACAGAGCCAGTATAAGTTTAGGCGTAGATGGGGTCATTCATCCCAATTTGGGGGTCAGACCAAGTAAAGCCAGTATGGGTAAAAAAGAGGAAACTTATGTAAGATATACAGGAAAAGTTATATGAATACAGGCGCGAATCCGAATCCGGGTGGACGGGGATCCAGAGGATCTAGACCCCTCCCTCTGCTCAGGCAAAGCACTATTAAGGACATTTTTTAAATATCTAGATAAAGAAATTTTATAACCCAAATAATCCTAAAAATCATAAATTAACATTAAAAAAATTTTTTTTAAATCTTATTTTGTTTTTCATCTAATATAAGATGTCTTCCGTCTTTTATTAAATTTGACTAGTTTTATCCTAATTTTAGTTTTTTTTTTTATAAAAAACAACTAAAATTAGGATAATGGTAAAAACTAGTCAAATTTAATAAAATGTGGTGTGTTACAATACTTCATCCAATAATAATAATAAAGATTGGTCTTCCATCTTATTCTATATAAATCTTTTTATTTATTGGTTCTTTGATAAATCTTTGATTATTACTTTTTTTCTTTTACTTTTACTCTTGTCAAATATGGTGCTAAAAAGCTAAGAATCAAATGTAAGTGAAAAATGCTGGATTACTCATTACATTCTTGTTTATGATGTTTGAAATTTGTTTTCATTTTCACAAATTCATAAGTGTTAGCAAACCAGTATACAAAAATGAAAAATTAATGTTCGGGTTCCAGAATTCAGTGTTAATTTGAATTTCATTTTATTTAAACTATTAGCATGCCTGCTTTTAATGTGTTACTAATTAGAAACAGTCAAACAAAACTGTCAACATACAGTATCGCCCATAAATAAGTACTCCCCTACCACTTTTTAATAGAAAGTTAATTGTCTTCTAAACGAAACAGCAGGATTTTATTATTTCTAGTGGAATATTACACAATCAAAACAGATATTATCAGGTATTATTTATGACCGAACTCTACAGCATTGAAACTGTTGCCAAAAATATTTTTCGTAGTGTTGTATTCATCTTTAGACGGCAACATTCATATTTTTGGCAACAGAGTTTCAATGCTGTAGAGTTTGGTTATAAATAATACCTGATAATATCCGTTTTGATGGTGTATGTTCCACTAGGAATAATAAAATGCTGATATTTTTTGTTTTAGAAGAAAATTAACTTTCTATTAAAAAAGTCGTAGGGGTGTACTCATTTATGGGCAAAACTGTATATGAAGTATATTACACGATATTCAAATATGCATTAGATAAAACATTTATTCGATTACTTTGTGTACATCTAGAGATGCTTTTCTAACATTATCCGAGTACCTTTTTTTATTTTTGCTGCTCACATTTTTGCTGAATTGTCATTTTTGCTGAATTGTATTTCCTTGAAACTATTAGCATACCTGTTTTCAATGTGTGTTACAAACTTTTTATGTATTTCGTCAAGTTAATCCCCTTCATGATACCATAAGAAGAAAATTTCAATTATTTTAATCAGATAGTATTTAACACATAATATGTTTGCAGTACAGTTATTTAGGTCAATAGCTTGGATTGCTCGCATAAGATTTTATCTCTTCAATGTATATCGTTATTTAGAATAAAACCGCCGACTGAATTTTTTGCATTATCATAGTTCTTTTCTTTTCAGACACGGTTTTTGATAAAATTCCTGCTTTTTTCTTGACTTTGAATCCACTCCATCAAATTAAGTAACTCTGATGTACAATTTTTTCATACGTTCTAATCTATCTGCTTCTTACGTTTTTTTAAATTTCCATATTATAACTTAATGACAAAATATTGCTCGTTTGGAACCTTATACAAAAAAAAATTAACTTTTTTATCAAATGCTATGTGATTGTGAAAAAAAAAACCCCTAAAAAATGTTACGATAACGAATCATTTCAAAATTATTTTCCAATATTAGCAATTTTTCCTTCAAATTCTAAAAATGTCTTCTTTTTTTTTTTTTAGGTACCAAATTATGGAGAAAAGAAAAGAAAACCTTCACAGCTCTGGCAATAACATTTTTTCCTCAAGAAATCAAAACCGTGTGTTGAAGATAATTTTCATCAACTATCAGAAAATCCCACTCTGGAAGCTGACAAGCATCCTAGGGGCAACAGGAGACCCAGCAACTGCCATGGCTTCCCCAAGCATGAAAAAGATGACAGAAAATCTTGATCCAAATGAAGAGTACAATGACTTGAGATTGTTCGATGAATCAAAATTAACTGATGATGAATAGAGGCAGTTGATGAAGAAACATTTTCACCCAGATAAACAATTTCACCTTCACAACACAAGTGCAAAAATCTGAAATTTAATTTATCTTGGCTTGATTAATTTTCTTGGCTTGCGTTCTCCAAGAAGAACTGTGAATACTGCTTACCCTGTGTGCTCTTTGCATGCTAACCTGATGGTTGAGGCTGTCAGTTAGGCATTCTTGTTGAAAAACCATTTATAGGTTTCCAAAAAGCTTCAAGAACTGATCAAAAGACAGATATGGTGCTGTTATGTCCAAATCTTTGCTTCTTTTTTCTTGTTGGAGCATTTATTAAGATCTTTCTTTTTTTTAAAAATTCAATATGATATTCAAATTATACAGTATCGCCCAGATATTATTTATGGTCAAACCCTACAGCATTGAAACTTGCCAAAAATATGAATATATTGCTATCCAAAAATGAGTACACCCCTTTGAAAAAATATTTTTGGCAACAGTTTCAATGGAGTAGAATTTGGTCATAAATAATACCTGTTTTGATTGCGTAATGTTCCACATAAAAATAGAGCCAGTCCCAAACACTTTTTTATATCCTAATTCAAATTATCTTCTTCCTTCAGAATAATTTTATAACAAAACTGATAATTGGTGTTTAGAGTTAATGCCCTTGAAGGCTTCAACGTAGATGGTGGTGGCATAAGGTATTATCCCCCTTGGCAGGGGCGCCATATTGGAGCTATATAAGTCAAGGAAAGAGAGGAAAGAGTGTGTTTGATCAGTGAAGAAATCCTAAAGACAAGAGAAGGATTATTACTGTTATCAGAACAAGAAATATGGCTTCAAAATGTAACATGAAAACTCCTCCGGAATTCGTCGAAAACAAAACAGAATACGAAAGTTGGAAAAAAAGACCTGGAATTGTGGACTCTCTACACAGATTTGCCTAAAGAAAAATGGGGGATTGCTGTGCATTTAAACTTATCCGGCAAAGCGAGACTAGCCGCATCTGAGTTGTCTGTTCTAGAAATTAGCATAACGGATATAATTTACTAATAATCCTTCTCTTGTCTACAATTAAGGAAAAGAAGTGTGCATCTAAAGTTTACGAGTCAATGTTTATAAGCAATCTTTGTCAATGATCAGGACTCGTAACCTCTTTCTTAGTGGAAAGTGACAAATTCCGACTTCACACAATCCCAATCTGTCTCATGCTATTTGGAGAGAAAATGAACCCCCCACCAAGTACTCCTAATTCGACCTTGCCCTAGATATGAAAAAATACAGCATGGCATCCCCAAAATCTCCTAGATTCTGGAGCTTCAACATTTTGTAAGCAACACCAAATCAATATACTATTTATATTTCTTTAATTGATTTCCCAACAGAAGCATTCACAAGATCCAACCTACTTTTAAACGAGCAAAGGAGGTTTCTGAACATTTGTTGTTTACATTTTAATTCCTCTAAAACTTTGCCAATCACTTATGTCAAATGCTGATGAAAATATTGCTGTCCTTTGGGAAAGTCCAAGAAGACATTTTCAACATGCTCCTTCAAGATGGCTCCAAGATTCTCGGTGGGATTGAGATCAGCTGAATTTCCTGGCCACCTGCCAAATCCATCTTAAACTCTTAAATTCATACAAAGAAAATGTCAAAAAAGGGAAATAACTTCTGATTGAAATTATCTTCATTTGGTGAATTTTAAAAAAAAAAAACACTGGTTTATTGCTGGGTTTAAGTTATTCGTGTGTTCTGACATATCTATATATTCACCCACCCCTTACCGTTCATAGTAGAAACTTGAAATTTTTACGCATGCGCACACGCCGCAATGAGTAGGGAAAACTTTTCTTTTTTTTTTTAAATTACTCCCCCAAATAGGTTTTTAGAGTGAGGTTCAATTTTCAATGTAAGCTTATGCTAAATTGGTCACTAGTTTTTTTTGAAAATTCAGACATTTTTTAGTGATCACAGTCCAACTTTTTAATTGATCACCCCCAACTCTGCATATACGGGTGGCGAAGGTTCATAATTTCCCTTGAAATGCTAGTTCAAAATAGTATCCTTATCTTTGTTGTTTTGAGCATGTCAGTCGATAAGAAAAATATAGATTTTGAGTATAAAAACTATTTCTTTCAATGTTCAAGATGGGGGGTGATGACTACTGTCAACATTTCAAAAAGATAATTTCTCCTCCACCAAAAAATTTTAAAAAGAAATAAAATTGCTACAGCAGACAGACCAACCAAATCTGGCCGGCCAAACACATGCATTTTATAGATTTAAGGTGTACATCAAATGCTGCACAAAAAGGGGGTTGGGAAAAACACTGATACAGTTCAGTGCAAATAGTCACTGGATATATCAAATGCTCCAACGCCAGAACAAAATCTTGAATGGGACACCTCCTAGACAGTCACTGGTTCACCTGGATCAGCACTTGTTAAGCTCCTCTGTCTGACAACAATGTTGTATGACTCCCAAATGCAACTCAAGTTGGCGAAGCCTCCTGAAATTAAGTCATCTTGTTCCTCACAAGATTCCAACAACACCGGAACACAATCCACAAGGAACAAGTGAAGCAACAACACTAACTTGTTTCAAACTGATCGCTCTATTATTGTAGCCAGCAGAGAATCCTTCTGATTTCTTTCTCTCACAATGGCCTCTCTATCAGGATGGTAATCAGTCATGCACCGGATGCTACCCCAGCCGATCACACCATATGGGCATCACAGAAATGAGTATCACACACCCGGATGTAAATCTTTACATCACATTACACTTATGCAAATGTGTTCACTTTTCTCTTTCACACATTTGTTTATAACCCTGTGCTTTGAAATTAGCAAGATGATCGAATTTCATGAGTAAGAATGCCTCTACCACATAGCCTGAGCATAATCCTACCAGAATATATCTAGTATAGAGAAGTTAACTTGTGTAGATAACTCACAAATTGAATTTAAATTTGAGTTACCTTAAAACTGGTAAAATTTAGAAATAAATTAAGTCTGGAAAGGGTTAAAAAGATATTCTTCGAACAAAGTCTTGAATGTTTTTCAAGTCTACTAAACAAGGAACAGACACTGCCTTTCATTTTTACAGATAAAACCAACAGCTCGGGTCCCTAAAAAATTGGGATCAGGTTTCAAGTCTACCATAAAATACAATCTAATCATTAATGAATTAATTAAATAACAACTCAACAGAAAGACATTAATTCTGACTTCCTCCTCTCCAAGCAATTCAGTCATAGATAAAAGAAACAAGGAATCTATTAAGAAATGATTTAATGAAGGCTTCCTGTTAGAATAATGGCAAGTGTTATTTCAAAAAAACATCTCGACAATGAAAAGTGGAGTCTCGACAAGAATGGGGCAAGGGAAATGCATTAACACTTCGAGAGGCACAAGTCTCCATTATTTAAAATTTAGAATAATCAGATAAATTAGAATGTCTGAAAAGTCTTAACTGATCTTCAGGTTAGAGAAAGAAAGTCTTATGAATCAAAGTCTGAAGATTTTAGTGTTATATCTGTGTATTCTGGTATTTCTTATAACTCTATCCTTAATTATTTCTGACACTTGTCTGGAGCAATGCCACCAAGAAGCATAGCATTCACAATGTGTGTCCACAGTAACCACAAAATTATCTTCTAGGTATTTCAGTTACTTATCTCTTGGTACATCAAGAATGACTGTATACGTGTGTGATATATATATAGTCTCATTTTTGCAGGGGTCTTAAATGAATCAATGTTTTATAGCTAAAAATGTGTTAACAACACATTCCTACTGTTCTATTAATATAAACAAAATTTGAACTACAATTTGACAATATTTTATCCCAATACAAAAAAAAAAGAATTTCATATTTCTCATTGATTAATGATATATAGAAATTCATGTAGGTATATACTCCTTTAATGAAAAAACATTAAAGAAATAAAAAAAAAAAAAACAGACTGTTTCCATAGCCTTGTATGCAGAGCCGGATTATACTATAAGGCTGAGTAGACTTAAGCCTAGGGGCCCGTAGCTAACAGGGGTCCAGAAAAATTTTGGAATATTCATATTTTTCTTAATTTTATTTTTGATAATACATTGAAGGGGCCCCAAAATAAATATCAATTTAGAAATTTATCACTACTACTACAAGGAAAATGAATTAAACAATAAAACTGTCAAAATAAGAACATTCCCTGATGTGAAGTCTGAGCGCTCACTATAATTGTTAAGATATTGTTAATAATATCTTAAAACTTAATAAAAATGTCCTAACAAATATCTCTTTAAAAAAAGGAATGAATATATTACACATTAGCACATAATCCACTTTATTCACACAATTGACAGATTGCATTACTTACTTAAAATTATACACAAAACGGGCGGGGGGGAATTGTTCAAGATCGGGGGCACCATAATGCTAATAGCCTAGGGGCCCTGTTATAGGTTAATCAGGCCCTGCTTGTATGATAATTGTTTCTCTTTGGCCTGCAAGACAAAAAACATTTCTAAATCGGGCTCATCTCCAAAAATGTTTGCCGACCCCTGCTATAGACTAAACGTTTAATCCTTCCTATCGACAAACATTTAACCGACTTTATGATCCTCCAAATAATCAGACCACAAATGTCAACCGCAATAAAAAATTTAAAAAATTCTTAAATTTAAAAAAAAAAAAAAAAAAGGTATCAAAATTTAATTTAATTCAGAATATGGGGCGGGACTTTTACGTTAAAGCAACTTGTAAATGTGCAATCACGGTAGACATTAGAGGGTGAAAAACCAATTCATTTTATGTTGACCCTGCAACTAGAAATACGCATTTGCCAAAGAAAGAAGTAAAGAAAAACCACAAATATTTCTCAAAACTACGGCTGAAAAAAAAAAAAAAAAAAAAAAAAAAAAAAAAAAAAAAAACCCACAAGAATGGCATTTCGTTTAATGGTTTAAGAGAACAACAAATAATCGTCCATCCATAATAATTGCCAGGCAAATAAAGAAGAGGCTTTTATGATGTTTACACGTTATTTAAAAGTTCAAAAGTGCACGTAACTAATAAGAAAAACTTGCTTTACCAGTACGACAAGAAAGAAAAACAAAAAAATATTTTATTTCTGAATCACTTGTATCTGACACACATACGTGACAAATGTATTTGGATGTTGGCTGGACATTTTTTTTTAAATTTCTATCAGCCTCAGATGTGACAGATTGCTTTTGCTCACAAACGCTGTGTTTAAGGTTTTATTTATAGTTTTTGTTTATTTCATAATCTATAATAATTATTATATAAAATCCATCTATTTTAACCCTCTGAACACTGACCTCTCAAATGTATGACTCCCTCACAAACCCAGGTACCACCACTATGCATTTAGAAACATGAACTGCAAACGTAATTACATCATACATATATGTTTAGTTTGACGGCACATCGACCCTTGGTGGGTCATTTAGTGCTGA
>VCCN01006003.1:1843689-1854200 GCA_006491835.1 Architeuthis dux | reverse complement strand
GACGGCTACAGGTTCATTATTTTTTACCTATAGAAATTACAGTACAATCTTACTGCTATAAAATATATCAAGCATGGTTGCCATTTTATGGCCAGATTTGACAAATCTGGCCATTTGGAAAGCATTTGGCCATGAACTTTGAATTGGCTATATTTAAATTTTGGGCCATTTTGACTTTGTTGCAGTAGTATTTTCAATAGATTCTTATTTTTGGTGTGTACTTCAGTATTGCAATATTCTATAAACAATCATTGATTTTTTTAATAATACTATTAATTTACCTTCATCTTAATTTTGCAGTTATAACTCAAGCCTCACCGTAAAGATGCGATAGAAAAGCAACTGAAAAATCAAGATGATGGTAAATATCGTAAATAGTAGTATTAAAATATACTAATGATTTACAATACTTCATCTAATAAAATAAGTAAACAATTTTGACATTTGGCCATTTTTGGATGTTTTTGGCCAGAAACGTCTCCACCTATCTAGCAACCCTGCTAACAAAGCCTCAAGTAATGGATATTTAAGCACCAAGATGAATGGGGGACCGTAAAGATATTGTCATATATTCAATGAGTGTTTCGGACAATTGAACTCGTTCCCACTACGTTAAAAATAACAATGAATAACAACTCTTTGAATGAATAATAATGGGGACCCCTTTAAAGATGAATTCATTCAAGCTTACCTGTTTCGGTACAATTCTCTATCGATACATCTTCATTCTTCGGTCCTTCAAAGTAGTTTTCCTCCATTTTATTGTTGTGGGGTTTGTTTTTTTTTATCACAAGTAATAAAATTATAAGTGAAAACCGCAGCCCTTTCCTCGGTGGAATTGAATAGAGAAGAAGAAGAAGAACCCTACTTCACCTCATCAACGGACGCGCGCTTATAAGTCCCATACGTACTTTTCTATAGAGTTCGTTTGTTTGGTTTGTGGATCTTAAAGTTTCTTCAGGGAGAGGGGAAGGGAAAACTACGAAATATGAAAAGATACAAGCAATTCATTCAGGAAAACAGACGTTACTATTCAATTTAAATTTAGAAACTAGAATCCCTACCCCCCGTCAAAAGAAAAATCTAGTTAAAACGTATGCGCAAGCGCGCTAAAAACAGAAGGTTAATTTGTGCCAGAAATTTGGTAAATAGAAATTTCATCTTCCTTCATCCTCATAGAAATAAAAACAATGACCCTTTTGTACCAAATTCTTGTATTTTCTTCAAATATTTGGCAATGTAGGGAAGGTGGTCGCGAATGTAAACTTTGACACCCACGCACACTCGATGTTAATAACGACGAGCAAATAAAAAGAAATAAGAGAATTCATGAAAGAAAAACAGAAATAAATACATAGATTAAATTGTTATTGCTTTTTTGAATGAACTGTTTTTATTCGTGTGCTGTTTTTCACTTCGAGGGTGTACACTGTACCACCTTACATTTTCCTTAAATTGTGCCAAATATTTTATTCGCCCCATTAAGAAAATTGCATACGAATCTTTGTTCAGAAAAAAATATATTTAGAAATGTTCTTTACTTTATCTAAGGTGAACATTCATTTGTGATTTTAGAAGACCCTAACAAAACGAGATTGTCCTCAAGGATTCTTTTAATCGTATTCTGTATTTTACAGACATTTTAGTCATTTCGACTTGTTTGGAATGGTAACTGATAGAGTCGCGCATTTCCTTCTCTGGTGCCAGTGTTCGAACCCACGTTAAGATAAGATTTTGAATGCTACTTTTCAAGGCAGCCAGCCCCTCCCCATTTGAACGATAAGCTCATCACAATCTCCACACCGCTATTTCCCACAAATTTGTTTTTTATGCATTAAACATAACATTAAAACAAATTTAAACTAAGAATAATTTAGTAAATTATTCAGAACCAGGATTTCAAATGCGGATTTTCAATGCAGTCAGTCCCTCTCCACTTGAAAGAAGGGTCTTCAACCTCCGACCTCCATTTCCTTCCCAACATTTAACGTCATACCGTACTAAGTTAAGTTTAGTTACCGTATTTACTAGTAGTGTATAATGCGAGAAATTTAATATTAAAATATCAGGGTCAATATTGGTGGATAGCATTATACTTGAGCGTAAGAAAAATGATATCACTGATTTTTAGCTGCAAAAGGTGGGTGTCGCATTATATTCGAGCTCACATTGTACACGAGTAAATACGGTAAATTTCCTTTGTTTTTATGAAAAGAAAAGGTATGGGTGTAGGCTTACTTCACACCTGTCCCCATTTAAACAAGAGAATATGATCAAAATAAATTAATCAAATTATAAATATTTCTAACTCACTTTACAAGTGAAGTGATTCTTTGATGTAATCTCGGTCGGGAAAAGACGTCAACTTCAAGTTTTATAATCAACTGTTAAAAAGAATTTTATTTTAATTTTATTTCATTTCATTTCATTTATTTGATACAGGTGCAAAAGTAAATTCACACCGAGAATTGAAGTGATCAACGAGGAAAGTAAGTGTTTTGTCAAGAGCAAAGTAACATTTGTTGACGTGATTACTATTATTTTTTTTTAACAAATATAAGACTGTGACTGACCATTAAATAAGTCTTTTTTTTTCTCCCCTTTGTCTACCGTACCGTTAGCCTGTCCGCTCGGATAGTGTAATAGTTAGCACGTCTGTCCCACACGCAGATGATCCTGGGTTCAATTCCCGGTATGAGCGAATAGTGTGGGGAAACTCTTCATTAGAACAAATTTCCCTGTGCACTCAGCAACTAATTGAGTATAGTCTAAACTGGGTGATTAGGGTGGGGGTATCCCTTCGGTGAACTTGCATCCTGCCAACGGAGTGGTCGTAAAAACTTGTAGGAATAATGTCCTGGTCTCAACCAGACTTGAAACTTGCAAGGATCACTAAGCATGCAACAGAAACCGGGTCTTTGTCACCGGATGTATACTCCATTGGCAGTTGTCTCTTAAGAGACGGACGCTTTACTCTCACACACGCACATTCATTTACAATAGTCTATTAATATTAACCTAATTATTAATATATTTCATTATATATTAATATAACAATATATTTATTGCTTGGACTGTTTATATATTTGAAATATTTCCCTTCGGTGGACTTGCATCCTGCCAAAGGGGGTGGTCATAAAAATCTGTAAGAATAAAGTGATGGTCTCGACCAGACTTGAATCTTGCAAGGATCACTAAGCTGATGCATGCAACAGAAACCGAGACTTAGTCACCATTTATACTCCATTGAGACAGACGCTTTACCTACCGTACTATAAGTAGCCACAATGTTGTCGGTAAAAAGAAAAGAAAAAATCTATCAAATTACAAGTTACATAAAAGCATATTTAAAATAACTGCGCAATAAAGACTAGTTTGTGATTAAAGATTTTTTGGGGGTACACTGATATGTGCAGCAAAGAGGAACAAATTTTTCTGTTTTTGATTTTTTAAAGCAGAGGTGTGGTGAGAGGGGGCATTTGCCCTCGGGCACAAGTGTTAAGGGGTGCAATATTTCCTCTGGCCTATAATGCCTGTTAATCAATAATTATACTCTTATATGATATAGCACAACTACTCCCAGGTGCCAAGAACCCTTGCTAGGCCACTGTTCTAATAAGTGAGTGCAGTGTTCAGTATCATGTAGAGGTGTGAATTCTTCATATCAAATGAGCAACTTTGTGTCACATTTTGCCTAGAGACAGGGCTGAATAAATACCACTTTTGTTTACAGGGATCTAGGATGCCCAGATCCCAAACTCTCTATATAAAAATACCTACCGGATGAATTATACACCAAAGAAAATCAAGCAAGACTGGTTTTGTTAGCTAAATGCTGATTGCCTAAAAGCAAGCTTTTCAGTTTTCTTTTCATTATGAGTGCTCGTGTGTACAGGTTTTTAATTGGGACATTTCGATATATTTGAACAGAATGTTCCTCTTTGTATACAAAAGTAATATTTAATTACAGTTGGCATCAAGGTCAAATATCATAGTCAGGTTAAATGTGGAGACCCACGTATAAGCGTGTGGGTAGATGCAAAAATTGCAATTTTTAGTGCAATGAGGAACTGCTGTCCGGGAGTTAGAATATCCAGAGACCTGGCACTGCTGTATCAATTCTGCACTGTCTTTCTCAAGGACAAGACAAAGCTCAAATCCAACCATATAGCCTTATTCCTTTATCCCAAAGCCTGGTGCTGCCATCAATGATGTTTTGTTTACATACACTAGTAAGATCAGCAGTAATATCTTGAATCTTTTTTTTATTAGATAAGTATTGTCAATTATTAATTTTTGACTAGTATTTCTTTCAACTTAATTTGTTCCTTTTTATCACAATAACTCGGATTGTCATTCTACGGCCATTAAACGGTTAAACTTAAAAAGATAGGTTTCCCAACACAAACAAAAAAAAGGATGCTAGTTTGAGTCTCGCTGAGGGCTTATTCTTGATTTCTGATCTGCGTTGTTTACTAACAGCTGTAGAATGCTGATGTGAGAAGCTAGAAAAAAGCAACTGAAACTGAGATGAAAGAAATACTAGCCAAAAATTAATAATGACAATGCTTCATCTGATAATAAAAGATCCAAGAGTAATCTTTGCTTTGATATACATAAACCTATGGCAGCATAGAGAGGCTCCAAAGATTATAATTTCTTATTAAAAAGTATAATTAAAACAACATATTCATCAGAAATTAACACAGTAGGCTAATGAAATTAAACGCTTGTCTTTATCAGATTGCACACTATGATTTCATCAGTTTGGTACGTCAGTCAGAGGGTGACTTTTAGAGTCACCGGTGTGATACACCATTTTCGTCATACCTCTTTATACCCTTTATAGGGCACCCCTAAAAATATTTTAGATATCAAAACAAACTTTTTGTATGTTAAACTAGACCTAATTACAAGATATTTTCAGTTGCAAGCTTTCTGAAATTTTTTTGGTTATGGTGGCAAAACCCCCTTTGATGAAGTGATCATATATGGTGGCTCGCCCAAAAAGGGAAAATATAAAAAAATTAAAGTAGAAAGTTAAATAAAACATAGAATTAAAGAATAACATTCAATTTAATGATGCGATACAAAAAATTGATATTGATAAAAAAAAAAAATAACACTTCCGGGTTGATTTTTAAATTTTATTGTGCGGGCTAATTTAATGGGGTGTGGTATGCAATTTCCGTCTTTGTTTAAGCACAAATGTACTTTGCAAAGCTTTCAGATCACATTGGTGCAGATTATATTGTCTTTGTGGCTACAATATTTGCAGGTGGCTGACATGTCCTCAGGTGATCATATATAGTCACTTGTCCCATAAAGGGTTAAACACTGTCATAGGTTTATGTACGTCAAAGCCAAGATTACTGATCCAAGATAATATTTAAATTTTTTTAAAAACTGCTTTTTACACTACTTATACATTCCATTCGATATGCAACCCAAAAATTTCGGGAATTTGAACAGATTGATCAATCACGATATGAGCAGTGTTGGACTGGCTCACCGAGATACCAGGAAATCTCCCGGTGGGCCCCTTTAAGTTGGGCCCTTCTTTGATGGTAGAATATCTATTGGTAGATATGTTCGTTTAGAAAAAGATTTATTTCGCAATTTTTCTTGCTTACTGAAACGTGTTTTATCATTTTTAACAATCGTTTTTAAATTTAAGTCTTTAAATCAAGGATTGACCTATACACGAGATCAACTAAATTTTATGATTAGGTGGGTACTTTTACACGTGTTCCTGGTAGAAATTTTAGGCCCAGTCCGCCACTGGATATGAGGCATAGTAAAAAGTAGGCTTGCTTCTCAAGGTACTTAAAAGAAGCTAAGCCATTAACGAGGCAACAGGATTTGAAAAACCACTCACTTGATTATGTAATTTGCCTTTGAGCGCAATCTACAAATGTCAGGTGGGGGAAGACCCAAGGTCACCAGGTAGAATTAAAAGAAAAATGGAAAAAAAAAAAAAAAAAAAAAAAAAGTTTTTTAATTACTAAGAACATCATTAATTTTTAACTAGTTTATTTTTCTTATTATTGTTACGGTCTCTCCAGGATAAAGGATGCAAGTTCAATTCTAAATTGAGGCTCTTTTATTTTCCAATTGGTGCTGATTTATTTAACAGTCAAAGATTCATGATTCATGCCATTTATTTTAGGGTCTTAGACTGTAGAGCAAGGTTTCTCAACCTTTTTTTCACTATCGCCCCTTTCTGGTTATTTTTTAAAATTTACCCCCCCCCCCCCCCAGCTCAACTTTCGCCCCTTAGGGACGATATTGCCCCTGTTGAGAATGGCTGCACTACATTATAGATAGATAGATAGGACAATATTAGGTTAGTTAGGTCAATCTACCGAGTCCTACCAGGGTTTGAGTTTCTGTTCTGGTTATTATTTTATTATTATTTTTTTTGTTATTTAGTTTGAAAATTCATATTCAAACATTTGGTGTCCGATGTCTTTTTTAAGATTAGACTTAAACATGTTTATGTTTGGGGGAAAAGACTGTTGCATCTGATAGCTTGTTCCAGATTATCTAATGCCTTCAGCCAAATAAATACTCACATCAAGTAGCTTGACTGTACATCTGTACCCCATTATATAATGCCTTATCTTGGCTAAGCCAAGTAGATTTTATAAATTGTTTACAGCAGATATTTGGAGCTTCAGGACATGCTTACATAATGAAATAACACAGAAACGGAAATTAATAATTAAACAATTCTTTTAAATATACATATTTTGTAGTAATAATAATACATAAAACGAAAGATAGCCTTTTTTTTTTTTTTTTTTTTTTTTTTTTTAAAAATCCATTTGTACGTGACAAACTATTGTCCCCTTCAGCTCAAATTTTGCCCCCTTGGGAGTCGATATCGTCCCCATTGAGAATGACTGCTGTAGAGCAACCTGGGCATTGTGATAAAAAACAACAAAAATGAGATGAAAAGAAAAACTACTCAGAAAATTTATGAAAATACTTCCTCTAAGAAATTCCGACATACATAGGTGTATCAATAAGTCTGCAGCATTTATTTTTCAACATAATCTCCTTCCTTGTCAGTGCACATAATACAGTGGTGAATATTAATCACAGATTATACAGTGAAAAATTTCAGATCAGAATCCAGCTAATAACTACTATTCAAATTTCAGGCATATCGATGTACTAAGAAGATTGTATAAATGTACCTTTTTTTTGCATACAAATATTGATGCGCCTACCATATATACAAGAGTATAATTTGCATCTTGATTTTTATCATTAAAATTTTTATACAAATTTCACTGATAATAAGTGGATTCTCAACTCCCAATAAAAGTCACACCTAAACTTTTGAAATAAAAAATTGGTACAAAAAAGTGCAACTGATACATTAGTAAATAAAAATAACTGGAAAATATTTATAGATAAATCAATGATTAAGTTATTTTGAGATTTTGCTTGATTTTGTAAAATCCTAGTTTATTCACATGCCTAATGACCTACTTTAAACTAAAACCATAGAATTATCTCACACTATTCCATACTGTTTTATACATCTGGCCTAATGCATATAATTAAAATTGCAATATTCTTATATCTGTTAAAGAAAGAAAAAGTCTGTTATCTTAATGTTGGTTTATTCCTCCTCTGCAAGGAACAGGGCTCTTCTCCCACCTGCTGTGCTAGCTGTTTTTTAAAGTAGAGATCAACTAGCACACACCAAGTCTTAACAATGATTTATTATTAAGAGCACCATAAAGACCAAAATACAAGTTCCAATTTTGGAGAAATGATGTACCGGAATAACAATCTGTTGGATATCTGGCACCAGATTCCAAAGTAAAAAAATGTTATTAAATTAAAATCCACATCTGTTAAAAAGTATTGGGTGACTAAAATTTGAAACTGGTGGCAGTGATAAATTTTTGTGAATCTGACGCCGGATATGTGACTGGGTTGATATTCGGTACATCACTAGACACCGGCCAGGTTTATGGTAAGAGGTGACAGAAGGACTACAAGATGAGAACCCTGCCAGACCATGAGAGCTTCCGTGGCTAAAATGGTAAAGACGTTTTAAGATGAGCGCCCAAGGTCTGGGATGCAAGCTCCAGTCTTTTCAGAAGAATCCTGTCTCATGCAACTCGAGGCAATGAATTTGTCTCCATTTCTCGAACGATCCATAGAGACCCATTCTTTGTAGCAATTGTGGGTTTTTACACCCAAGATGGACTGCCTTACAGGACTAGAGGGCTTCAACAGCCCTGCTATTTACCCATAGCTGGGAGAAGTCGATTCATGCCTTTTCTCAAAGGCATCAGTGCGAACTGAACTAAAACTGTCCCAGCCAGAGTTTGAACTATGTTCGGCGATTCAATTCCTCATGCCATTAACCATTAGGCCACTTGCACCTTCGATACATATATATACCAGTATTATAACACTTATTGTTTGTTAGTTTAATGCTGATTGCCTAGAAGCAAGCTTTTCATTGTTCTTTTCATTAAGACTGCTCATTATGTAACAATGCACCCAGTGTGGTGCACCGTCAAATTACTGTTGCGGAAACTCCGGTCCCAGACGAGACTTGGACGGCAGTCGTCAGTTCTTGTTTGAGTCTGCCAGATCTTTGGGTGACAGCTGAAAATGGGAAGGTGGGCCATATCGAAAGATAACGAGGCTATGTGAAAAATAGGTGATATAGGAATTCGATTTAATTGCAGTTTTTATAAACTGCCCGATAAAAATGCGAATTACTGTTTGCTACCCTTAATCTTCGTCCTTCCTTTCTTCCACCTCCTGTGGTCACCCATCATTCTCACCATCCTTCGTCAACTGCTGTTCATCTTAGTAGCAGCCGTACCGTACAGTCCAAGACCTACCACAGTGGTCAATGGCTAACTCCTAACTGAAATCCTCCAAAAATTCAACAGTTTCCCTATGTATACCAGTATTATACCATTCATTGTTTGTAGCTATCATGGGTTTTTACACGGACTGCCTTACAGGACTAAACGGCTTCAACTACCCTGCTACTTATCCATATCTGGGAGAAGTAGATTCATGCCTATTCCGAAGAGTGTGAAGCTAACTCAAACTATCCCAGGCAGAGTTTGAACTATGTTCGGCAATTCCATTCTGTGTCATTAACTCTTAGGCCACACGTACATCCAATACACACCAGTATTATCGGAAGCAACTACTTTATTCTGATTTCATGCTGTTTTTGGCCATTGATTGGATCAGCTAAAAACATTCATATAAAAAGCAATGGAAAAGAGAAAAACTAATAAAACATTAATGTTTTACAACTAAGTTAGGAAAGGATATAAAATTTGTCCCTCGTAATATAGTGACGCTTCGTTGCACACTTTGTTAATCAAAATTTGATTAGCTCCTGGGTTTTTGTTAAACAAGTTAGCCCCATTCTTTGTATGCCAAGGTCTGGTCTGCAACGTAATTTCCTCTTAAAATATCCCTCACAGTGATGTAGGAAATGGTTGTAAATATTGGATCCCCACCTCCACCCAAGCCAAAAACAACCCCGAGGCGAAACATGACCTTGGGAAGGCAGGTATTAAGTATCAACAAAAAGTCATAGTGGAGCATATAATCATTGACTATTCTCTGACTATGATTAAGATACAAACTATATATGTGGGTCTCCCAATATATTAGACATGTACATACACACATGCCCATAAAGAATGAAGGCAAACTAACTTGGTGGGGTGATCAATTAAAAATATGGAAAAAGGAGGGATCAATGAATCAGTTACTTCTCTCGCCTTTTGTTCGGCGGTGATCATTAAAAAAGTTTGAATTTTCAATATTGCCGGACACAAACTAAGGGACTAATTTAGCATAAAATTGCATTGTAAATTGAACCCCCCCCCCACTAAAAACTATTTGAGGGGGGAGTATTTAAAAAAACAAAAAAAACAACAAAAAAAACAATTTTTCTTTTTTTCTAGGCATAAGTAAATGTTTAAATTTTCAGCCCTCTAGCTCCATTGGTGCGACCTGTATGCACAACACGTACACAGCCATAGTCTGGAAAAAGGCCCTAATGCTATATAGCGGCACCAAATGAGGATCAAACTCTCCAGCCAGCCAGACCGACCGACCAACCAACTTAAGAAATCACTTATACTATGGATTTGGTATGTTTTTGGAAGGTCAATGAAGGAACAAGGATTCCATGAAGGGGTCAATTGTCTAAAAAATTTAGCGACCCCTTGATTGGAATATTTGTGCACAAAAATAAAAATGTGTGTGTAATATCAGCATAAAGAAAGGCACCCTGCCATTGAGCAATGGTTCACAGGCTAGTCTCACTGACCATTACCACTGTAGAGAGTTCAATCCTTACTGAATGCATGTCACTTGTCCCAGACTAAACCCAGAGAATACCTACATGGGCATCGCATCATGGAGAAAATGGTTAACAAAGAGGTTTGGTTAGTCAATTTATAGAAACTGTCATGCAACCAATGTCTTTTAGCAGCATGCCG
>VCCN01006003.1:1805267-1829736 GCA_006491835.1 Architeuthis dux | reverse complement strand
TGAAGGGAGTGTGTGGGCAATATTTCAATTTTCTACTATGAACAGTTAAGGCTGGCCGAAATCCGGATACATAGATGCATATACATGTCAGAACACATGAATAACCTAAACCCAGCAACAGTGTTCAAACCGGTCTGTTGTGGGTAGCAGTGATTAACTAATCCTCACGGAATTCAGGGGAGTAAACTCTTCATTGTTTGTCTATCACATCACATTAAACCAAACCGATATATAAAATTAACATTTCCCTACCGTGATTTGAAATCACAACCAAGTGATTGGTAGGCAGCTCTCTTACCAACTTAGCTAAACTGACAAGTCTTATATATTTACAAATTTAGTTATCAAATATACAATACTAAAATTACAGAAGTCATCTTCAGTCGGAATCAAGTAAGAGTGGAGTTCGACCCTGCAGCAGCCCGGCTTGTTGTCCTTATTGTCCCACCTTCAGAAGAGGGTGGGAGTTGACAGCCAAGTGTCCTAAGCTGAATCTGAATGATTAATGAATTATGACAAAAGTAGGCCAACTTCAGAAGTTGACAGAAACAAAACACTCCAGTCAACCAGAAGCCAAGAAAACAGAAAATATGTATAAATCAAGATAATTACCACAACAGACCAAATTATTGAAATGTTTTTGGTTGTCTAACTGTTTTATAAAGGTTTGTTTGTGGTTTTGTCTCCAAGAGAAAGTGTTTTATTTTCACCTGCAAAGCTTAAGGTCAATGTAGTGTTGTCTTCTACACCAGAAGACAACACTACATTGTGCAAAAAGAAAAGTACTGCTCACAAGAATACAGCCATTCATTGACTTGCGTCCGGGCGTCAGTCGATCATTTTCGGGTGAAGTGAAATATATGCACTGCACAACATGAGATAACATGATGCATACATATTTACCTAAATTTCTATATCATACATACATCTTTCTTGCCTTTCCGGCCCTGTCGGCTGGGGCCTAGAATACGCCCACTGCATCCCCTTCAGAAGGGTAAGAGCAAGCTAACCATAACATGACAAAAATTTTCATCATTCGCAGTTGAGCCATAGAACTGCAATGACTGAAATTCCTGTCATCCACAGTTAATGAGTTTTAAGTTCTTATGGGGACGTATCTGTGATCAGACGTAAGCCAATTGGACAGAAGTCGACATATAGCTGTATTTGAATTTTGTCAATGATCTCCTTTAACCAATCAAAAAATAATTGGGTAGCAATTTTAAAATGCATGAAATGTGAAAAGCTACTGTAATTGGTTCATCTTCATACGAGAAGAGCATTGCATGTACTTTAATTTTTCACATTTTTGATTATCTACTAAAATGACTACACAACCTGACACCTTCACACTCTTTCTTTTCCACTGAAGAAACTAAGGCTTTATAATTTCCCTGAGTATTTAAGCAACCTTTTTTCCTGTGCGGGCCGGATCATGTATTAATGAGTGGGCCAGTTAAATGCCATGAAAAAGCTTCAAATATGGGAATTATCCATTTAGATACATTTAGTTATATTTTTGCCACAAATCAATGAATAACTCATGCTAGAAAATTATTTGTGCTTAACCAAGGATGACAATTAGTAATCAAAGAAAAATATTCAGTCATAATTTATTTCAATTATATCATTTTTTTAATCTATTAAAAAGATGCAAAAAATCTTTAAAGTATAAACAGTAGGCATAATATCCCAATATTTGCTAGCAGGCCAATCAAAATCCCTTTGTGGGCTGGATCTGGCCCACAGATTGCCTACCCCTGATTTAAGCACACCATATGCAGTGTTTGTCAGCCTATAAAATTAGATACAACATACACCTGAGGATAGTCAAAGAATATAACATCCAAAATTGTGTGTAAAATAACAGATCAGAACTTCAGAAAACAATCAGCCAAACAGGAGTTCAAATGAAACAAGTTCTGACTGCATTGCATATAAAATAAATTTATCATGAATCACTATTTCAAATCAGAATGTTACAGAATATCTGAGCTGGGTTGGCTATGTGGGTCACCCTTAGACTTTGCCAAAACTGTTCAGTCAACCTGAACATCCACTGCATCAGGGGGTCAGATCGAAATACAAGTCAGATGAAGTTGCTCCATTTGTTATCAAATAACTGTTGAACATTCATTTTACAATAATTTATAGTATTTGTGTGTCGGTAATAGATTACATATACATAAAACACATGGATCTGGTTCTTT
Organism: Architeuthis dux; assembly: GCA_006491835.1. Classification (NCBI taxonomy): domain Eukaryota; kingdom Metazoa; phylum Mollusca; class Cephalopoda; order Oegopsida; family Architeuthidae; genus Architeuthis; species Architeuthis dux. Next base: position 1,827,526 of record VCCN01006003.1, on the reverse strand, counting down.
ATTATTTTAACATATTTTGAAGAAAATTTATTAAATGAAGCAGCACTAACAATACAATTTATGTATTTACTTCTGTTTTTCTTTTATGAATTCTCTTATTTATTTTGTCACCATTTCTATTTTATTAAAAAAATTTTGAAATTCTTAAAAAAAATGTAAATTTAAAAAGTTTTTTTAAATCGCAAGTAATTGTTTGTGCTTTCAGTAATGTTTTTTTTTCACACCTGCTATCTCTCAATGTTGAATATTTCAGAAACTTTCACAAAAATGTTAAAATAATGTACACCGTCCAATGAACAATGATTCTACGCGGCTGAACTATACAATTACCTATGTTAATCCGAATAATACCTGAAATAAAATGAAAATAAAATTCCATTTATTGTAAATACTCAATCTTCTTTTCATAAATCACATAGACACATACGATCCTAAATATGGATACCAATAGGGTTAGGTAATTCAGAACCACAGTCATTGGAGTAAGAGATACAAAAACTAGAAAGAACTCAGAGAGCACATCCCTCTGTTAACTCAATCAAAAAAAAATTCCTGGATCCACCCCAAAATTTAATCACTTCCACACTTCCACGAAATTTCACTGAAATTCATTGAGAACTTTTGGAGATACTGTGTGGACATCCATGAGAAAATACATAAATGTATGGAAAGATATCTCTCAATGGAATAAATATTCCTGGATCCACCTCAAAATATAACCACTTCTTCCTTAGCCCATGGCCCACACTTCCACAAAATATCACTAAAATTCATTGAGAACTTTTAGAGATATTGTGTGGACAGATGGAAAGACAGAGTATTTAAAAAAAACTGTTCTCAGTAAGTCACTGCTAAGTTATTTTAACAAGTTGCCTTATCTTCGAAATTTTTACTTGGATAAAAAGCATTTTTATTCCGCTTTCTGACTTGCTGAAAATTCCTATCCAACGTTGTTGGCAAAGGTAATAAAACAATACTAGTTCTGTAGGAGGGACCACACTCCCTTTTAGGGACCACATTACTCAACTTGTACCAATAATTGGCTATTATATAAAGTATTATTCATGGAAATTAATATTAACTTTAGTTTCAATTGAATGGTGTTAGTATTGAAGAATAATAGTCTCTAGTGGAAAGTTCTGCATCAGTACGGTTGCACTAAGAAATTATTACCCTCCAAGAAGACAACCTGTCCATTCCCTTATATTTAACGTTAGAATAAAACTTTCTTAAAAATGAAATTCATGAATTAATTGATTAAAAAATGTCACTTATTTCAGGTGGAGACACTTCACAGAAGCATTTGATTTGTGGTATCAGATGAAAATAAAACCTTCTTGTCACACAGTTGTGATGAAAGAGGAAGAAACAGGTCTACTTGACACACCGACGATCACACCCATAAGTGGTTAAGAAATGACTCAGATAAAAGATGGTAAAAAAATAAAAACTACAGGGAAGACTTTTAAGTCTTCCCTGTAGTTTTTATTTTTTACCAAGGGGAAACTTATACCCAGCCAACTTTCTCGTCAAACAGGGCGGTACTTTTTACCCCTGCCACTTCTTAAGCCTACCAGTTCTCAAACATAAACAAACTCCCTGCCACTTCTTAATACGACTATGGCCTAGAATACGCCGACTGCATACACTGCAGAGAGGTGGAAACCCCGCCACCACAACAGGGGCCCGGTTCTGTCGGCTGGGGCCTAAAATATGCCGACTGCATACCTTGCAGAGGGGTAAGACCACACTCCAAACAGGGGCCACCTGTTCTTTCAAAGTCGCTAGACTAGTTGTAAAAAAAATAAAAATAACATTTCACCAAAGTCGCAAGACTATTAAAAAAAAAGTATTATTAAGAAGTGGCAGGGATAGTTTTTGTATAAAAATATTTCATCAACGTGTGGCAGGGATAGTTTTGCATCAAAATATTTCATCAACGTGTGGCCGGGATGGGTTTTTGCGTCAAAATATTTCATCAACGTGTGGCAGGGATGGGTTTTTGCATCAAAATATTTCATCAACTTGTGACAGGGGTAGTTTTTGCATCAAAATATTTCATTAACGTCTGGCAGGGATAGTTTTTGCATCAAAATATTTCATCACCGTCTGGCAGGGATAGTTTTTGCATCAAGATATTTCATCAGGGAATGGCAGTGATAAAAACTACTGCCGCGTTAAACACACAGAAAAGTCAGTGAAATGAAGCCTGTAATTTGCTACTTTTCAGAGAACAAAAGACCTATTATAAGATGTGATTTTGATTCTTCACGAACGTGACACACGACGCCGATAAGAGTGAAATTCAAGACAATAAAGTTATATAACAACTTGTCTTTTTCTTTGACCTATTTACTTGTGAAATAAAATACAATACGCTTCAAATTTACAAGTGACAAGGCAACGGCAACTCAATTTCCATCTCTGGAAGAAAAACAGTGCCAACAGCAATGTTGAGTATACTAAAAATGGAGTTGCCATATTTAAAACTAGAGGAATTCGGTGAAACGTCTCGCCGTCTGGAAATACGTCCAGAAGACAAAATCATACATAAAGAGACGTTATTGTGAGCTGGAAATTGTTTAATGACATTGCTCGGTGAAAAAACAATGTAAGTTTTCGAGGCACAACTGTACGATGGTGGACCCGATTTAAAAGTCGTGTCAAGTGTTACAATTTATTTTGTCTAAAAAAAAAAATTAAATAAAAGAAGAAAAGAAGAAAGAAAAAAGGCACACTGTATGGAAGGTGGTTTGATTCCGATTGTAAATTGCCACACACTTGCTCTCTCGATGTTAAAAACGTCGCACAATTTTATTTGTGCGCAGGTTTTAACATCGAGTGAGCGAGTGTGTGGAACTTCACAATCGGGACCACATTCCCTACACTGTGCCGAACAAAATATCTGTAGAAAGAATTAGTAATAAATATTGTAATATTCTTGTCGAAGTAGGTAATCTAACAGGTGATGCTAGTTCAAAATTGAACTTTTAAAGCGTGTCAAAATTTGGGCCACCATCGTACAGTTGTGCCTTTTCGAATTATGCAAATCGATCACCGCGCTGGTCCAGGATTTTTATCGCGCGATCGCGCATTAGTTTAAGAAGAGATTTATTTAAACTCAGGTAACTACACAAGTCACCTAGCGAGCTGAAACCTAAACCAAGACCGTTTCACAATTTGCGACATCTTTGTAAGTTCTATTGTCTAAAATAAATCGCTCACCGACCCACAGGCCACATCTAAGAACTTGTATACAAAACAATTATTTACAAGTATGAACAAGATATGAAAGTTTTTCTTTTCTTTACCTTTTTGAAATCATATTATAACAAGGAAACCCCGTTCAATATTTGACAATACTGTTTTCAAGATCAAAAAGAACACGCACGGCAACTTGTTACAAGACAAGAGGCTACAACAAGAGCAAATCATTTCAAAACCGCTCTTAAGTGACAATGTTAAAAGAAACTTCGAATAAAATAAATCATGCTACTAACTTTAGGACAATCATCCTTGAAGTTTCTTTTAAACGTCTTAAATCACCTTTTTATGACTGGGTAAAGATTAGTAATTGTTTGTGTATCCACCATTATTGGAAATCTAGCGTTCCCCAAAGCCTTATTTGCGGGATTAGAAATCAGAGGATGAATTGAAACCATCCCAAACGAAAGACAATGTTAAAATCGGCAAGTATAGAGAGAAGAGTACTACAAAGGCCGCCAGTTATTACTGATGTGGAAAAACTCAATAAAGTACATAATTTGAGGTAATTTGCTATCAATCCGGCAGAGCAGTGCAGTACATAGGCAGTTTCCCGAGGTAAGAGAGACATGAGTTCAAATCTCACCTAGAGCTTATTCTTTATTTCCAATCTGCTGTGTTTACTCACTGCTGTAGATTGACGGTCTGAGTAAGATGTGATAAAAAGCAACTAAAAATTTAAGATGGAAGAAAATGCTGGTAAAAAATTAACCCTTTTTTTGATCATATAGCAAAAAACACTACCGTCAACCAAAACTGTCACCAAAGGTTTGTTCAGTTTTTAAGCTGGTCTGGCTGGCCCTTTTAGGCTACGTTATCGAGTCCGATATATCGGCTTGGCAGTGCTATAAGGGTTAATACCTAAGAAACGGGCGGACTGGATGAGTTGAGAGGTTGAAGGAAGAAGGATTGGGGTGACTGTACAAAGAACTTAATCTTAGTAGAGGCTTTTAAAAAATGCACGTTACGTTCGTCATTCAATTTTTGACAAATGTTTGGTTTCATGATTACTGCCAGAAAAACTCACTTCAAAGCGATTTCCTGAATAAAGGAGGGGTGGTGTTATTGCCAATTTTAATAGGCGTGTTCATTCACACCGGCATAGCACAACAAAGGCAACAGGCGTGAATCCAGGGGATGGTCTCGTGGAGTCCGCACCCTACACCCTGTTCGGGCAAATCACAATTTTTTTTTTTGTAAATTAAATATCTAGATAAAGATTTTTTTATATATATATAACAAATTTAAAAAAAAAAAAATAATGAAAAAAATAATCACAAATTAACTTTAAAAACAAAAAAGAAATTATATCCATAGCCTAATCAGACAGCTAGAGTAAAAAATAAAAAAAATAAAAATTAGACCCCCCCCCCCGCTCAAAATCCTGGATCCGCCCCTGGGAAGTGTATTACTTTGTAAGGTAGCTTTTCTTTAGAATAATTTGATGGTTGTTCTTGATTAAATTCATGGGTGAATACAAATTCAGGCTTTTTTTTTGAAAACTCGTACAAAGAGCAAGAAATACAGTCAGAGACACACACACACACGTACGTACAAACAGTTGAGTCTACATTCAATATTGGCACCAAAACCTGAGCTGGTGGGTCATTTCTTTGACGGGAGAGAAAGAAAGAGAGGGAGAGAAAGAAACTTCGTTCTTAGAAGAAAAAGTAACAAAGAATTAAAAGCTTAAAGAAATCCTTTTCTATATCCAAAGATAACCTGGGCAATAAATCTTATATATCTTAACAATTATTACCAGCGAATAATAATTTTAAATGGAGTTATCATATTGTGAACAATTTTGAAAAAAGGTTAACATTCCAATAATATTTCGTACAATTAATTGAGCTCATTCATATTTGTTATTGTTCTCACAATGTTTCGGTAGAGCCATTCTACGGGAGCCCCGCTCTTTACATACGGATAGTACACATGAAGAAGGTCGTAGAAGGGATCGACCGAAACGTTGTGGGAACGACAACAAAAAGAATCAGTTCAATTGTCAAAAAAAATATCTTTGGGGGAGTGTAATTATAATTTGAACTTGTTCCCCGCCTCTAAACCAGTGTCATTCTAGCAGCTTTATAGCTGGTTGATTTTCCAACCGTCTTCAAGTGATATTTTCAACAGGTCATTCATTTTTTCCGCCTAGACAATGTTATAGTCTTCAATGTTTAATATTAATTTTAAAAGAAATCGGTGTCTTGGAAAACAGAGGACCATCGAGTAAGTAAACCAAAACGATGTGATAAATAATTATAGTAAAAATTATCGCAAATTAATTGAGATGAAATAATATACAAGTAAAATATATTATTATTATTGATAATGCTTCAAATAAAAAATATAGATTGCTGCATCTTAATATTTTATTTGATCTAAATACCTTGGCCCACTTTGCCCCACCATTTAACTGTCGAGCTCAAGTTTTCGTTCACCCTAGGAGTTGAGTTATATTAATCGGCACATGAAAATTGTTCAACATCTTGTCAAATTCAATAACTATAATTTCCTCTCGGGGGAACTATTTCCCTTGAATAAATCAGATCATGCCAGTAATGCGTGTGGGGAGCCCTACATTTGAATGAACAGCTTTCTAACCTAACAGGCACCTGGGTAGGGTGAGAAGATAAAGGGACTGGAAATAAGCGAGAATCAATTCAATAAATACGTCTGATAACAACAAGCGTGCTCGTGGGGGGAAGAGGTGAGAACAAGATCACCATGCCTCGCATACCTGTGTAGTGTGTAGTACCCGCCCTCTTCTCAGAAAAAAATGTCAGGTAAATAGTTTCAAATCTACCCTGGTGTGAGTGAGACACACCTTGACGGAAACAATGGACAAATATTCCCAACTTTCAAAGAAGGAAAGAAAGAAAGGGAAAAAATGAAAATGTAGCCTGGTAAACATATTCATCATTCATTCAGCGTAATTTAAAGTTATACGCCACCCCAGATACGCTGATCTGGGGTGGTTCGGCCCCACCCCCTGCTCTGGAAAGACACTCTAAAAAATGTTAATATCTAGATAAAGAAATTTTATGAATAAAATAAAAAAAACTAATAATCCCAAGTAATCATAAACTAACCTTAAAAGCAAAAATGGATTATATCCATATTTTATAAACTAATGAAGCTTCAGCTTCAGTGCCCCTAATCCCGGAGGGGCCCCAGAAGCAACTTTTTGAGTTTTGCAGTTTTTCTACAGATCAAGCACAGAGATAAGTGATCGGTCGCTAAGAGAAACGACATCGAAGCCAATGCACTTTGGAACGGGAACGCTGTTGAGATTTTCTTTATTTTATTTTTAAAATATGGCACGAAGGCCATTTGGGGAGTGAGGTTAAGCTGGTCATATCTTAACTTAAACTATCTTATTCTTAACTAGATCCATACATTCTTATAAAATCCTTTCATCATAAGAATTCGTTCTTCACCTTTCAATTTGTTGAGATACGTTCAACGTGATCACACCCGTGTACCTCTTACAAATATTTTAGCAGCTAAAAAGTAAACAACAGTGAGTTAAGAAATGAACACCATCATTTTTAATACCCTATTGTCGCTTGTTGCGGGGGGGGCATAACAGTTCAAGCTTCAGGGGCCACAAGTCTCACGCATTTTACGTGAGACTCACACATTTTGATAGGTTCTCACGGTCTCACGCATTAATGGAAAATTGACAGGTATGGCCACGGGTCTGACGGAGTAAACAAAATCCTAGATCAGACATCCCAACACGGCCAGTTGTTGTAAGGACACTCGGTTAGTTACAGCAAAATACTAACTAAGCACTGAAGCATATATCAAATCTAAACAAAAACTTTGCAAAATCATTCTTTTCAATGGTATCAACATTTTCTACTGCTATTAGAAACAAACCATCGACCAACACTGTCAATATAGGTTTCTTCAGTTTTTAAGTTGGTCTGACTGTCCTGTATCACGCGTACAGGCTGCACCAATGGAGCTAGACGGCTGAAAATCTAAACATTTACTCCTTATTAATATTATGTCTACAAAAAAAAGTTTTGAAAATTCACTCCTAAGTCTTTTTTGGTAGGGGGTGGGGTCATTTTCAATGTAATTTTATGCTAAATTAGTACCTTAGTTTGTATCCGGTAGCATTCACGCTTGTTTTTGTCGCAAATGCAGACTTTTTTAATAGTGATCACTGCCCAACAAGAGGCGAGAGAAGTAACTTATTCATTCATTGATCATCCCCCATTAGCACGGCATGCTGCCAAAAGACGTTGATCGCGTGACGGTTTCATTGGGTGACTAACCAGACATGTTTGTATTTTTATTTATACAATTTCGAAATAAAACATGCTAGCTTTCAAAACTAATAAAAATTAGTGTGCTCCTAAATGGGGGAAAAAAAGGTTTTTTTCAAAACATAGTTATGGAATGTTTACTTTTGGATTTTTTTACACTTTGGTTTTTAGATTTCATATCTGCTTAGATTTCGTTGTGACTGACAGTGCCCTGTCAGTGTGATAATTAAGGACGCTACTACTGAATTGTACACCTTTGAAGAAGGCTATAGAATGGATCGTTCTAAACGTTGTGCTAACAACACCACATCAAACAGGAGTTCAATAGAGGACTAACAACTCCCGATTGTAAAGTGTCGCACCCGCGCACAAATAAAAATTTAAAAAACAATTTAATTTATTCAAAGCAATAATATAATTTATGAATTAACTTCAGTTTTACCTTCAATCTTTCATTAATTAATTCTCTTATTTCAATTAATTTGTGCGCCATTTATAAAATTGAGTGTGCGAGGGTGTGGAACTTTACAATAGGGACCACCTTCCCTACTTGTGCCCAGTTTTGTTTTGTTTTCATAGTTCGGCACAACACTTTCTGCGTTTGAAAATCATAAAAGAAAATCTTCAGTCTTAGAGAAACTGCAGTTAGAGCAACAAGTACACTGTAAATTTCTTTCAATAACTCAAAGTTTCAAATTCCTCTCCCTCATGTCCTTTTATTATTGAGAAGATGAAAAGAAGAAAGTAAGTTTCTTTTCCCATTTCTTTGAAGTGCTTTGAAATAAAATTAACCATACCTCACACGCTCAACGATCAAAAAACACACGCACACAAAACACAGGTTGGAAAATTTGTGTAAGTAATTTGAAAATGAATAAATGTTAAAATCTATGACTTTTTAAAATTCCTTAAACATTTAAATGAGAGAAACTAGTGGAATTTATGAAATCGTTTATATATCCTGATCCAAGGTTAAGAATAGGATTTCTGGTTGTTTTTTGTCAAGATGAGTTGTTTGTACAGGAAGAGTACCTTGAATAGTGCGGTGTTGATGCAGTACGCCGTACAGTCAGTGGTGTAGCAAGAGGGGGCGACGGGGTGCAGTCGCCCCCGGGTGTAAAGTCTACAATATATTTAAAAAATAATCCCGGAATAAAAGTCATAATATAGCGTTACCCTGAGCTACCTAAAAAAGAAACGTAATAAGAAAAGTCACAACTTTTATTTTCTGGGTAGGAAAAAAATGTTTAATAAAATAAATAATATTTTAATTCAATTTATATTAATTAAATGTTATAGTGTGACTTTATTTTAGGCCTATGTATGATGGTATTCAATTCCTAATGCTATTGTCATTCAGTGGATAATGAGTCAAAATAAATAATCAAAACATGGGAGTGGGGGGCAAAATTATTTTTGCCCCCGGGTGCTGAGAACCCTTGCTACGCCACTGCGTACAGTTATTGCTGTACAAATTAATGTAACTAAGTATAAGCTGGAAAAAACACATTAAATTATAATAAGACCTTGAACAGTGCGGTTTTGAACAGTAGACACTTTTGGAATGAATTAACCGCACTAATCAAGGTATACCTTGTGACCTTTGATAAACAATAAACATCAAGTTAATTAATTAACCTTCCATGACACGACAGAAAATAAAACTGGATTTGACAAGTAGGTGGTCTATTTATTTGAAGCTCCCGAAAATCCCTCATTCATTTCAATAGAGAGTGAGAAAAATGTATTAAAAAATCTATTAATTTTAAATGTTAATCATTTTAACTTGTCTTGTAAGTTGTAATTGTCTAGTTTTGAGTGAGAAACAAATAGTTATTGACATGAAAAGAAAAGGCCCATCCATTTTCATCTTTAACTCGGAAAAAAAAAGCTTTAATATTTCGATTTTCGACTGACAATTCTAGTTATTTTATTGCAGGTTAGGGTGCCTAAAATACAGACAAGTATTTTTTAAGTTCAAAAAGTTAAAATAAATATTTTCCTTAAGGTTTGTGTTTATAGCTCAATGTTTATTGCTTTTTTTAGCTCTAAGAAAAAGATGGTCAACTTTTAATGAAAAGAAGTGATAGTTTAAAGGGAAAGAAATGTCATGCATTTTATTCTCAGAAGACGAAGTTTAAATGCGGAAAAGAATTAATTAAATCAGAGTTGTTGGATAAATAAGTAAAATCCAGATAAACAAGGTTGTAACAACAAAAAATAGCTTAGCCTTGGTTGGTAGAGAGAGACTGAACAACAAAACCCGCCATGACAATAAATATCTGTCTTTTTCCCTGTGACACAAAACAATATAAAGTTGACACTTGAAGAAAAACAAAAACCAATTCTTATTCATACAATCCAAGTAAGAAGATAGAACATGCAGATTTGTGATAAGCAAATGTTTTTAATTTAATTTATCGCTAAGGAGACGAGAGCCTCCACACAGGTAAGATAAAGCTACACAATCACAGGTGGGCATATCTGTTTTTGTTGAGTGGGTAGAACTGACACTGATTTTGTATCTACCTGTCGTACGGCTCTGGGCTTTAGTTCGGATTTAATTTAATTCTCCTAATCGTAGATGAGTGTTGTGGTTAACGAGCCTTGTTCAGGTTCATCTCAGTAGTAAACTTCTACTGTCATGACCACACGCCATCACGACTACTACGACGAGTAAATCACGCACTTCGAAAAACAAAACCCCGCCAATTGCAAAAACGTTTGACAAAATAAAAATAACCTTTTTAAAGGAGAGAAAAGGATTTTTTTAAATATATATTCGTCAATCGTAGGGAGTCAACACGGGTAAATTATAAAGCTTTCTTTTTAAAATGTTCAGTTCAGAAAGAAAAGGGGAAACTTTTTAAACTTGGAAAATAACCACGCATTTTTAGGAAAAGGAAAACCCTTTAAAAAAAACTACCCAGCGCGACCACAAAAAAGAACTTTTTTTTATAGTTCCTTTTGAAAAAAGACAAAAAGGTATATATCTTAAAATGGGGTCATATATATGTTCTTTGCTAATAATACATAAATAATAATAAAACTTACTTGGAGTTCAGTCATAGAGCCGGGTACATCACCTGTAGTAAAAGACGATCCAACGTCCCAATAATGAATAAAGTCGTAGTCAATGGTCGGGTAACCCGGGCTGCTGCTGATTATTACTACGACAACCACTACTACTACGTTTCATTAGGGGGGACCTACCGCAGCTCATCAAGTAGTGACGTTGTCATAGAGACTTATCAGATTCAAACCTATACACAGGCATCTAGACCTTGAAAAGATTTCATAACCCATAATCACAGCGATCACACAATTCATAGGGATAAACGACGAGCATTAGCAACATTGTTGTTGGAGTGAGTATCGTGGCTCATTTAGGTAAATAAACAGTTTTTTTCCCTGCTGAAGTAGAGCGTTACTAGAAGAAACATTTCGTAAGCCGAAATGGCGTACAGCGAAGAGGAAACTACCATTAATTTATATGGAAATTTTTTTGTGTGTTCCCATACCAAACAAAATGATGATGATGGTATGTTAGGCTGAGTCGTTGGGAGGTACAGGAGACTGGTGTAGGAGAGAGGGGAAGAAGGTGCGCGCTGCCTCTATAACGGCACACTGCAAAACAAACGCTGAACGCTATTTTCGATTTTCTCCTTTATTCGTAAAAGCGAAAAGTGACGTAAAGCAATTTTTCGAAAAATGGGGGATACAGTAAAAGTTACTGCAGTTTACCTCGTGGCCGAAATAGTTGTTCATCCACTTTTAGTGCCAGCGGTCTGTGTTCGAGCCCAGGTAAAAATCCAGGATTTTGAATGCTGATATTTGGAAGACAGATTGGTACCCCGCCCCCACTTGCTGCAATACAATCTTCCTAATCTCCATTCCCACTCCCACCCAACTTCACTTGTCCTTGTGCCGTACTAAGCTATCATAATTTAATTATTACTTTACTTAGGAACATGAAAATTATTGTTGTTGTTGATCTTTGTCAAATCCAAGTTTTTCCATGCAGTAAACCTAATTTAAAGACCATGCAGCCCGTGAATCAGGAGTACAACACTACAGTATTTTAAACTTAAACATTTATTTAGTAATTCAAAACAAAACAAAAATAGTCACTCAATAATAGACATCGTCTCGTGACCAACGTCTTTTGGCAGCATGCCGTGTTGGGTGAGTTCAATTAAAATTTGGAAAGACGGGTGATCAATGAATAGGTTACTTCTCTCGCCCTTTGTTGGCCAGTGATCACTAAAAAATACTGTATTTTCAAAAAAAACAACCATGACACAAACTGAGAGATCAATTTAGAATAAACTTACATTGCAAATTGAACCCCACACTAAAACCTAGAAGGTGAATTTAAAAAACAACAAAAACACGTTTTATTTCTAGAGTTAAAAAGGAGTAAATGTTTAAATTTTCAGCCCTCTAGCTCCATTGCTGCGGCATGCACGCGTGATACGTTACATAGCCAGCCGGACCAGCTTAAAAACTGATGAAACCAATGTTGACAATTTCGGTTGACCAACGTCTTTTGGCACATAGGGTTGATCAATTAAAATAAATTGGAAAAAAAGGGGTTATCAAGGAATAAGTGACTTCTCTCGCCTTTTGTTGAATAACTAAAAAGTCAGAATTTTCAACAAAAAAATAAGCATGAACGCTGCCGTCTGCCGGTCACAAACTAAGGGACATTACATTGTAATTTGAACCTCCTCTAAAAACTGATTTTGGGGTGTTTAAAAAAAAAGAAAACGTTTTTTCTATACATAAGGAGTAAATGTTTAAATTTTCAGCCCTCTTGCTCCATTGATGCAGCCTGTACGCGTGACAGTACACATACAGACTGGCGTGGCAGAATAACTTAACAACTGAAGAAACCTATGTTGACTTGGCAGTTTTGGATGAGGGGTTCTAACCCTAACCCTAACCCTGTAATCTACAGATAGTGTTTATTGACATTAATAATCATTGCATTTTCGAAAAAGAAATCTTTAATTCAAAATTGCATGCGCCAGAATAGAATGGCAGTTTAAGTTTAGTTTATCACGAAAACCACAGACATTTTCGATTTCCACAGGATTTTCAATTATGGAATAAGGCAGATGTAAACTAAACAGGACCGTCTTATCGCATGGGCACACTACTGGACAGTTGCATAGGGACCCCGTGATTTTAGGGGCCCCGAAATTCAATTTGAAAAAACAACTTAATTTTAATGAGGGGATAGGGCCCCAGTACATTGCTATGCCCGGGGGCCTCAAATATTCTTAAGGTGACCCTAGAAACCTGGATGTAAGGGTCTGACACAAAAAAAGGTACAAAATTCAATAATTCTATCTTAAAGTCGATTTGCTGCGTGAGTCAACTATGATTTTCTTTTGGTTCGGAATCTTTTTTTAAACCTTAATCACTGCGGTCAGTCTATTCGTCAACTTAATGAGAATACTGTATCATCGTGGCTCATCTCCTGAGTCATTTGGTAAAGACTTACAACTCACTCATGTATTCATGAAACATGTTTGAAACCAATGAGCGGGAATGTAAACTTAACGTATTTCTCAGTCATCACCATACCTACCTGGTTAATCCGATATTCGTTTGTAAAATCCCCAGGGCTGTGATTTTTTTTTAGATGGTTGTGGCTCATCTGGCAAACCCGATGGTCATTTTATTCGTTCAGTAACCTAACAATGTCCAGTCTTTCTGTTAATGTCAACTCAACCAGTTTTTGCGTCTTTACTTCAAGGATAAATAAATAATGTCGTTGCTTAGTAAAACTGTTGGTTTGGTAAATATTCGATATCCGGGTTTAGTGAAATATGTATTTTTGTAGGAAAATTTATATTTATATGTAATTTGGGTGTGTTTTGAATGAATGAAAAGATTTTTCATATTTGAGGAAAATTAAGTTTCAAATTCATTCTTAAAATACGGTCATTTAAAAAGAAATATAAAATAATAAATATCAACGAAATTTTACCTGAAAATCTTTTAAAAAATGATTATTTAACAGTAAAAGAAATGGAAAATATAAAATTGAAATAAGACCGATATTTAGTCCAAACATAAAAATAAAATGATTTTTAAAACAGTAAAACGACATTTAGCAAACATTTTGCTATTTATTTAAAAATTAGGTTCCTTCATTACAATTAAGGATTCTACATGTTGTGAAGGTTGCTATGCCAACTTTTTTGATACCATCAAACCATTCTACAAGGACGATCCAAAAGCTTTTCTTGGTTTTAAACAGAATTAAGTGCTTGTCGATAATGTAACTATGTCTGTCCCAAGTGTGGTGTGAATTGAACCCTAACCCTCAGTGTTGCCAACTCAAAAAATATTTTTGCGCTAGTTTGACTGCCAAAAATGACCAAAAGACACTAAAAATGGTCAAAATAGCCAGAAAATGGCTAAAACTGGCCAAAATGGCCTAATTTAGCGCTTTTTTGCACTGGCAAAACAAGAAACGCGCTGAATCGGCAACACTGCTAACCCTACTCAATTGTTCTAAAGAATTAAAGATTTTCTGAAGAAATAAAATTTACAGTAGCAGACGAATCTTTGTCACTTGATTAAATGGGGGAGGTGGACATTCAAAGAAAAAACAATCGAAGATACACCTGAGGATGAGGAAGGATAAAGAACCCACCAGCCAAAAATAGTTATCGAAACAATAGGATACTCAATACATGTCCTCAGAACTTCATATTGCAAAACATTGTTTTACAAATACAATCCATGGTCACCGTGTCAGTAGTGGTAGTGGTCACATTATTTACAATGTGTCCACTTGTGTAATGTGTAGTGACAGTGTGTGAGATCTTGTTAGTTGACCTACGCGTTCCTACGACAGCGGGTGACCACAGAAGTCATGGTCTCTCTTTTTACTCCTTCTTCATTTAGTCTCCTGCCTTCATCCCCTTCTCTTTGAACATGTACAATACTCATGCATTCTGGCACGATTCACTGAACAGTAGAAATTATACACAATATGCCTATTCTGCGAGTAACGCTTAATTCCTGACCACTGACAATCCCTTTCTTCCCGATTTTCAATGTACGTAGGCAAATCAATAAATCCGTAACCTAATGATGAACAATACATTTTACACAACAAATACTTATATTTCAACATAATCTCCCTCCTTGTCAATGCACTTAACCCAACGTTTAATCACGTGATACAATGAAAATTGCAGATCAAAATTCAGCTAATAACTGGATCCGGCTACGAACTTATTGATCGAACCTCGTATATGTAAAATCCTTTCGAGGTGGGGGGGGGTATATTCGGAATATACAGTATCGCCCATAAATAAGTACGCCCCTACCACTATGTTATAGATATTTAATTTTCTACAAAACCAAACACGGCAGGATTTTATTATTTCTAGTGGAACATTACACAATCAAAACGGATATTATCAGGTATTATTATGACCAAATTCTACAGCATACAGACTCTGTTGCCAAAAATATGAATATGTTGCCGTCCAAAGTTGCACCCCTACGAAAAAATATTTTTGGTAACAGAGTTTCAATGCTGTAGAGTTTGATCATAAATTACCATTACCAGTGAACAATGATATCATCTTTTTATATGAGAACATTAAGTTGGGGGGTACATAAAACAATTGTACTGCACCATTATCCTTTATTGACTATAAGGTTCCAACTTTCAAACCCATCGTCCTAGCTGAGAAAGCCTGATCCAGGGGACGCCCATGCAACATACCTATTCTTTTAGCAATATGTGCATTAATTCCTGATCACTGACAATCCCTTTTGCAGTTTGCTGATTGATTTTCTATGTACAACATATGGGCTGAAAGAATTGGGCGATCTTTCGCTTCAGGTCTGTAAATTGAAGAAATAAAGGGAAGTTACTCCTACTTGGCCAATTACAACAGATTGCTCGCAGTCTACATCTGTCCACCAATGTATTAATTCCAAAAGATGAGGTAATGATATGCGTTCTAAAAATAAGGGTGAGAAATTTCAGACCTTCCGTTATTGATAATAATAAATTGCTTGCAGTTAATAATAGTGTCTAATAATTCCACTAAACAAAACTCATGAACAAATTATCAGCAAAAACTCGACGTCAACAGTCACAACGCTGTATATCTCGAACGCAGTAATATGCTGGTATTACATCAGCACTAATAACAATTGGAGCTCAGGGACGGCATATGCGTGCTTGCATAATAAAATAAGACGATAACGGAAAACGAAAATTAATTATTAAAACAATGTTTTAAATACATTTCACCAAGTGGGAATAGTTTCGCCTTATTTCTTGGATTTACAGACATTAACTATAGATCGCCAAAAATCGCAACGTTCAGTGCTTAATCAATAATATTCAATCGTTTACCTACAGCCAGAAATATGTAGTTTGTAAGTGCAGAAAATAACTAAAGCTAAGTGGGACAGTGGCGGAGTAACGGTAAAGTCAGTGGGCAGCCCCAAGTAAAGTTGAAACTTTGCTCTTCCCGCGTCCAAGTGCTGTCGGCATAAAATACAGTACAATTGATTTGATACAGGAATACCTTGAATAATGCGGTTTCGATTACTGCGGGTTTTGATGTAGTATGGTTACGGTATCGCTGTACAAATTAATGTAACCAAATATAAGCTGAAAACAAAAACACATTAAATTATAATAATACCTTGAACAGTGCGGTTTTTAACAGTACGGGAAATTTGGGAACTAATTAACCGCGCTAATCAAGGTATATACCTGTATTTTCATTTAATGCCACAACCGCCCTAATCATTAGAGTGACTGAAAGTTTTGACGTTTTTGTTTAATAAATCCTACCTGTGATATTAACACATTTAAACACAGCTACTGAGTTTGATCCTTACTTGGTGCCCCACACTTGTGGCCTTGTGCCAGCCTAAGATAAGTTGATTGATGAAGTAAATACTGAACACACCTCATCATGGAACTCTCGTTAGCAAGCTAATTTCACATACCACTATGTGAGTTCTATCCTCACCTAATGCTCCATACGTGTGACCTTGTGCCAGACTAAGCTATGTAAATATCCAGCTTGTTGTAATAATAATAAATAGCATCACCACCATCCAGTAGTAGTAGTAAGTTTAGCTGTTGTCACTACTTCTTTTATGTTTCTTTAGTTTCTACCAAGTTCGAAGGGAGATAACTCTGAAATCTTAAATAAGGCATACAAAATACGATCATATTGCTGATAGAAGGAAATCTATATAAAATGATTATTTTATCTATTTGTTGAAGTTATAAGGTTATGTTAGCAATTCTTGCAATAACGTATCAGGCCCCCTGCCATTTTGAAATTGGCAACTTCTAATGGCTAGAAGTAGCTAGTTTTTTTTTTAAGTGGCTATTGGTTAGATTTAATTTCCAGATAACTGGGTAGATTTCATTATCTTATATTAACGTTAGGGTTAGTGTTTGGGGTTACGGTTGGGGTTGCAATTAACAACAATAAAAGATTATATATTTTAAGATGTGGTCGTTTTGACATCAAAATCCCTTTCATACTGGAACTCCCTTTCAGACGAAACAGTAAACTCTGTTTCTGTTAACATGTTCAAAAACAACCTATCAAAAGAAACCAGCTTACCACACAAGTATAACAATCTCTTAAATACTCACACCTTAAATGCCAACCCCTATTACATCTGTTAGATGTATCTTCAGTTGGTACTCTTTATGATAAATACTTCATATTTAAAATTCCTTGGTAAGCCATCCGTCACCACACCGTATTCAACTGATGATATGATATTTTACAATAAAATTTAAAAAATAAAAACTTTAATGGATTTTATTTTCATTATTGTGTTAATATCTGATCAATACGTTGTATAATTATACTTTTAGCCATGCTGAAAACACTATGGGTCCCTTAACCGAAAGATTGCCGAAAAACGGTACTTTTAGATCGAGAATAACGTTATTTGAACAACGGTAAGAATCTAGCCACTTTCAGCCACCATTCAAAATGGCCGAGTGAAAAATTCTAAATTCAAAATGGCCGGCGGCCTGATGCGTTATTGTTTATAGTCGGATTTACATAAACTGTCTTTATTGAATTATCTTGGACCTTTCTTGATGGCAACAGTAGTTGTGTATTTCCCACTAGTGCCAGTGGTCGGTGTTCAAGCCCAGATAAAAGCTTAGTAAAAAAAACATTCATTAATTTTATTACTTACAGATGCGAAACATGGAAATTAATAAAACAAAATGAGAACCAAACTTAGAATCGCACACAGAACCATGGACAGAGCAAAGCTAGGAACAACTCTAAGAGATAGAAAAAGATCAACATAGATCAGAGGGTGACTAGAGTGAAGGATATTATACAAATAATTAGGCAACAAAAATGGAGATGGTCTGTGTAATGTTTATATATGTATGTATATATGTATGCTTAATATCAATAAACATGCCGAAGCAGAAGCTTACCCAACAGCCCCCATGAGGAGCCTCGTTTCTGGTACCGGAATCGAGGGCCCGCAAGTGGGACCTGGGAAGGTCCACAGGCTATTGCCCTGAACGCACTTCTTTTTGTTCCTTTCTCTTCTTTCCTAAACACAGCTAAATACGGTTCTAACCAAAAGCGTTTAACCAACACAGCTAAAAACAGAGAGTTAACAAACAAACAACAAAGACGTAACACTGGCGACGATGGGAAAAAACATAAACGGCGAACAACTCTAAATCCGACCCACGTGTAAACAAATACATCTCACACATGTCCCAGTTTTCGATTGCAAAACAGAAGGGAAAATCGTCCGATGGAAGAAATGGGTTACCAAACAAAAAAAACTATTCATCGCACACATGATCAGCTATGATATCAGGCAGAAGGCCCTGCTTCTAACGTTCGGTGGGGTTGACTTAAATGACTTGGTAGAATCACTACCAATCGCACAACTTCTGCCATGAGAAAACCTTTTCGAAAGACTCGTTAAAGCGGTGGAAAACCATTTCCATTCACAACATCACGTCGAAATAAGCCTGATTCCGACATCGATTATGTGTTCAGATGAGATACCACACCAACCCAACACCATAAAAGATGGCTAAACTCATTATCTAAGGAGGACGCCAGAAAACTAAAAAAAAAAAGGTAGCTGTACTCGCAACAAACCAAGATTGACGGGTTGGAAAAAAGGCTACATTTATCCGAGAAACGCTTTACAATTACAATTTGGAAAATCTTTAAATGATAATGTTTTTTATTGTCGATGACGCGTTTCGCTACATCATAGCTTCTTCGGGTCGATTTTTAAAATGAAAATACAGTTTGTTGTAGTTGTCATGGGAAATACTCACACCTTAAATGCCAACCCCTATTATGCCAGTTATTGTTCGTTGTTATGGAGATATTTTTTAAATCTCAACTTGTGTCTGCTTTAACTTCATGATTGTTTTCTCTTTGTTTGTCAATTATACATATAAACTATGCACATACACACATATATAGTCAATTATTTATTTATATCATGGATAATACCACAACAGTTTGTTATCCACCTCCTCGATGATTTTCAAATGGGTTTTGTTTTGATTGTTCGTTTATTTAAATGTATAGTTAATTGTGTCTTTACGTCATATTTTTCGGTTATATTTTCGAGGTTTTGAATATTTGGATATTAGCGTTTGTCGGTGTGAATTTTAAATTTTGGGTGTAGCGTTGTTGTTTTTCTTTCTTTTTCTTTGATATACATGCATTTATAGAGTAAAGTGTATTTATTTAGGCAGCAGTTTTTCATTCAAACACGTTTTATTGAAAACGGCAGACAAAGATTGTTTGCTTAATTTTTTATAGTAAGCTTTTGTTGTCGGCCATTGAGTTCCCTGTTTACGGCAATTCACTCGCCGACAAGAAAAGCTTACTAAAAGAATGGTCAGACGATCCTTATCAGTCGTTTTCAATAAAACTTGTTTGCATATATAGAGTTATACATGCTTTTGTCTTGTGTGTGTGTGTGTGCGCGGGAACGTGCCTGCGTGGTAGCATAAATGGTTATGAGCAGTAGCAAAGCAAACTAAATCCGTTTGTGGATTTTTTATGCAAGTTCCACATTTGTCCTTGGAAAAGGCATGAATTTACACACTTTGAGAATAAAGAACAAATGTTCTCATACAGTTGAGAAAGAAATGCATCGAATTTTAAGCGTTCAAAATATTCAGAAGAAAACTACTTCCAAAGTCGAATTCTGATAAACTGGGGAGATATTTTTACTTACTGCAGATATTTTCCCAATGGAAGAGAAGGTAATCTTTGTTTGTTGACGTACATAAACTTAAGTCTGTGTTTAACCAGCATAAAGAGGCTACAAAAGTCATACATAGGCTCTAAAATGTATGATTTTTAAAATAAAAAGTATAATTAAACAACATATTCATCAGAAATTAACGCAATAAGGAAATTAAATGCAATGTCTTTATCAGATTGCGCACCATTAACTTGTCAAGGAAACAATGCATATGACATACCAAACTGACGAGTTAATGGTGCGCAATGTGATAAAGACATGCGTTTAATATCATTCATTATTGTCTCCGGCGTTTTCAAATGATTCGCTATGGATTAGAAAATGTCGTCGTCCGTGTTTTAAAATTGAATAACTCCTTTATTTTTAAACATATTTCAATGAAATTTTGTATGAAAGTTGTGGGGAGGTATGAAGACTTTGGTATAGTGAGTTATAGGCGATTCGATTGTTTGTTTACGTTTTATAAACAAAAAACATTTTTGGTTCCAATTGGAAAAACAATTCAATTCTTTCTGAAATTTAGTTAAAATGTTGGGGAAACCCCCGGAATTAAAAAATGGTGGTTTATGGCCGATCCGATTGTTTGTTTACATTTTATATCTAATTTAAAATTGGGTAACTTCTTTAATTTAAAATTGGATAACTTCTTTATTTTTAAAGATATTTCAATGATATTTTGTATGAAGGTTGGGTGGAGGGTCTAAAAACTTTGATTAGTGAGTTATGGGAGTTCTGATTGTTTGTTTACGTTTTATAAAAGGAAATAGACAATATGGTAATCAAAATAGCGACAATATGGTAATCAAAATAAGTTTTCCGTCGGAGACCTTTATAGATCTTTGCGTTAATTTCTTATAAATATGTTGCTGAATTATACTTTTTAATAAAAGAATTATACTTTTTAGAGCCTATGTATGACTTTTGGAGCCTCCCTATGCTGGTTAAACACCGCCATGGGTTTATGTACGTCAAACCAAAGATTACCAAAGAGAATGTAGGGCCACTTAAACCGAAGTGAACAAATTCTGTGCAGAAAAAGGCTCCCAGCATTTCGCGCCAATCTTCGTATACAAATTTTCCCCCCAAAAGTTATTTACTGTTGGAAAACTTCAAATAGCTACATATAAATAATAATCAACCAATCAGATCCCGACTTCCTGAACCATTGCCAGGTGCCGATTTTTTCTCTTAAAAGTAAGACAATCATGTAACTGGCAGTGGGAGATTCATTTTAACACTTTGACTCGGTGGAGATGCATCGCGCAGGAAGCGACATTCAATATCATTCTCATTACACTCTTCTCTTCGCCCTGTCAGCAAGTTGAGATTACTACAAACTTCTCACTGACGCATACACAACATGAACTGTCTTTACACTTGGTTATAAACATAACGCACACACACATGTGAACTGCTCCTCACACCTGGTGATATACATAGCACACACGCACTTGGACCGTTCTCCCCATAGACACATACATAACTCTACTCACTCACTACTCACTCCCTATTACAATTGCCACGCACATTGAACTTTCAATTCCAGCAATGCACACTACATTTTCCCTCCCTTTGAACAATATTCTAGTTTGTTGTTAATTTAACTGAATAAAATTCTTGTCATTTCTGCCTTGTTGAATTTCCTCTTGAACCTACACGCTTATTTATTTTTATTATTATTGGACATGTCAGACACCAAATTGTTAGACGGTATCTTCCCCGACAAATGGTGTCACCATTTCATGTACCAAAGAGAATTATCACATTACAAGTGATATGTTAATTGATGTTTATTATAACATTTACATACATAGTACCCGTCAAAAATGACAGGAATATTTACGTATGGATCGGCACTTCTGCTCTAGGATAAGAGTAATTGTGCGCACTGCCTATGATGAAAGTGTTGCTCCCCGGCCCTCTGCCTAAAATCAGAGTGTAGTATCTGTGCACTCATTGAAAAGTGTTACATATGGAACAGTAAACGCAGTAGGAAAAGACCAGACAGAAGATGGAGGGATGAGATAGAAACGTTTGCCGGTAAGACGTGGCAGAGGTTAGCACAATCTAGGTCGTCATGGAAGGAGATGGGAAAGGCATTTGTCCAGCAGTGAACTCATGACGGCTGATGATGATGATGATATATATATATATATATATTCATATGTATGAATGAACGAATGGCTTCGAGAACGAAGATTTGGGGAGGGTTTCCCACGACTATAGGACCTTATACGGCGGGGCCTGTGTCGCGGAATAGCCCTCATGCCTGCACGATGAAGTTTTAAGGTGAGGTGTGACGTGCGCAGGGTCGACCCCACCCTTTAAACAAATGGTTTGCACCCTATGGTCCACCGAGGTGGCACAAATGGGAGCAAGTCCCCTAGGTCGTAGGTTTGACAGGAGTTTCCTTCT
>VCCN01006003.1:1789846-1800884 GCA_006491835.1 Architeuthis dux | reverse complement strand
GACAGTTTTGGTGACAGTTTTGGTTGACGGTTCCTAATACAATTTAGAAAATAACGCAATCAATGTTTATATTTAAATGACACTTTATTTGGGCTTTACGAATTTCTAAGCTGAAAAACTATAGACATTTTTCACTCGAATACAATTATTGTACAATTACAAGAGATTTATTTGTTAAAACGTTCAGCGCCAAATGACGTCAATTACTTTACCTGTTAAGACCCCTGTAACGAAATAGACCCAGATCAGGTTACCGGTAGCCAGTTGGGATAGGAACTTGGTCAGATTTGAAATCTGTGTCAAGCTGCCTACGTGACCAACTGGGGTATCATGTTATAAAAAACCGTTGGGAATTTGAAAAGTGGGAGGAGTTATGACCATTAGGTATATAAAGGCTAGGTCGAAACAGTAAAGTTAGTTGGGGTCGGGAGGTGTCCCTGCCTGACGGCAGTAGCAGTAGCAGTATCTCCAGCACAAAACTTTGCAAACCACTTTTGACACATTCGATCATTCACAGTACCTACTCCATAAACTGCACAAATGTTTTTTCTTTGCATTTGAGTCACATTTTTATCTTTCTTAAAATAAAAAAGCTAAATATGTCAAATGTTAGAATCAATACGGGAATAAAGCTTCTAGATATTTTAAGATCCGTGGATTTTGTCGTCTTTTCTCTCCACACATGTGGGAGTGTTTTCTTTGTACGAGAATGAGTTTCCCTCCATAGAAAAATGTGCTCCCGTCGGCAGACCGGACAGAGAGACATCATCATCATAGTACGCAGCCCGCGGAGGAAACTATCTCTCTCTATCTATCTAATCTCTATCTCTCTCTCTCTCTCAACATCTCTTTCCCTCATGGCGACCAGAGAAGTTCGATCGCCCGTTATGCTATACTCCCCCCAATTAAACGTTGGCGTTGAAGGTGATAATAATCGGCAAGACATCAAAGTCTGGCTTTTATAAAGGCAACTATTCCCTATCTTTTCAACCACTAAACCAGTGTTGCCAACTCAAAAAATATTTTCGCGCTAGTTAGACTGCCAAAAACGCTAAAAAAGCGCTAAATCTTTTTAAATTGCCAGAAATGGTCAAAATCCACCAGAAAGACGCTAAAAATGGTCAAAAATAGTCGGGAAAGTGGCCAAAAACATAATGTTTTAGGCGAAAACGCGCTAATTTAGCGCTTTTTGCACTGCCAAAATAAGAAACGCGCTAAATTGGCAACACTGCACTAAACAAATCAACAGATACTATCATTACGTTAACATCGGGTCGTTAACATTCAAAAGAGTTTTTTTCCGAACGATTGAACTCCTTCTTGTTGTTAACACGACGTGCGGATTTCAAATCGATGTGTCTTCCGCTACTCAACGGCGACAAGGTATGGAAGTCCAGGCCTGGCAAGGAAAACACCCGAATCCTACGTTATAAGTGTTGCTACCATTGGAGAGAAAATATTCTGTTTACCACCATCACATTCGGATAGTACACCTGAAGAAGACCGTAGAATGGATCGGCCGAAACGTCGTGTTAACAACACGAACAACAAGAAGGAGTTTCAATCATGCGAAAAAAACTCTTTGAAATCAACAGATGATATACGAAGTTGGAGAGCAAGATAGAAATGTAGGAACTAGATTTTAAGAAAGCATCAAAATAGCCAACTCAGCTTAAAAAAATATTTTGTTTCCCTAAACCAGGGGTCGGGAACTTGCGGCTCCGGAGCCACATGCGTCTCTTTAGCCTCTCGAGTGGTTCTTGTGAGCAAACAAATAAATTATTTTCCGGGGCGTATTTAGCGTCCGGCAGACCGGCGGTTGGGTGTATACAAATTTAATTTATGGGTACTTCTAAAAATGAAATCTCCATTAGTAATCTAATAACCGGACATGGATTAGTTTCGTTTTTCTGTTCGGTTTCTTCAAAGATTTTAATGATTAATTTTCAGTTCATATCGTTTTTTGTTGTTGTTGCGTCTTAGGTTCGTTTCATTTATGATCCGGACATTGAAGCAATTTCAGATAAGATTCAAAACCAATTGAGTAAGAAAAAAGTTAGCTAAATTTATGTTTTCTTGTATGTATTTTTGTTTATAATAAATTATGCGGCTCCGATAGTCTCAATTATTTTTTTTGTTGATAAAAATGGCTCTTCAGGTTGAAAAGATTCCCGACCCTTTCCCTAAACACATATATAATGGGTGTCTCCAAAAAGGTATACACGCTGTGTTTAAGACAAGAAATGTTAATAGTTGATATTTAGAGAATATATGTGCAGTTGTTAGCGAGCTAGTCTCACATATCAATACTATTATAGTGAATTGGAGCCTCACTGGGTGCCTTGAACTTATGGCTTCTTACCAGAATACGCTAAGTATATAACTTCAGACAAGGCATAGCTTACATCAGGGGTCAGTAAATCTTTTGAGAGGCGGGCCAGATTAGCGATGTGTAGTCCGGGGGGCCAGCAGGGCCTAGCGAGCACCCCCACCCCATGATCCTACATTTAGGGTACCAAAATGTTCCAAGTACACAGTCCTAAGTCTATGGAATGTGGCATAAATTCTCGATGGAGGTATATACATATATATATTGTTAGTAATAGAATGTTATCAGCTTTCTAACTGTGTATGTTCCCAATGTGTATCTGTTGGGCTTAAAGAGTTACAGCCCATAACGTGAAGCTAAGTATTCAGCATTTTACGAGAAAACCTCAAGTACACAGTTATAAAGTGTATTTTTGAATTCCTCATGTCTGAAAACCATAATTTAGCCTTTTAAAGTACTCAGATATGTCAACTGGGAGTCGAGATATGAAATTCTGGGGGTTTTTTGGTGTGTGTTGGCGGCCATTTTGTTTTATGCAAATGGGGTAGATCTTCCCAACTTTTTTCTTGGGAACATCTTTTTTCTGAAAGAGGACCTCCTAAGGAACATTCTGCTGGCCCCCGGACTAATGTCTTTATGTCTCGCCAGCCAAGGCGAATAAAAAAAATGAAACAATGATCATGCAAAGCTATGGAAATTGCTTGTTTTTTAATTACTTTAATGTTTTTCATTTTAGGAATATATACTTTCATAAACTTGCATGTACTATCAATCAATGAAAACTATGGAATTCTTGGGGGGTGGAGGACAAAATTTTCTAGTTTCGTTAATGTTTGTAAAAAAGTAAAGTAAAGCGTCCGTCTCTTAAGAGACAACTCCTAATGTAGTATACACCTGGTGACGAAGACTCGCTTTCTGTTGCACGCGTCAGCTTAGTGATCCTTGCAAGTTTCAAGTCTGGTCGAGACCAGGACTTTATTCTTACAAGTTTTTATGACCATCCCTTTGGCAGGATGCAAGTCCACCGAAGGGATACTGCCACCCTAATCACTCAGCTTAGAGTCTACTCAATTAGCTTCTGAGTGCACAGGGAAATCTTGTCCTAATAAAGAGTTTTCCACACTCTTTGCTCATACCGGACATCGAACCCAGGACATTCTGCGTGTGAAGCAGACGTGTTAATGTTTGTATGTAACATCAAATATCAAATGAAGCCGCGGACCGGATTTGGCCAGCAGGTCGTAGTTTGCCCATCCCTGGCTTACATCATCGAGAGACTGGGTTGCAAACATCAACTAACGTATTTCCTGTTATTGTACAGCGATTCTCTTCGCTTAGAGACTGTAATTATACAAATGAATTGGGTCTCGTGCCACAAACTTTGCCTTTAAGGAATCTCTAAGACGAAATCAAGTGATGTTAATTAAATCTGGTGAACGCAGTGGGTATTCAACAATGCCGGACCATCCATCTGGAAATGTTTCGTTAAGACCTGACATCACTATGAAAATGGAATTGGGGATGTACCCCATCTAGTGAACGCGGTGGGTATTCAACAATGCTTCTTTGTCCGGACCATTCATCTGGAAATGTTTCGTTAAAACCTGACATCTCAATGAAAATGGGGTTGTGGACGTGCCCCATCTTGTTGAAAAGGAAACTCCTCTTCTCCTTCGAATACTTGTGTGGACTCTGTACATCCCCTCCATCATCACAAGCAGTGCCGGATCTAGGCATAAACTGAACAGGTCTGGTTAGTCACTCAATAGAAACCGCCACCTGACCAACGTCTTTTGGCAGCATGTCGTGTTAGGGATGATCAATTAAAAATTGGAAAAATGGGTTATCAATGAATAAATCACTTCTCTCGCCATATGTTGGGCTGTGATCACTAAAAAAATCCAAATTTTCAAAAAACAAGCGTGAATGCTGCCGAACGCAAACCAAGGGATCAATTTAGCATAAACTTACATTGCAAATTTAACCCCTACTAAAAACCCGTAAAGAAAAGTTCTGGACATAATAAGGAGTAAAGTTCAAGTTTTCAGCCCTCTAGCTTCATTGGTGCGGCCTGTACATAGCCAGCTAGCTAGACTGTCTTGAAAACTGAAGAAACCTATGATGACAGTTTTGGTGACAGTTTTGGTTGACAGTTTCTAACAAGCTACAGCTTACGATCACATTATCCGCACGGGCCTCAAAAAATTTAGTTTTCAAGTTTTGTGAGACTTTTTGGTGTAATCTTTTAACAAGAGGCCTCCAAGCTTTATATAGCTTGTAGCCTCACCAAGTCTAAATCTGGCACTGATCACAAGACGACATTTTTCACAGATGCTGTAAAAGCAAAAACAATCATTTACAAAAAATAATATATAAAATTCCATCTAACTTCCTTTCCCCGAGTTTAAAACCGATAACATCTGAAATGTTATAACATTCTATTTCCAAATGACACAATCTGTGACAAAATACACATATGCTAAAATTAAAATACGGAGACACGACAAAAGTAAATAGACATCTATTTTCAAACAAATAACAAGCATCTTTATTCAACGATCTTCAGACACGAAGACACCTCGATTTTCAAACAAGAGCTTTTATTCAACGATCTATAGGCATTACAAAAGCAGACACCTTTATTTTCAAACATTAAATAGACGCGTCATTCAACTATCTACGGTCACGACAAAAGTAAATAGACACCTCTATTTTCAAACATTAACAATAACCTTTATTCAGCGATCTACAAAGACACGATAAAGGTAAATAGACATCTCTTTTTTCAAACATTAACAATGACCATTATTCAACGATCTACAGACACAACAAAATAAATAGACACCGCTTTTTTCAAACAAGAGACTTTATTCAACGATCTACAGAGACACTACAACATACATAAAGAGTGTAGGGACATATGTATAGGGTCACCAAACAGTAGAGGATAATGTCATGACCTCTGGACAACAGTAGTTGGCTTGTGCTATTTTTAGAAGCACTTCCTGCTTGTCTAGACAGTTGACCTTGGGGTCAACCTAAGCGTCCCGAATTTGCCGCGCTTTTAAGCAGAATCACTAGTCAGTCAACTTGTGGACGTACCTGGACGCACGTATTTTGGCGTCTCCCAAATCAAGCATATCTAAAGATCACCTGAATCTTCTAAATGCTAACCACACTCTATTCTATTTTTCCTCACTATCTTCTCAACCACTAATCTGTACTAAAGACACTAACTAAAGCTACTACTTAGGAAGAAACAGACGAACTGAAGAACTTCACTGATCACCTTGTATTTCTACATAGAAAAAAAGGTAGGTTGTCTTTTATATATCTTGTTTGACTTCGTGACTTCCTTCGAAGCCCAACTCATCACAGATAATATATGGCAGAACATATATCTCCGTCTACAATTATAATTTAAAATCGGCCTTGTTCAAGGTTCAATGAATTAAACGAATGTGTATGTAACATATAATTTATTCATAGAACAAATAACAATGAATGAAGGATTGTGATGCGTCTTGCATCGAGAAAGTGTTCATCAGTTGATTAAAACGAAAGAGTCAATTGAATTTGTAATAACAAGAAGTTGTAATAACACTTGTCGTGTAAGTGAATGTAAGCATATGTGTATGTATACATATGTGTATAAATCAGGGACTTACATGACTTCGATGAAATGTATGTGAACTTGCTTGGCGCGCACAAGTGAATGCGTGTGTGTTATGTGAGTCATACAGCCGTGCCGACTGTAACGTTCTTGTTGTGTTTAGTGCCTTTGTTCGCTTTGTTGTTCTTTCTGTTGTAGCTGTGTGAGATTAGAATGCGTTTGATTCGTAATAGTGTTTAAGCGTGTTAAGAAAGAAGACGGAACGGAAGACACGTGTTGATCAGGGCTATTGCCTGTGTGGAACTGTTGCCTTCCCCGTTCCTACTTCTGGTCGGCGCTTTCTTGAAACGGAATGGGGGCTGCTGGGAGCTTGCTTCGGCATGTTTATTTATTTAACATAACATACATATATATAAACATTACACCGACCAGGCACAAAGGCTGCAACTGACTTGAAACTGTCTGTGATTTGTTTATATGCGGAATAGACCGGCTCCCACGAGCATTGGATTTTAGATTCAGGTCGAAAAATAGCTGGTATCTAAAATAATGCTGCTGCTGCTGCTGATTCTATTTGAATTATTTGCTTGTTTGAACTCTCACCTTTTTCTACTTCGTTGGCGCAAATCTTTGGAGCCTATTTTCTTGAGATCTTTTAAGGATCTTTAATAAAGATTCAACAAGAGCTTTCTTTTTAAACAAGAACCTTTTTTTTAAATCGGATTAAATTAATTAATTATTTTTGTCCGCTCGGATAGTGTAATGGTTAGCACGTCTGCCTCATACGCAAAAGTTCCTGTGTTCGATTCCCGGTATGAGCGAAGTGTGGAAAACTCTTCATTAGGACAAATTTCCCTGTCCACTCAGAAGCTAATTGAGTACGCTCTAAGCTGTGTGATTAGGGTCGAGGTATCCCTTCGGTAGACTTGCATCCTGCCAAGTGGTGGTCATAAAAATAACTTGTAGGAATAAAGTCCTGGTCACGACCAGACTTGAGACTTGCAAGGATCACTAAGCTGACGCATGCAACAGAAACCTGAATTTCGTCACCGGCCTCCATACTCCATTGGGGATTGTCTCTTACTTTACATTTTGAATTAATATTTGGTGAACTTGTCATTAGCAGATTTTAAAATTCTTTCGCTAATCGAATTCCTCACACCTGCCATCTTTTTTTTCTTTTTTTTTGGGGGGGGGGGTCGATTAGGTTGCACTAACCTTTAGCACTCTGTAGGCGACTTCGTTCACCGAACAAAAAGGTTGTCCTGCAACAGCAGGTGATTCAGATCGCCGAACGATAGTGTGTTTGAATTTCGAGGTTGTGTTGCCATGTCAATATCAGTAATATATGAACAGACACGCAAGTTACAGGCTTTCAAAGTTACTAAGTGAACAAAATCGTGGCGCCCTTGAAAAAGAATGCAGTGCTAAATGTTAAAAACACGAAACAAAATATCTTTTGTAAAAGGTTTTCTGGACATTTTGCCTATTAGGCCGGGGGCCAGCAGGGCCTACCGTGCATCCCACCCCCATGATCATACATTTAGGGTACCAAAATGTGCCTTAGGATGTCCTCTTTCAGAAAAAAGATGTTCCCAAGAAAAAAGTTGGGAAGAACTACCTCATTTACATAAAACAAAATGGCCGCCAGCACACATAAAAAAAGAACAACTCTATGCAAATGAGAACATTTTGAGGCCATATGGGGGTGGGGGGGGTAATCCTTACTTATATGTGGCCGAATTTCAGTTGGCTATAAAATGGCTATAGAATGGCTACCCTGATTGTAAATGGCTATAACATGGCTACCCGATGGTAAATTGTAAAGTTCCACACACTCGTTCACTCGATGTTAAAAACGGCGCACAACTTTTGTCGGAAGCTAGTTCCCTATACAGCATGTCCTCCGTGTCTAACACGCGGTGTACGTTGCATAGCCAGTGGAGACAGTATTTCCGGAGCAGGGTGTAGAGCTGTGTTTCTCAACCATTTTCATCCCAACGCCCCCTTATGGCACCTAGCTATATGTCAACGCCCCCCCCCCTGTAGTTTAAATATGAGAAGTACTCTTTTAGAGACATGTGGTAGCTTGTCATTATAAAGATAAACATTATAAAGAAAAATTAACTTTCAGTAAGTATATCAATGAATTTCTAACTTGTGCTCATCAAATTAATTGTGGCTGCAAGGCAATTTAAAGGGTTTATTAAAAAGTAAATTACTAAACAGTCCATGTTATATAACTTTTTACTACTAGTGTAAACCATGAGCTTGATGATTTTTAACCAGTGTGGCAATATCTTGCTCGAGCTTTGACAAATAGAGTCAAGTCACCACAACTAATAATATCCCAGCGGTTTCTTTTCTTCGTAAGTATATGGCTCACCACACTGAATCCCCGTTCTACAAGGTAAGAAGAGGGAAAAGAAATGAAAAGCAGTTTTGCTTTTTTTGCAAAGAACGGGAAATTTCCCATGCTGGTGCAGTCATATTTCATGATATCCTCTGCAATCGAAGATTTGTTTCGCTTCTTCATCATTCGGCAGCTCAATGATTTCTTCCTGCAAGTCGATTTCTTGTTCTTCAACTTTGCAAATGAATGGATTCATAACACAGACAGGAATATTCATAGCAATCAGATATTCAAAGCGCTTCTCAAAATCATGTTCAGTGACTGCAGATGCATACAGTATTTTTCCAAATTCTGGCTGGAATATCAATCTTTTACCGAGCTCATGTTAGGAAACTGCAAAAGGCTTTTCTGCCAATATTCTGTTTGAACAAATACAACTTCATGATGAAAGTGGATACAACAGTTTTGGCCTTTAATAAATTTAAATTGTCACCTTGAAGCTGCAAGTTTAACATTCATTTTATCATACATGTCAGCTAGATACGTCACATCTCCATGCAGATGAAGAATTCTCTGGCACCATTCATTATCAACAGCTTGCAAAGATTTGATTACCAAATCAAATATATTTTTAAAAAGCGATTTAGGCAGGAACGTTTGGAGAGCCAGTGCACTTCAGTGTGCAAAAGATGTCAATCAAATTCCTCTTCATTATCTTGACACGGTTGGCGGAATAATCTGCTATTCAATGAATGTGTTTTAATCTTGTTAACTATCGAAATTGTAACAGAAAGAGTTGAATGGGGGCGCAGTCTAAGATGTTTAGCAACAAGATGGTGATGATGAATAACACAATGAATTGCAAAAAGACTAGGAATTTCCATTTTCATGAATACAATTAATCCAGCATGGTGACCCATCTATTGCACAAGCGGTAATGTTCGTTATTGGGATATTATTGGTCATAATATACATCTTGAGATCTTCATAGAGTGATTCTCCGTTTGTGTTGGTGTTCACTGATCTACAAAACAGCATTTCTTCCTGTGCTTTCCCCTCTTTGATAAATCGTACATAATCCATTAACCATGCCTCGTTGTCTCGTACAGTTGATTCACCCAGTCGTATTCCACATTCATTTTTGTGCAACTCTACACACAACTGACTTTCGATGTCATTACCCATTTCACCAATACGACATGATACGGTTCCGTTACTGAGAGCGATGGATTTCAGAATATTAGATGCATTCATCTTGAGAACAGTAGTTAGAACTAACGTTTTAGCGACTGTATGAGATTTTCTTTGTGAAGTGTGATTTTTTTTCTTTGTGAAGTGTGAACTGCATGAGTACTACGCTTTTTGAATGTTTCATTCAGTTTGCAAATTACTGCAATGTCACTACCAGCTTTACCTGGATGTTTATTATGAAGATGAGCTTGAAGTCTCGACGGTTTCATAGCCTCATTGAAAAATACTTCTTCGCAAATGAGACACAGTGGCCTTTGCTGGTTTGTTGGAAGTGAAATGCAACCGTATTGCAAGTAGTCAACATTATACTGTCTGACTTTCTCGTTTCGTTTTTTCTTTTAGCAGAAGTCGTGTCTGGGCTGCTGTTAGCTTTGTAAATAGGATGCTTATGGAGATAGAATTAAAACTAATTATTAAACTCCTTAGCTCCTTTCTAAAGTATATCTGACTCCGTTAAAAGTTACGGTAAAAACAATAACAATGATGAGAGCGTAGTAGCGTAGTAATCTCTAACAGTGAGGCCGTATTAGTAGCAGTAGGTATGCCTATAGTAGTATTAAGGGTCTGACTGCCGATAGTAGACTAATGTTAAAGATGCGCATAAGACAGATCTTTCTTTCTCTGCGGGTTCTGCAGTAGTAAAAGGAAATGAAATTACATGCATGTGCAAGGAATGAAGTTTGCACATGATAAACAAAATGCAATGTGAAAGAAATACAAAATACTCTGCAATGATAATAAGTATATTTATTTACAGGAGAATATAACAAAAAGAATGAATGCATCTTAAAGTGTTCGTATTCTACTTAGTAAAAGTGTCTGTAGTTTGTTAAAGATGTTAGGAAAGAGAGTGTGTGTGTATGTATGAATGTGCATGAATGCGTACGTACGTAATCGAAAGTCGAAACAGCCATAGATTTGTTTAGGCAAACAAATCTGAACTGAACAAAGATGAAGATAGCTGGGTCTTCTTATAGTAAGAGGTGAGTGGTGGTGTGTGGCTGGTCAAAATTGAGTTGTGTTGGATTGTGTATCATCAAGAGTTTCAAGATGGAATATGATGTGACAAGATACATAATTTTGCCAGACTTGTCGTCTACAAAGCATATTAAATTCGAGTCGAGTACGGATTTCCCATGTCCTGAAAATTGGTTATCTGAAAGACGAGATAACTTGGTTCTCGGAATAAAAATCTGGATGTCAAGTGGTTTCCTCTCGCTGACCGTATGCTTGAGTGCAAAATACGTATGAGTCCGTTACAGCTTCTTCAGTAGCACACCTTTCCAAGTACTTATCCATATCTGGAAGTAAAAACATAATGCATAATAATACACACACAATAACACACACACACAAACTCAAGGGAAGTTTTCACCTTTTAATAATCGCACATTGTAGTTCTAACAATAACTGCGCATGAGCATGCTTTATTTCCGTTACGATACACTAGTTTGAACCTACTTTTTTTACTTTCCCTATTTAGGTCGGTTAG
>VCCN01006003.1:1775104-1786981 GCA_006491835.1 Architeuthis dux | reverse complement strand
TATTATTATTATTTATCATGCGCAGCAGGGCGCGTGGGGCTAACCATATTAACCAGAGCCCTCCAGACCCGTCTGTCCTGGACGAGTTGCTGCGCATAGTCCAGAGTCAGGTTGCACAGACCAATGTTTCTAGTGATGATATCGATCTAACGGGTGGTGGTGGCACTCCTTGGTCGTCTCCACCCAGCCCGCTAGGGATGAAAATTGAGGATGACATGTGTTGGGTGTTCCAGGGGTAGGTGCTTTACATACCCATATCAGCGAATTCTTCGTTTTGCTGCGAGACGGGATGCGGGTGGCTGTTGTGTTAGCTCCCTTAGCTTCTCGTTAGTGACGTGCTGGTACCATTGGATGTTCTCAATTCTCCTGAGTGTTCTGCTGTCAAAACCGTCAAGCCTGGCCGTCAGTGTATTGTTTAGCAGCCAGGTCTCCGACCCATACAGGAAGACCGACAGCACCATGGCATTGTATATGCGGAGTTTAGTTCGTTTGGAGATGTTTTGATGTATCCACAAGGGCCTCCACAGAGACCCCATAAGTGCGAATGTCAATGCTCGTCGCCGACCAATTTCGGGTTTTAAGGTCCCCCGTTTTGGAAACTGTGGATCCAAGATATTTGACGGTGGGGACAAATTGCACGTTGACGTTGTTGAAATGGAGTGGTGGGGGGATCGGGACCGACGCCAATGTGCATAAGCTCGGTCTGTGTCCAATTGACGGCTAGGCCAAGCTTATTTGCCTCTTCATTAAATTTAACCAGTGCATTCCTGAGCTGGTCAATCGTGTCGTAGAGTAAGGTGGTTTCGTCTGCGTACTGTAAGTCTGCCAGGATGTAGTCTCCGAATGACACTCCAGAGATACTTTCGCAAACCCTTGTCATCAGGTAGTCAATGGCACATTTGAATAGATCCGGGACAGCGACACAACCCCATTCCACTTTAGTGAGTGAGGGTTTCAATTTACAATGTAAGTTCATGCTAAATTGGTCCTTTAGTTTGTGTCCGCGCTTGTTTTTGTTTTTTTTAATTCGGACTGTTTGACCAACAAAAGGTGAGAGAAATAACTTTTTCATTGATCACCCTTTTTTCCAATTTTTTTAATTGATCAACCCCAACACGGCAAGCTGCCAAAACGACGTTGATCACGCGACTTCCTCTATTGAGTGACTCATTACACCTATTTGTTTTGTTTGTTGAACCAATAGTAAGTCAAATCAATCCTGTTGCTTTTAAGATGTGGAATGCGGAAAATTGTTGAAGTATAAAAGCTTTTAATTCACGGCAATTATTCTACAATGTATCGACAAGAACTCTCAACGGCTCGCCTCGCTGTGAAGTAATAGTTAACAAGTTAGTCACGCAGGCCATGACTATTGAAGTGAGTTCGATCCTCACTGGGTGGTCTACACTTGTGGATTTGTGCTAGAGGCTAAGCTAAGCTTTGTAAACATTGATAAAATCTGTCAACGAACATGATCTTTCGGCGAGTCTTTAAAGCGTGGATGCCACTTGAAAAGTTTACTGAGTTGAGAATCAAAGGATTTCTAAGCATCGGAACTTATTATATACCTTATTCTTCCGTCTCTGAGAGTAGAATTTTGGAGAGAAACACAAACAAAACAGCAAGCAAGGCTGCTGCAGGGCCAATCTCCACTCCGGGTTACGGAACATTCATAGCAAACATATTCATAGCAGGCGAGTTCATAGCAAAATTAATAGCCGTCTCAATTTCATAGCCGTAACGATTCATAGAAGGATAAAATTCAGCTTGTTTCTCGCGGTATCTGATGCCGCTAATCTATGCAACTTAATGAAGACGTTGGTCACGTATCAAGCAGCATAAGTAAAGTAAATAATTTAACTACGTATGTTTAATCATTGTTTAATTTTTACAATGTTATTCAAAGCTTTAGAGAGCAATAAGTTCAAAAACATCTTTTAAATAAAGGTGTGTAATACTTATCACTGAAATGATGAGGTCCAATAAAATTTTAAAAGATTCGATACCATATGATACAGCCCTGCCTCATTCTACTTTACAATGTAAGTTTATGCTAAATTGGTCCCTTAGTTTGTGTCCGGCTGCATCGCGCTTGTTTTTGTTTTTTTAATTCGGACTTTTTTTTAATGATCACTGCCCAAGAGAAGTAACTTATTCATTGATAACCCATTTTTCCCAATTTTTTTAATTGATCACCCTAACATGGGATGCTGCCAAAAAGCGTCAGTCATGTGACGGTTTCTATTGAATTACTAATCAGACCTGTTTGTTTTTCGTTTGTTTTTTGTTTTTTTTAATTTATATGTACATCAATATGAAGAGAATCAAGTAATTCTGACAGTATTACGTTGGATAATGGCCGTTTCTTCATTGGAAAAAAGTTAAAATAAAATTTGTTATCTTGTCAGTAACAATTTAGACCTTTCCTAATATAGCTATCGAACTCCTGGAGTCAGAAAGCTTGCGTGTGCCAAATTCTAGCCCAATCGATCCAGTAGTTTTACTATCGTCTATACCAGAGGTAGGCACAGTGGCGTGTCCAGGATGTGGTCGGCATGGCACGTGCACATGAAGGGGACGCTTCTATTGAAGTCAGACAAGCCATTCTTGGATAGTGAAAAGGAATTTTCTTCAGATATACAATTTTTGATTATCAAGGCTGAGAAGCACTAGGATAGCCAGATTGTTAAACCACATATAAACTAGCATTCCAAAGGAAGTTATGAATCATCGCCACCCATATATGCTGTGATCAATAAATAACTTACTTCTCTCGCCTTGTGTTGGGCTGTGATCACTGAATCTTCAAACAAAACAAGTGGGCACAAAATAGTGACCGATTTAGCATAAACTTACATTGCATATCGAACCCCCACTAAAAACTTTTTTTTAAAGTTTTTAGTGGTGGTTCAATATTCAATGTAAGTTTATGCTAAATTGGTCACTATTTTGTCTCCACTTGTTTTGTTATGTTCCACACATATTGAGGGAGTGTCTGTGTGAAAAATTTCAAGTTTCTACTATGAACGGTTAGGGCTGGACGAAGTCCGGATACATAGATAGATACAAATAAATGTCAGAAAACATGAATAACTTAAACCCAACGATAAACCAGTTTTGTGGGTGGCCGTGATTAATTATTAGTTAAAAATACATTGCTTGGAGCTACATAACCACATACCTCACAGTACCACTATGATATTATTGTAAGGTTGTATAAAAGATGTTTGGACAGATGCGCAATTTCAGTGCTTGCCATAGGCGATAGTTTCCGTAGATACGTCCCTAGGTAGGCAACCTACAGCCTGCGGGTCAGATCTGGCCCAACGAAGGGATTTTGACTGGCCTGCTAGCAAATATTGGGGTACTATGCTTACTTTTTATGTTTTAAAGATTATTTGTGTCTTTTTAATAGATTTGTTGCGGTTATACAGGAGGGGTGTGTAGGAGAAGATAAGATTTTCCCTTTTGTTGAAGAAAACAAATTTACTTCTGATGTATCCCACAATCATAAGAATAAAAATAAAATAAACGTGTCGGTTCAAGAGGAAATTCAACAAGGCAGTGATAACAATTTACAACTGAGTTTTATTCAGTTAAATTAACAACAAAACAGATATTGTTCAAAGGGAGGAAAAGGTAATGTGTAAGTTGGAATTAAAGTTTAATGTGTGTGGCAAAATGTAATGGGAATGAGTAGGGAGTGAGTTTATGAAGAGAAACAGTCCACACGTGTGTGTGTGTGTGTGTGTGTGTGTGTGTGTGTGTGTGCGTACTATGTATCACCAGGTGTGAGTAGCAGTTCGCATGTGTGTGTGTGTGTGTCTATAACAAAACGTAGAGACAGATCAATGTATGTATGCGTAAGTGGTAAGATACAGTAGTAGTAATTTCAAACTGTTGGAAGGAGAAGTGTGGTTTTTTTGCTTGGTGCTGATGATGAGAGTTGAAACTGAAATGCTGTCTCCCTGTTATCTTTGAAGTAGAATACGTAATTTTGAATCTCCCACTGCCAGTTACATTGTGAGGGTTATTTTTATAAGAAAAGAATCGACTCCTGGCAAGGGTTTAGGAAATTGGGCTCTGATTGGTTGAATATTCTTTTAATGTAGATATTTGAGGTTTTCCAATAGTTAATACATTTTGGAGGAAAATTCCTATTAAAAAATTGGCGCGAAATCCTGGGAGCCTGTTTTGGCACAGAATTGTTCACTTAGGTTTAAGTGGCCCTACAGATTCAAAAGATGCATTGATTTGAATGAATTGCGACTAAATTGAGTACATTGATCACTAATTGAGTGTACTCAAGAAAATAGAGAAACATGGTAACTGAGGAAAGGTACTGAACTGGATAGAAGCTTGACTACGCAACAGGAAGCAAAGAGTAGTACTCAAAGGTCAAAACTCAATGTGGGAAGCAGGGGCGTAGCATCTAGTGTGGTGGTTTCCAACCTGAGGGCAGCGGACATTTTATAAATGTCTCCCACCCCCTATCTCAGCTACATCCCTGGTGCGAAGATGTACTTAGTGGAGTCCCACAAGGGAGCGTGCTGGGACCTCTGCTCTTCATAATCTTTATCAATGACATAGAAGCTGGAATACTAAGTACTCAGTCAACATTTGCTGATGACTGCAAGATGAACAAGTCCAAACAGACGTGAATACATTAGAAAGATGGTCTGACAAATGGCAAATGGCATTCCATCCAGATAAGTGCAAGGTCATGCCCCTTGGACATAACAACAACAAGAAAACATACTACATTAATGGCACTGAAATAAAGAGAGTACAAGAGGAGAAAGACCTTGGAATTGTCATATCAGAAGACTTGAAACCAGAAAAACATATTGCAAAGATAGTCGAGAAAACAAACCAATTACTGGGAATGATCCGCAACCCCTTATGAATAAAAAAGAAATCTTGAATCACTACAATACATTAATCAGACCAATATTAGATTATGGAACATCTATATGGAGTCCCCCATCAAACAGATATACAGAAAATAGAAAAACTACAAAGGCGAGCTGCTGTATACTAAAATGATAAAAGAAATGAGAAACCTAGCTTACAAAGAAAGACTCACGAAATGTAATCCAATATCACTTGAAAACAGCAAAGGATATGACCTGATAGAGACTTTTAAGATAATGAAAACATATACAAAGTAAACATAGAAACGTTGTTTACATTCAGAGAAAGCCAAACAAGAGGCCACAAGCTTAACATCTTCAAAAAGCACACCAGGCTTAACATCAGGAAACTCTTCTTCAGTCAAAGAGTAATCAACGATTGGAATCAATTGCTGGAAGAATCTGTAAACGCAAAGAACATAGTACAATTCAAGACCATCATTGACGAAGAGTTCAGATATGGGGGACTATCCACTTATCTGATGAATTATCTGGCGAATAATTGGAATCCGAGGTTAAGCACAAATGATTTCCTAGCGTGCGTTATTCACTGATTTGAGGCAAAATATAACTGGTTGCATTTCAATGAATAATTCCCATATCTCAAGCTTTTTTTATGTCATTTATCTGACCCTCAGTCGATTCATTAATACGCGATCCGCCCCGCAGAGATAAAAAGGTTGCCGACCCCTGGTCTATACAATCTGCGCACACACACACACACACACACACACACACAGTGTCTATCTTCATTGAAGAGGTTAAATCACGGCTCACCGGGCTGACAGTTTTGCCGGTCAAAACGACAGGATTTCCGGCATAATTCCTAAATATATCATGTGTCTGTTTGGGGTAAATAGTTCGAAGTCTGCCTATTCACTCAGCTGTGACCGAAGGAGCGGCGTGGTATAGTTCCGTGGTAAGGACTAGTGGCTGGAACCCTCGAGGCGAGTATTTCCTTTTAATCTTCAGCATAAGATAAATGGGGCGGCTGCTGTAGGACGGCATTCAACAAGCTCGTCTCTCAGGCCTAATAAGTTCTGGGCGTGATACCATTGTGGCCTTGTCTCAGACTCGGTTAAACTTTGTACACCCGTGGAAAAAAAGCT
Source organism: Architeuthis dux (assembly GCA_006491835.1). Taxonomy (NCBI): domain Eukaryota; kingdom Metazoa; phylum Mollusca; class Cephalopoda; order Oegopsida; family Architeuthidae; genus Architeuthis; species Architeuthis dux. The sequence goes on along the minus strand of VCCN01006003.1, from coordinate 1,780,959 downwards.
CCTGACTTTTGCTTCATTCGTTTTTTTCTAATATAACGAGTAACGGTCCCTGTCTTGGTGACATTTGAACAGAAAAAGGACCAGCGGTTGTAAGTTCTGGGTGTTCCACTATTGTGACCTTGTGTCAGACTCGGATAAACTTGTTAAGCTATACCAACTGAGTTTGATCTTGAGTGCTCTATTAATGTAGCCTTGAGTCATACTAAGCTACTATAAGGTGAGAATCCATAACTACTGATGTTGATAGAAAAGTCCATTTCCTAAAGCCAAATTCATCTTGAATGCGCTTACTTTTATTTATTTGTATCTTGTCTCTTTGAAGGTCAACACTAGTCCAGGGACCAGAAAGGCCTACCCTGTTAAAAGCGTAAAACGCTAAATAACTAGCTTCGCGTTTTGGGCTGTAACTTTCCGTGCCCAACAGATATAAATTGACAAGATACACTGTTGAAAGGCTGATAAATCCACAATCCATAGACTTTGGCCTATAAAATATACGTGAAAGTTCCTTGTAAAATGCTTGAAATACCTATACATTAATTACTATTATTCTTCATGTCTGAAAACCATGATTTAGCCTTTGAAAGTACTCAGATATGTCAATTGGGGGACGAGATATGAAATTCTGGATCTTTTTGGTGTGTGCTGGCGGCCATTTTGTTTTATGCAAATGAGGTAGCCCTTCCCAACTTATTTCTTGGGGACATCTTTTTTTTTAAAGGGGACATCCTAAGGGACATTTTGATACCCTAGCCATAGCCCCCGGACTACTTCAATTTGGTTATTTGGTTTTTAAAAAGGTTTCCCCATGGAAAGTCGATGAAATGAAGTGCTCAACAACAAAAATAACATTAAGACTCGATCTTCCCACATATATTCATTCTAAGGTTTGAGTAGTATTCCCTGGTTTTTTGGTTTTTTGTCAAACTCCAGTCCAAGTTGGAGTTGACTTTGCTTTTCCCCGTAACAAGAACAACAATCCTCACCACATTTAGGGGAGTAAACTCTTCACTGTTTGTCTATCCCGTCAAACACATATATAAAATTAATTTTTCCCTATCGTGATTTTAAATCACGACCAAGTGATTTTTTGAGCGGCTTGCTTACCACTGATCCAAACTTACAAGTCTTAAGTATTTACGAATTTATTTATTATATATACAATACAAATGTTGCAGTAACCATCATCAGTTGGAATGGAAGGTATCCGGTGAGTTGATAGCAAACGAATTCATAGCAGGCGAATTCATAGCAAAATTAATAGCCAACGATTCATAGCAGGATAACATTTGTGATGGGTTTGTTTTTCCGAATTGAATCGTATAGTATCGATTTTTTTATCGGACCTCATCATTTCAGTGATAATTACTACACAACTTTATTTAAAAGATTTTTTTAACTTATTGCTCTCAAAAGCTTTGAATAACATTGTAAAAATTAAACAATAATTAAACATACATAGTTAAATTATTTACTTTACTTATGCTGCTTGATATGTGACCAACGTCTTCATTAAGTTTCATAGATTAGCGACATCGGATACCGCGAAAAACAAACTGAATGTTATCCTTCTATGCTATGAAATTGACACGGCTATGAATCCGTTTGCTATGAATGTTCCGTAGCTTGGAATAGAAGTAGGAGTGGAAATTGACCCTTCAGTAGCCAGGCTTGCTTTTTTGTTTGTTTTTCTCTCCAAAATTCTACTCTCAGAGACGGAAGAATAAGGTATATAATAAGTTCCGATGCTTAGAAATCCTTTGATTCTCAACTCAGTAAACTTTTCAAGTGGCATCCACGCTTTAAAGACTCGCCGAAAGATCATGTTCGTTGACAGATTTTATCAATATTTACAAAGCTTACCTTAGTCTCTAGCACAAATCCACAAGTGTAGGATCGAACTCACTTCAATAGGCATGGCCTGCGTGACTAACTTGTTAACTATTACTCTACAGCGAGGCGAGCCGTTGAGAGTTTTTGTCGATACATTGTAGAATAATTGCCGTGGATTAAAAGCTTTTATATTTCAACAATTTTTCACATTCCACATCTTAAAAGCAAGGTGTAACTGGATTGACGCGACTTAGTATTGGCTCAACAAACAAACAAAATAACAGGTGTGGTTAGTCACTCAATAGAAACCGTCACGTGACCAACGTCTTTTTGGCAGTTGGGAGTGATCAATTTAAGAAATTGGAAAAAAGGTGTGATCAATGAATAAGTTACTTCTCCCGCCTTTTGTTGAGCAGTGATCACTGAAAAAGTCTGAATTTTCAACAAAAAAAACAAGCTGACACAAACTATGGGATCAATTTAGCAAACACTTGTATTGTAAATTGAACCCGCCACTAAAAACCTATTTGGGAGGGAGGGTTAAAAAAAACCCAAAGAAAACGTTTTTTTCCTAGACATAATAAGGAGTAAATGTTGAAATTTCCAGTCCTGTGCGTGTGATACATACATACATAGTCAGCCAGACAGATCAGCTTAAAAAACTGAATAAATCTATGTTGACAGTTTCTAACAAACTATTCGACGTAACTAAATTTCAATACGCCTGCTCATCCAAATATCTGTGAAGTGAAGCATAAACAAAGAAACGTAAAACAAACGAGACGCCATCTTTTCTTCAGTGTCGTCTGGTATTTGAATTTTTCTACGAACTTTTTCTATAGGTCAAAATTCTTATATGGAGATGTTCACAGCTTGCATGATACGATCAAATGCGTGTAAAATTTGGATTGTATGCATGAAAAGTGTTAATCTATTAATCTCGATAAACATATATAAAAATAATTAATTTTGAATACTAATTTTCGTAGCAGACTGGCTCTCCCAACCTGGAAGATTGTCGTGACACAATCTTCCAACCTTCTGTTTTTTTTTCTTGTTGGCCTTGTGACATACTAAGCTAAGCTTAGTAAGTGTTATTTTATCTGCCTCCCTACGACGGCAAATTTGACACAAGGTCGGATTAGGGTGGGGTCCTGCACACGAACGTGCAGGCAAGGGGGGTTGAGATCCCAAAACCCCATGACTAGAGACCTGAGGGGGGAGAATCCCAAATCCCTGTCAATGAGACAAATGCCATGAGGACCAGGATTGTGATACTTCCCTGGAAAGCTAGTTAAGTATAAGGCGAGAGCGAACGCAGACCCCACACTTAGGCTAGCACACTGACTCACCCACATTGGGGCGATCGCAAAGGTCAAAAACCCTCTTATTTATTCGCCTCCCCACGGCGGCAAATTTGACATGAAGTCTTTTTAATGTGGAGGGGTGGGGATCCCATGTCCCCGTGACTAGAGACCTGAGGGGGGAAAATCCCTGTCGCTGAGACAAATGCCACGAGGACCGGGATGGGTCCAAAAGCTCCCCAAGGACGGATCCCGAGTGTGCTAATGGTGATCGCCTCTCGACCAGCTAGCCAAGATATCCTGTGCCAATTTTCCCAGGCATCCGAAGAACAGATACTCCACTTTGATCTCCGCCAATGGCCTAGATATCCTGCCCAACATCTCCCAGGACGAATCCTGAGCATGCCACCAGAACCCCGAAGGGCCGTGTTTATCTGAACTTCGAGCTCGTTGTGTTTTTTCGAAGGACAGATACCCACGTATCCTAGCCAAAGGCTTCGATTTCCCGCGCAACTTCTCCCTGGGTGAATCCTGGGCATGCTACAAGGACCCCCGAAGGGCCGTGGTTCACTGAACTTCGAGGCCATGGTGGTCTCGAGGAACAGGTACTACACTTTGATCACAGCCAACCAAGCCGGGAATGGGAGAAGCGATACTCCCCTGGAAAGCTAGTTAAGTATAAGGTGAGGGCGAACACTGACCCCAGACTAGCACACACGATTCACCCACATTGGGGCGATCGCAGAGGTCAACAACCCAACCGAAGTGCAATGGATTTATTCGCCTCCCCACAAGCGTCAAAATGTTACATGAAGTCGTTTTTAAAGTGGGATCCTGCACGCGAACGTGATGGCAGAGGGGGTGTGGGAAATCCAAAAGCTTCTCAGGACGAATCCCGAGAGTGCTAATGGTGATCGCCTCCCGACCAGCTAACTAAGATATCCTGCGCAACTTCTCCCAGGACGATACCCGAGCATGCCACAGGACCCCCGAAGGGCCGTGGTCCTCTGAACTTCGAGGCCATGGCGGTTTCGAAGCACAGATAATCCACTTTGATCTTAGCCAACAAAGCCGGGAATGGCAGAATAAGGTTATAAGGTTAGCGCGAACGCAAACCCCACACTTAAACTAGCACATCCGATTCACCCACATTGGGGCGATCGCAGAGGTCAACAACCCAACCGAAGTGCAATGGAAGGGCCTCGCTTTTAGACAATTAACTCATTAACTACAGAAGGTGATGAAGAGAAATAGTTTTCTATTACAAGATAAAAGCCCTTGTCCATTGCAACCAGTGGCGGGCCTATGTTTGGTGTCACCCGGGGCAATAACTCATATAGATAACTACAGAACTTGCTCTCTTCCCAGGATATCTAGAATTTTGATGATTTTTATGAACTAATACAATTCATTATTTATAATGATTCCCCTATGTTATTGGATGTGATGTACTAAGCCTACATTCACTAACAATTCTATTCATCTTTAGTTTTCAATTTTTCAGTTCTGACTTTGTGAAATAATATGAAGAAATTAAGTAAAATGTTTTTATTACACTAAGATGACAGTTACTGAATGACTGTAAACTCTAATAATCGCTATAAAAGCCAAAACCTAGTTTTACAGAGAATAATTGGATTGAAAGCACAAAAAATACTTTTAATTTTCCAGTAGAAAGTATCTTAGTAACTTCGAAAATTTGTTAGTTTTAAAAAAAAACAACAACCCTATTTTTATCGAATGTAAGTAACTTTAAACATTTCTGGTGTCAAGGCAAAATGTGTCCCTTTTCGATTTCACAATTCATTAAAACTATAAAGCCCTCAGAGAGCGCATACCTCTGGCAACGTCATTGCCAGGGGAAATAATTGTGCATGGATCCGCCCCAAAGCTTAATCACTTCTTCCGTAGCCCATTGACCACCCTTCCACAAAATTTCAATGAAATTCATTAAGAACCTCTTGAGATATCGTGTGGACAGACAGATCTTTCACTAGAAAAAAGAATTACCACGAAACTGTAGTGTCTCCCAGCTCGTAGGAATCTCACTGAAAAGGAACATGAAGCAAAAGGAACAAGGACAAAGACAAGTGTGATGTTAACTGATCACCGTCGGAAAGGAGACTGCTCGTCTCCTCGCTTTGTGTGATTCACTTTATTTTTACCCGGTTTGCCCGGCGCATGACCGGGGGCTCACTTCCGTCTTATGGGTTGTGGCAAGGGAGGTAACTTGAGTTTTTTTTTTTGTTGCTCCCTTGCGTCGCCAGGGTCGACATCACAGAAACTATATGAAAACTTTTAGGCAGTCATCTTGGTGTCACCCCCCTCCGATGGTGTCACCCGGGGCGAGCCGCCCCCTCCTTGGTACGTCAATTGTTGCAACTCCAGTTTCCGACTTGCAATGTAGTTTGACAAGAGAATGAACGCAGACCAGCTAAAATTATGTTTATATTGAAAGTTTTCAAATTGTATTTGGCACTGTTGGTATTTACCAAGCTAAAATTAGCACTTTTGATTGGTTTAATATCCTATTTGGAGTCGGGGTTGTAATGTTGCAAATGTATGTGTGGGCGACTTGGCACCAATTTACACTTTGCAAAAGTCAACAAGCTCCCCTGGAGCAGGAAACGACTAAAAATGTAACAAAATTAGATGTTATTTACTCTCAGTACTAATTATTAAATTTACAGATATATCTGATATTTCTATGAGATGATT
>VCCN01006003.1:1727764-1742078 GCA_006491835.1 Architeuthis dux | reverse complement strand
TATATATAAATGTATATATAAAATGATTCTAACATGTGTTGGCATGTCTGCCTCGGTGGCCAGAAAAATGCTCACATGAAAGAAGCTCGCACAAAAAATTCCCCACAAAAAAAAGCACATGAAAAAAGCCCACAAAGAAAAGAGCTCACACAGAAAAAAGCCCACATGGAAAAAAGCCCACAATGAAAAAAAAAACACACACAGAAAAAAGCCCACATGGTAAAAGACCCACATGGAAAAATACGCACACGTAAAAAGATTTTGTTGTGTCTAGATAAGGTCCTACATGAATTCAGATTAATATTTCGGAAACCGAAATCTCTGTTTACAAAACCATTCTTTACGTAGGTATTTGGATTTCGGCAAAAGTTGCAATGGAAGGTAAAGAAAATCATATTCTAAGAACGGTTCCATGAAAAATGCTTACACGTTATTTTTCCGTTTATAATTTTTTATTAAACGGTATAATTAAACAAGATATTCATCAGAAAATAACACAATAATGAAATTAAATGCTTGTCTTTTGTTCTTTATCAGATGACGCACCATGAATTTATCTGGGTTCTGGTTCAAAATACCGTAACGTACGAATTCGTGGTGCGTATCTGGTAAGGAACAAAAAACAGACATTTAATTTCATGTGCGTGAATTTCTGATTAATATTTTGTTTAATTATACTTTTTAATAACAAAAATATACTTTTTGGAGCCTTTGTATGTATTTCCAATTTCTATATCTTTTACCTTCTTTTCACGTTTCTTGTATGCATAAAAACATTACATTTAATAGGTGCTTTCTGGCGTGCATATTCAGTTTATAGGTACCTCCCACAGGGAGAAATTAAATCAGTTAAAATTATATTTGAACGCTTTTCCAGAGGTGTTGAAACTGATCTGATTCATGGAAATATAATGCGATAAAACTATAATATTTCTTTGTTTTTAAAAAAAAGATATATTGTAGACTTTAAGATTGTGCAAAAATGAGACCTTTTGCTTTGGAATGAGCGAAATTTGGGTCCCAAACGACAACGAGTCACAAGCACCAAAAATGCTCAAAAGATAATTTAAAACAATTTTTTTCCCCTGTGTGGGCTTTTTTTCATGTGGGCTTCTTTTGTGTGTGATTTTTTTCGGTGCGCATTTATGACTGTGGGCTTTTTTTCTGTGGCCAATCTTCGTGTAGGCTTTCATTATGTGAGCATTTATCATGGAACTGTCTGCCTCAAAACACCGTAAGTTATCTCCCTTTAATCATTAACAATTCCTTAAGTTTTATGTAAAGCTTTAATTTTTTATAGGATCGGTCTTAAAATGTATCAACAACGATGGCGGTCATGTTGAAGTATGATAAATGTATACTGCATCAAGAATGCAACTTTAAGAAATAAATAAATAATAAATACTAAATATTACTATCATTTGTATAATTCGAGTTATTAAATTTTAAAAACTGTGCAGGACTTTATGAATACACTAGCAATAATGATTTGTTTGGTGCTAAGTGTTTTTGCATTGAACATTTTTGGATTGGACCTTTTTGCATTAGACCTAATAATTTTCTTTTCGGAATTCTTTTAGTTTTATTCGATTAATTATCATTCAGGCTTTTGACTCTGTAGAAAAAAATATTTACTGCCTGTATTTTTAATATATTTTATTCTGTTTTTTGTTTATGTAATTTGACTGCTATTTCAGATTATGGGAGCTGCAGACGATAACATGCCTTTTTTGCACGACGCAGCTGTCATGCATTTGAAACTTGTATATTTTTTCCATTCAAATATATGTGTACTGCATTGTCTACCATACATTTTTTTAAATCAGATGTCACTTACACGCTTGAAATTTATTTTCCTTTGTTCATTTTGTTCATACCTACAAATATAACAATACAAGAAGAAAATTTGAAAAGCAAAAGTTATAAAATTCAGAAAAAATCCAAATGATTTAACAAAGCGATCAGTAAAGAATTCTTCAATGCCCCAACTTTTTAAAAATTAATTTTGATCTAATAAATTTAGAAGAATGCAGTTGTATTACAATGAAATCTTTTCTGTAACAAAATGAAAAGAAAGGTAAAAAGTAAAAACAAAATCGAAACAATATTTTTTCGGCAGTAATTTTTTATGCTTTTAATCCATTAGAGCCTAACCATCTTCCTAGAAGTTGTTAGTTTTTAGAAAAAAATGTCATCGAAAATTCAAGATGGCAGCAATGACTGGTAGTGTGTGAAAAAGCATGGTAACACAGTAACACCGCTATGAGTCACACCTGCTCATAGAGAGGCACAAATGTGAAATCTAAACTATCTTTTATGGATAAATAAACATTGAATGCAAAAAGTCTCATTTAGTTCTTTATTGGTTGATTGAATTGAAATTTCAGTTAAAAACAATGAGCAAAATTTGTACAATTAAGAAAATTTTAGCATAAGCATTTGGGAAGAACATTTGGTCAAAATTCTGCGTTTTGAAGCACAATATCACTTTATCACACCCTGATGACTGGTACGAAAATTGTAATTGCTATAAAGTTGTGTAGACTAGTCTGATATGGATGATCTCAGTATCAAATCATACATTTTTATGATGCAGAATTCAAATTCTGAACTTTAGATTTCCCAGAAGTTTCCTTCTATCTTACAATTCAAGACTCAAAATAAATGATAACAATAACTGCCCAAAGTTAGTGTCTATCATGGGGAAGTTTATTCAACACTCCCCTTCACTGTAACAGAGGGCTGTGCAGTCTAAAGACAGCCTTTTTGCACTTGCACAGCCTGACACAACCCTTTGCAGGAGATAAGTTCATTGCTGGACTGGCTTGCATCTGGTAGGCATGTCTGGAAGGCTTTCATAGTACCTCTCAGATGTCTTTGACCAGTCCAATCTACATGGTGAATGTAGTTCTGGTGTGGACCCCATACATGTCCTTGGTACATGCTCCTCTAGGGCAACCTTTGTTGGAAGGATTGACTAAACATTGTGCCTCTTCACAAAAAGCTTCCTCCTTGCCTTGTTTATTTCTGTGCATGTGTTGGTTCGGTCAGAATAATAAACCTCTAGATCATGGACATTACCTCCTATGTATGTCATCCGGGGCAGAAGATTGTTTCAATATGGCATGTGTAAGCTCTGGATAGACAGACCACGCAGTCTTTTCTGCAGCCTTTCTTTAAAATTTCATTGAAATTCATTGAGAACTTTTGGAGATATTCTGTATTCTGGACATATAGCTCCGATGTAGGGGAGATAACTATGCATGGATCTGCCCTAAGATTTAATCACTTCTTCCATAGTCGATTGCACAGCCTTCCTTAACATTCCATTGAAATTCATTGAGAACTTTTGGAGGTATCATGTGGACAGACAGACAGAAAGACAGCTGGAAGAACAGACGGAAAGACTAGACGTAATAAATATACCTCTCTAACTTTGTTGACAGAGATAAATATATTGTCTTGCTTCTACTTCTTTGACATAAGTAAGACTAATTATCTCCCTTTGTTTAATGAAAACCTCATGGCTAGTCATCTCTGCTGGTCACACAAGACTGATTTTTCTTTCTATTTATTTTATGTGAATTGCTTTAAATTCCCCAGCCATAAATACTTACATGAGTTTCACATATACATGTTTTGGGTATGACCGACAAAATATAATGTGGATCATGGACATCCGCTGCTACTTTTACAGGGAGGGGCAAAAGGATATATTCCAGGTGGGTACAAGATATACAGGGTGTCCCTAAAGTCTGGACACATAGGAAATATCACTATTTATAACTAACTATATTTTTTTTGCCCCACAAACTAAATATATATCACAAATGGTGGAAAACACATTGAAGATGTTATTTATTATTAATTTAAAAAACATTTAAACATTTATTTTATAACCAAAAATATAATTCTACAAAAGTATCTAAAAGTATGTGATTGATTAATATAAAAATGATTAATATGGAAGTTGTGCCTGATGTGAAGAAACTAATTTTTGCACATCCAGCTCAATATTCCAATGCCAACTCCCCTTGTCTTTCAGTGCCCACTTGAGTTTTCCAGCACCCCCAAGGGGGTGGTAGGGCCCACTTTGAGAATTACTGATATAAATGTTTCTTCTGTCACAGGTCACAATTTCAAGATAGCTGATTTACACTGAAAGCAAGAAAAAGTCCTAAAATTTCTTCAAACCCAAATTTATATAAATTATTTCATTTATTTTATTTATGACCTTTTATTCTCCTTGTTTACTTTCAGCAATATGACAAATGTTGTTCTTCTTAAATTAGAAATCTTTGCAAAGTTTAATGAGTCCACTGTCAAAATTTATCTGATTTTTAAATTTTTGTTATTAATTTTATTAAAATCCTAAAAATATTTTTGGAACCAAAGAATTGCTGTATTTACTTGTGTACAATGCAAGAAATTTAATATATATATTAAAAAATCAGGGTCAAATTTGGGGCATAAATGTAAAAAAAAATGATAACATATTATAATATATCACTGATTTTTAGCTACAAAAATTATATTCAAGATCGCATTTAACTCGAATAAATACAGTAAATATGAAACTAACAAATTTTAGCTGGTTTATTGGTGATCTGTCAAATCAGTCCCAATGATCGGACACATTCTTGACAGCACACTCGTTAAACTTTGCCAAAACATTTACAATTTATTTAAATGTAAATATTATCTAAACTTCTGAGATGATTTGTTGTATTCATTCCATGATTTATTTAAACTAATATTGTTGATGTTTTTATCATTACAATTTGGTCTATGTGTTCTTTAAAATTCTTCAGGTGTATGGATTAACCGTTAGCTTTTTTCTTTTTTTTCTCTCTCTTATTGATGGTGCTCAAATATACAGTCTGTCTGGAAAGTATCCAATCATTTTGAATATTTCGGAAACCGGTTGCACCACCTTGATGTAACTTGCCAACCAAACAGAAGGGACCTTACTGCGTATGCATGAACAGACACTCTCCCATGGGATTACTCAGTCACCAGTGAAACACCATTGAGTGAGCATGTGTATTGTGTGACCGTTGCATTCACAATGACTGAGCGAGTCATTCTTCAAGTCTCGTTCTGGTTTTTTTGGCAAAACACTGCATCACTCAGGTCTGTCAGTTACCCCCAGATTTGGCTTCCTGTGACTTCTGGCTTTTCACAAACAGACTTCAGACTGTGGACAAGATGAAGGAGAATGTGATGAGGCAGCTGTGAAAAGCAAATCTGTACTGTACTGTAGGCGAACTGACAGACCTAGATGACGCAATGTATTGCCAAAAGGCCCTGTCTGAGACGTGAAGAATAACTTGCTTGATCATTGTGGAAGCAATGGTTACACAGTTCACAAAGTAACATAATGGCACCTCACTGAGTGACCCAATGGGAGAGTGTCTGTTCATGCATACACAGTAAGGTCCCCTCTAATTAGTTGCCAAGTAACATCGAGGCAGTGCAACCAATTCTCAAGATATTCAAAATGGCTAGATATTTTCCAGACAGACCTCATAATGTTGGCGTGTAGCCACACTTTGCAGATTGGGAATTACTCACTTTGTTAAGAGATAGACAGTGGTGGAAATGGGGGAGGGGTACAAGGAGTATGGCTTATACCTACTTCTCAATTTTCAGGTTTTGTATGTCACAAAATGGCCCCAAAATTGGTCATATTTTTAAAAGATTATCCACAGGGGCTTAACAGTGTCCTGCAACCCGAACTGCGTGGGTGTACTCTGCTCATCCCTGATAGAATCCTCTGTGATCTCCAAGCATAAAAAAGCCTTACCATATAACTAGTTCCCCAAAACCCAACCGTATTGTATACCTAGTTCCCAAAACCCAGCCTTACCATATACCTAGTTCCCCCAAACCCAACCGTACTGTATACCTAGTTCCCAAAATCTATCCTTGCCATATAACTAGTTCCCAAAACCCAGTTTTACCATATACCTAGTTTCCAAAACCCATCCTTACCATATACCTAGTTACCCCAAACCCAACTGTACTGTATACCTAGTTCCCAAAACCCATCATTACTGTATACCTAGTTCCCAAAACCCATTTCCATCACTGGCGATGTAAGAGGCTAATCAAATATTTGTGTAAAAAAACCTGAGGTTAACCACCTGAGTGTGAATCTCTTTTATCTCTTGAATAAACAAGTTCATTGACATTTCACAGATACTTTTAAAATTGTCTATGTCACTAATCAGGTCACCAATCACCATGGCCCAGTGGTCGGGTGTTCGCCTCTAGTAGGTCATGGGTTCAATCCACTGCCAAGTCATACCAAAGACTTTTAAAATGTTATTCAATACCTCTCCACTAAGCACTCAGCACAAGGACTAAGATTGATTTGGTTTGGTTTCTTGGGTTTAGTGGCATGTCAACCTGTTAGTAGGTCATTTAATGCTGTAACTAGTCTTAGGTGGGGATATTGTTGCGACTTTGGTGAGAGGTTCTTCCCTTTTGGCGGGTTGAATAAGGTTTGGTTGAGTTCCTTTCCTTTGACCTGTCTGACTTAGTTGGACCTTCTAGAAATTGAATTCCCACCAGCATAGCTCTCCTGGTCATTGGAGCATGCAAGCCACTTCACCACGTCACAGTACTTATTTGCGGAGTGGACTAGGATTGAGGAACCTCTTCCGGAGGCTAAGGGGTTACAGCCAAACCACGTTGGATACATCAGTTCTCATATGATCACTGAAGTTAAGCAATGTTGAGCTTGGTCAGTACCTAGATGGATGACCATTGGGGAATACCAGGTTCCATAAGCAGAACAAAGCTTCAACAGGCAAGCCAGAAGTGGGTCTTACTAATAATTGCCTATGTGTATTTAACCCAGTGACACCCTCGATAAAGGTATAAGCAGCGTAAGTTGATACATACATGATACTAATCAGGTCAGCTAAAACTATTGATAAAGAATGAAAAAAATAGGTGAAGTTAATGTCAATGAATCAGCATACTAAAGAAGCTTCACATAGATTGTAACACAAATTGAAATAAGTCCTCAATTATCAATAATTCTCAACACAAAACATACAGAGATACGTAATCAGTAAACAGTGTTAAGATTCTCAACAAAAAATTTATTTAGTAAAATCATTGTAATTCAACAGGCAACAAAACAGGGCTGGTTAGTAACTCAGTCTTTTGGCAGGCAGTGTTGGGGGTGATCAATTAAAAAATTGGAAAAATGGGTGATCAATGAATAAGTTACTTCTCTTGCCTTTCGTTAGGCAGAGATCACTAAAAATGTCTGAATTTTCTAAAAACAAGCGTGAATGCTTCTGGACACAAACTAAGGGACCAATTTAGCATAAACTTACATTGAAAATTAACCCCCCCCTCCCCCACCTCTAAAAACCTGTTATGGGGAGGAATTTTCAACAAAAAAAGATTTTTTTCTAGAAATAATAAGGAATAAATTTTCAAATTTTCAGCCCTCTAGCTACATTAGTGCGGCCTGTACATGTGAGACATACATAGACTGCCAGCCAGCCAGAGCAACTTAAAAAATGAAGAAACCTATGTTGACAGTTTGGGTGATGGTTTCTAATTAGTCACAAAATATTTGTATAATAAAGTATCATCAAAGCTTTACCATAAAATGACAGTAAAAGTCATTGGCAAATTTGTCTTGTAAAATCATGGGCAATGCATCTCTCTTGTCAAAATCATTGACACTGCTTTTCTCTTGTAAAAATTATTGGTAATGCTTTTCTCTTGTAAAATCATTGACACTGATTTTCTCTTGTCAAAATCATTGACACTGCTTTTCTCTTGTAAAAATCATGGGCAATGCTTTTCTTTTGTAAAATCACTGGCAATGCTTTTCTCTTGTAAAATCATTGACAATGCTTTTCTCTTGTAAAAATCATGGGCAATGCTTTTCTCTTGTAAAATCACTGGCAATGCTTTTCTCTTGTAAAAATCATTGACAATGCTTTTCTCTTGTAAAAATCATTGACAATGCTTTTCTCTTGTAAAATCAATGGTAATGCTTTTCTCTTGTAAAAATTATTGACAATGCTTTTCGATTGTCAAAATCATTGGCAATGCTTAGCCATAGTATAAATATTTGGCAATGCCTTTTCATTGCGGAATGAGAACATTACAACGCTATATTCTGAACTAACTTAGATGAATTTTTCATTATTACTTTTTGACTATTTCCTCCTTCATCTCATTGATGTTTTTATCACAACATCCTAGGTCTTTACACTTTCATCAATAATTCATAATGAAAATTCTTCATCACACAACCTACTATTAATAGAATTTAAACAAACAATATTGTTTGTATAATTGAATGAGAAGGAGTAGCTATATAACTTAGATTTTTGCTCTGCTGTGCATCTGTCGCTGAATCAGTAAATGATCAAAGTATCAGTCTAGATTGTTGTGATAAAATCAATAATAAGATGAAAGAAATCAACAATTAACAATTAATTAGCTAATCATATCAGGCTGATCATATTGCCATCAATAGATAGAAACGTCTTTTCATCCTTTTTTATATCTAACTTCTTTCTTTACCCACACAGCAACAGATATTGGCAAACTCTCTACTAACTCAACATTAACTTCCATTCACTTAAGGAAGATTCGATTGATTGATTTGTTTAGCGGCATATCAACCCTTGATGGGTCACTTAATGCCGAAATCAGTTTAAAATTCCAAAACATAGAGTCTTGCAACTTTGGTGTAAGGTTATTTTTTAAATAGAATCTTGGGTGGGTGTGGGTAGGAGGGATCTTACCCCTCTGCAGAGGATGTAGTCCGCGTATTCTTGGCCCCAGCAGACAGGGCCGACTTAAGGAAGAAGCATAGTCAATAGACAATGATCAATATCTATATATCAATAGACAATGACTATAACTATAAGTACCTCAATAAGTCTGTATCCTAATGATGGAAAAACATTCATTTTACACAACAAATATTTATTTTTCAACATAATCTCCTTCCTTGTTTATGCACTTAATTCAGTGGTGGATATTAATTGATCGAATATTATATAATGAAAATTTCAGGTCAAATGTCAGCTAATAACTATTTCTCAGACTACGGACATTGATCTACCCTAGTATAATTTAACTTACTCCTTAAGAAATTGACAACCCTGACATGTACGCAGGGAGACTAGGGCGTTTGCATCCCCGACAACAGCATCCCAGTCATTTGAGTCCTGGTTATTTGCGTCCCCAGACATTTGCATCCCGGACTTTTGTGTCCCGGTCATTTGCGTCCCGAGCTATCTCTCTTGCTCGCTATACAATAAAGAGTTGTATTTAGGGTTTCTGATTAAATTACAGCTTTTTAGAGATATATTCTTCTAGTCTTCAGTATTTTATTTATCTCTGTTCGGTAAATCCTGTCATTAAACCATAACAATTATTTAAGCTGCTACTGCTGCTAACTTGTTATGGAACAAATAAAAGCAGAAAACTTAAACAGTATTTTATTAAATCTAATTACAAAGAATATAATTTAGGGTCAGGGTTAGGGTTGCAATTAACAACAATAAAAGATTAGATATTTTTTTCGGTAAAGATTTACATGTCAGGAGTTGCGAATTCTCTTGGAAGAAAATGTTTTTTTCTTTCAATTTTAGGTGCTTTTAATCCATTAGACCCTACAACCAACTGGCAATGCCTTTCTTTTGTCAAAATCATTGGCAATGGTTTTCTCTTGTCCAAATCATTGGCAATGCTTTTCTCCTGTCTAAATCATTGGCAATGCTTTTCTCCTGTCAAAATCATTGGCAATGCTTTTCTCCTGTCAAAATCATTGGCAATGCTTTTCTTTTGTACAAATCATTGGCAATGGTTTTCTCTTGTCAAAGTCATTAGCAAAGCTTTTCTCTTGTCAAAATCATTGGCAATGCTTTTCTCTTGTCAAAATCATTGGCAATGCTTTTCTCTTGTAAAAATCATTAGTAATAAAAATTCTTCATCTCAGAAACCTGATGACTTGTCACTATTCTACACTACTTTTAATAGAATTTAAACAAACAATATTGTTTGTATAATTAAATGAGAAGGAGTCGCCATATAACTTAGAATTTTGCTCTGCCGTGCATCTGTGGCAAAAGTACATATCAGTCTAAAATTTAGAGTTTTAAATCAAGGAATTTCTTATTAAAATATGGCATGCTATAATAATACCAGTTTCAATTTACAATATCTCTGAAAAATATAACAAATTCAAATTTTCAGGATTGGTAATCTAGTGAAACACATGAGCCTGATATTTACTACAAATGGTCTTGATTTCAGTGTCTAATTTTGTTAGCTTCACTCATAAGTCTTCTCGTTTTGTAACATCTAGTCGGTTTCTTCTGTTTTGTACAATACAGTTTTGAGTCACAGAACGCTTTTCGCTCTCTACACCCAAATTCCAAATTGCCACCCTCTCCATAAATTTAAATAGCCCCCTTCAGATTTACTGTTAAAGACGAAAGAAATTTTCTTCATACAGTGTACCCCAATTGAATGATGGTAATTAGCAAAGCAGAAAACTACTAATTAATATTATTGTTGTCTAATCAATGGAAGTAGCCTCATTGGTGTCAGAGAAACGAATCCCCACTGCCATGCATAAAAATTGATTATTTTTTACTCTTAACGTCATAAACAAGCTGGAAACCGGTCCTAATTGACAGACCTAAAGTTGAAAGGGAGGTAACTTTGATCAGTAGTTATTCCTGTTGTAATTAACAGAGAAATTAACATCTAAATTTTCTTATATGAAACTAAGAGTTAAATTGCATATCTATGAAATTTAAGGACATATTTCTTTGAAAATTAATAATTTAATACAGAAATAATCTAATAGAAAAAGTCTGACACATGAACATGATTTTATATTTGGGGAGTGTTGTCTGTCATTGTGTAGTCGTTAGCTGGTTAATATCTGAGGCCTTTGCTACTGTGTTCGGTTACAATATGCTGACTGCACTCCTGGGGGTTAACATGACAAATTTCAGCTCAGCCCATTCAGTAGTTTTGTTATCTACAGTGTCTGCACACACACATACACATGCACACATACGTGCACATGTTACACACACATGCACATGTTACACACACATGCACACACATAGACAGGCATACACATGCACATACATATACACAGATGCAAGCACACACAGTTTTCACTATTTAAGTTTTGTTGTCTACAAGGTGTGCACACGAACACGTGCAGGGCCGGGCAGAGCTGGTAATAGGCCTAAGCCAGATGGGAAATATAGGACCCCATTTCAAACTGTTCATTAACCATTGTAATCAGAGCTAAATACATATGATTTATGTATGGGTATATACATAAATCAATCTTTATTATTATTGGATGAAGTATTGTAATACAGTATTTTTATTAAATTTGACTAGTTTTTACCTACATCCTAATTTTAGTTGCTTTTATACAACTTATTAATTCGGGTCACTGTTTCTACGGCAACAAATAACAGCGCAATCGGAAATAAAGAGTAAGCCTTCTGTGCTGGAGTAGGCCCCCCTCAAAACCGTGGGCCAAATGGCCCCGGTGGATCCCCCCTACCCGGGCCTGCACACATGCACACAAATATGCACGTGCACACATACACCCACACACACACAAACACAAATGCACACGCAACAGATATTTTTACTTTAAGTTGTTTGGTTAACAGTTATTCTCTTCTTCCTTTTCTCTACCAATAAAATAAGTAAAATAACTATTAATCACTGCTACCAAAGGTTTAGGTTATTCATGTGTTCACACATTTATATATATATATATTTTATCCTACACTTGGTTGGCCCCTAAGACTCCTGTCTATCATGTGATCTTCGTTAGTTCAGTGGTAGAACAGCACCATATATATATATGTATCTATCTAACTATCTATCTATATATCTGGACTTCGCCCAGCCCAAACCACTCATAGTAGAAACTTGAAATTTTGCACACACACTCCCCTGAATGAGTAGGGAAAATGTTTTTTTTTTGTTTTTGAAAATTCCACCCCCCTAAGTAGGGTTTTAGAGGGGGGGGTTCAATTTTATCTATCTATGTAGCTGTACTTCGCCAGCCCTAACCATTCATAGTAGAAACTAGAAATTTTGCACACACACTCCCCTGAATGAGTTGGGGAAAATGTTTTTTTTGTTTTTTGAAAATTCCCCCCCTAAGTAGGGTTTTAGAGGGGGGGTTCAATTGTATCTATCTATGTAGCTGTACTTCTCCCAGCCCTAACCGTTCATAGTAGAAACTTGAAATTTTGCACACACACTCCCCTGAATGAGTAGGGTAAATGTTTATTTTTGTTTTTTGAAAATTCCTCCCTCAAATTAGGTTTTTAGAGGGGTGTTCAATTTTATCTATCTATCCATCTGGACGTCACTCTGCCCTAACCGTTCATAGTAGAAACATAAAATTTTGTACAAACACTCCCCTCAATGAGTAGAGAAAATGTTTTGTTTTGTTTTTTGAAAATTCCCCTTCAAAACAGGGTTTTAATGGGGGGTTCAATTTTCAATGAAAGCTTATGCTAAATCGGTCACTTTATTTATGCCCGCTTGTTTTTAAAAAGATTTTTTAATTGATCACTACCAATACACCATAAATGGATGGCGGCAATTCATAATTTCCCTTTGAATGCCAGTTTCTTATGTAATTATAATAGTTGCTTTCAAAGTTAAGTAGAAGTCAAACAAGAGAACAAAAACTCTGCTTACAAGTTGAAAGAAAGCAGTTTCCTTTTTTTTCTATGTTTGTGGTAATCTGAGACGTTACTCAATGACTTGTATGTAGCTATCATGAAGTAGTCAACAAAGTCAGATCATATAACTACATGCTTAGAGGAAAAAAACAGGTCTGGTTAGTCACTCAATAGAAACTGTCACCAAAGTCTTTTGGCAGCAGTCCATGTTGGGGGTGATCAATTAAAAAAATTGGAAAAAGAGGCGATCAATGAATAAGTTACTTCCCTTGCCTTTTTGGGGGCTGTGATCACTAAAAAATCTGAATTTTCAGAAAAACAAGTATGAACACTGCCGGACAACACATGACACTATGACACATGAAGCTAAGCGACTAATATAGCATAAACTTACATTGTAAATTGAACCACGCCACTAAAAACCTATTTAGGGGGGAATTTTCAACAAAAAAAAAGAAGTTTTATCTAGATAGATTTTGTTGGACAGAGATCACTAAAAAAGTCGGAGTCGGGCAGTGATCACTAAAAAAGTCAGAATTTTCAAAAAACAAGCCTGACACAAACTAAGAGATTAATTTAGCATAAACTTACATTGCAAATTGAACCCCCAACTAAAAACCTATTTAGGGAGGAAATTTTCCAAAAACAAACAAACTGTTTTTTTCTAGATATAATAAGGAGTAAATGCTTAGATTTCCAGCCCTCTAGCCTGCGCGATACATACATACATAGCCAGCCAGTCAGACCAACTTAAAAACTGAAGAAACCTATGTTGATGTTGACAGTTTTGGTTGACGGTTTCCAATACTCTGAACTGCCTTCTTTGGGAATGAAACGTAAAGAACAACACATTCTTTTCTTTCGCATAAGTATTAACCTTTTGACAAGCCCCTGGTTTCAAATTCAGGCATCCTTCCCTGATTTTTATGAACTTGTAATCGTCAACTACAGTAGTCCCTTCTTACCTGCGGTAGATATATCCCAAGATCCCCAGCAGATGCCTGAAACCGAGGATCGTACTGAACCCTATACAGGCTGTTCTGAATTTACGTTGAATTATTAAAATATTACCTGCATTACCAAAAGAAAAACTTGGGCAAATTTCAAACCAGCATTTATTGTCAATTGGTGTAAATCAAACCGGCGTAAAATCAGAGCAGCCTGCATTACGTTATTTCCTATACACTAGGTATGAACAAAACTGAAAATAAATGTCAAGCGTGTAAGCAACACCTGATTTTAAAAAATGTATGGTAGACAATGCAGTACACATATATTTGAGTGGAAAAAATACACAAGATTAAAATGCACGACAGCTGCACCGTGCAAAAGAAAAAGGCATATTATCGTCTGCAGTTTGTATAATTTGAAATAGCAGTCAATTTACATAAACAAAAAACAGATTATAATATATTAAAAATACAGAATTTTTCATCATTTCACTATATTTAATTATTCATACTTGTTATAATATTTTTATGTAAGTTTCAGTCGAACCACGACATAGAAAGAATAAAAAATATACATTTAAAAAATGTTAATAATATCAGAATAAATCGATAAAAATAATGAAAAATCTTTTT
>VCCN01006003.1:1507478-1519141 GCA_006491835.1 Architeuthis dux | reverse complement strand
ACAAATTTATGCCTGCCAAATTTTATATCACATTTGTGTGAGAAATTGACTGATCCAACCACTTTTTATTCTTATCTTTGTATCTTTTTCTTTATCAGTTTACTTACTTAACAGTATAGTATCACCCCTTTCCACTTGGGGATGGCTATATTGTGTTCATTCTACAACAATTCAATTTAAGCATCATGGAACTCGGAACCTTGAATTAACCTTACAGTAACTGTTATACATTTTAATGTTATTGAAAGTTTTTACTTAATACTAAAATGTTGGGTACACATACAACAGTGGGATCTAAAGATTTAAGATAAAGTTATTTCCCTTGAATACAGGGACATGAATACACGGTGAATATAATACCTTACTTAAAAATTGAAAGAGGAAGATTAAAGTGTATCAAGTAAAAAAAAAAAATAACTAAAAAAACAAAACTTCATATAGCTCATTGCAAATAAATGTTCTTTTATTTAAGACTATTTTAAAGACAACTTTTTAAAATTAAAATAAAATAAAAACTGTATTATTTAAAAAAAATATTACATAGATAGCTGAAGTTTTTGGTTGAACAGTCTGTTGCTAGTTATATTTACTAGCTACAATGTTGTATTAAAATAACTTTGTATACAATTGTGTAACAAATCATTGTTATTTAATTGTTTTGTAAGTATTAAAATTTTAGGATGTCACAAAACTGAACAACCGTGTTGGTTATGATTTTTGTTTTAAAATGTTTACACCATGAATTTACTGAAATAGTCTTAAATAAAAGGAAATTTATTTGCGATGCGCTATATGCATTTATTTTTTTAATTTAAAAAAATCTTTTTTTTACTTGATACGTGTACCAAATTGTGTTGTCCGCACTTCTTTAATTCAAGCTCTTTACTTAGAGATTTTGTATCAATGTATGCAATAAATCTTTTGGTAATCCGTATGTCTTTGCCTAATTCTTCAAGCATGTTAGCTTGAATGTATTCTGATTTATATAAGACTTTCCACTTGAAAATATGGATGTCAACAGTGTAACAATGTGCATCTTTCTTTCTATACCAATTTTAGGATGTTATTTGTATAACACATCAAACCAGTTGTACAAGAGACTGAAGGAATTTTGTAAACGTCCATTTCTCCCTCGAAATCATCATCCCCAGGTAAGTGTTCAGTTTTACTTATGTCAGGGTGGATTTGTTTTTATCTGGATCTTGCATATAATAATTCAGATATTGTTTCTAACCAAAAGTAAATGAAAAATTTATAAATTAATGTAAGCATTACTGACTAAATAGGGCTATTATATATATGTATATGTAAATACATACCGAATGATTTTACTATAGAAATGCATTGAAAATCAGGAAAAAATGCATTGCCAGTGATCAGAAAGTATGTCCGCTCGGATAGTGTAATGGTTAGTATGTCTGCCTCACACGCAGAGGGTTCTGGGTTTGATTCCCGGTATGAGCAAAGAGTGTGGAAAACTCTTCATTAGGACAAATTTCCCTGTGCATTCAGCAGCTAATTGAGTAGACTCTAAGCTGTGGGATTAGGGTGGAAGTATCCCTTCAGTGGACTTGCATGCTGCCAAGGGGGTGCTCATAAAAACTTCTACGGTTAAAGTCCTGGTCTCAACCAGACCTGAAACTTGCAAGGATCACTAAGCTGATACATGCTAAGGAAACCAGGACTTCGCCACCAGCCGTTTATACTCCAATGAGAGTTGTCTCTTAACAGACGGATGTTTTACCTGTTTTTTTGTTTTTGTTTTAATGGTCAGAAATTAATTCAAGCATTATTAACAGAATGGGGCTATTATATGTATAACTAGTATTTCAAGGGAAATTATGAATCACCGCCACCCATATAAGCTGTGTTGGGGGTGATCAATTAAAAAGTTGTGATCACAAAAAAAAAAAAGCAGTCACAAACTAGTGACCAATTTAGCATAAGCTTACATTGAAAATTGATCCCCCCCCCCCCCAGTAAAACCCTATTTTGGAGGGGAATTTTCAAAAAACAAAAAGCATTTTCCCTACTCATTGAGGGGAGTGTGTGTACAAAACTTCAAGTTTCTACTATGAACGGTTAGGGCTGGGCGAAGTCCAGATGGATAGATAGATAAACCTACTTTGGGGGGGAATTTTCAAAAAACAAAGAAAAAATTTCCCTATTTATTGGTGTGTGTGTGTACAAAATTTCAAGTTTCAACTATGAAGGGATAGGGCTGAGCGATGTCTGGATACATATAAATGTGTGAACACATGAATAACGTAAACCTTTGGTAGCAGTGATTAATATTGTAAACATAATGACTTAAAATGTGAAAATATTGATACGTGTCGTTTGAAAACACATTGTTCTTAGGTTTTGTTACAGGTTAATATATCTTGAGAAATTATAAAATGTATTATTCACATTTATAATTTGCAGCATTAACAATGTTGTCACATTAGAGAAGAAAAAGAGTAATTTTGAAGATATGTTTTAAAGTAATGTTTGTGCATTAAAAAAGATTTGCAATACTTGTATTACCAAACTTTTGTTAAATGAGCAAAGAATGTTTTTGATAAAGAATAAAAATATTTAATTTGATTTTAATAATTATTTAAAAATTTTACTTTCAGGTTGATTTTGAGCAGTTCACTTGGAAACATCTTAGGCAGTCGTACTGTGACATTCTGAATGGAATTTGATATTTAATGGCAGCTGTATGTGTTGGTTTTTTTCAATGCAAAATAATTTTAATAGAATTTAATAAACAAACTAAAATAACCTCTTTATCTTTTTGCCTATAAGAGTAAAATATTTGGTAATTCTTCAGAATAGGTTCGTCAAGATTTTGAAAGGGAGATAACTTCAGTAGACACGATTATTTAAATGAAAGAAAACATGACCATTTAAAACTGTATTTTTATTAAATATCATGTGGATAAATACTATCAGAAATGGCAAAGAAATATTATTTAATCATTTATTGTAAAATGCGTATTCATTTTAGTGTTACAAAAAGGAAAAAAATATTTAATCTTTTTTGTTAATTGGAACCCTAACCCTAACACTAAGTTATATCCTTTGTAGTTAAATTTAATAAAATACAGTTTTAAATGGTCAATTTTTCTGCTTTCATTTGTTCTGTAATAGGTTAGCGGCAGCTTAAATAATCATGTCTACTGAAGATATCTCCCTTTCAAAATCTTTACAAACTTTTACCATTATCAAATATTTTTCTGCCTTTCCCTTCCTCATCCTTTCTTTTTTCCTTTTCTTTTCTTTTCTCCTCTTTTTTTTTTTTATCACCCTTCCTTCGCATTTTCTTCTTTTTATCAGCTTTTTAAGGTCGGTTGTTGTACATAGGCCCGAGTAAGTGTACAACATGGGTGGTGATGAACCTTAACTTACCATGCTGGTCCATGACGTGTTGGAAGTGGGGAGGAGATGGATTCATGCCTTTCCCAAGGGCACTAATGTCTCCGCTGAAGTTTGAATCCCATTCTCTAACCGCTCGGCTACTCGCACCTTCTCACGTACACAAAACCTCATACATATTATATTTGATGGTCAAGAAGATATACTGAATTAAAATTAAAAAGAAATATCCACCTCTGCCCAAAAAATGAATCACTGCAGCCTAGTTGCTTCATTTTTGTGACATTATCCCCACTCTGTACGCTTATCTCTCTGTCACCCTAGACTTCATTAACCCACCTACCCTACCTCTTCTGACATTGATACAAGGTAACCTAGAGCAATACATCGGCTTGGTGAGATCAAAGGTGCCGACACACGACCGACTGGAGTTGTCAGTTTCATACAGAGACGGATGTTACAGAACCAGTAGGATAAAAAAGAATGTAATTTTTATTTTTTAAAAATTAAAAATTATACTTACTTTTTCTCTCTCTCTCTCTCATTCCAAACTTTTCCACAAACATCTACATCATATGCTATGTTACAGACGTGGTGTAAAAAAATGTGTTCATTCCACGATGGATTATTATTGTAAATCGAGCACCCCCACCCTAAAAACAAGTGAAAAAACACGAATTTCAATAAAATTTAAAAAATCTTTTTTGAAGGTGGCTACCTGACTACACATTTAAATTTTCGAAGCTCTATGCCAAAAAATGTGACAAGGAACACTGACACAGACAGACAAGGGAAGAATACCTAGCCACCATGTTTTTGTGGTGTGGTTTGGTTGGGTCGGTGATTGTGATTACTGTGACACAACTTACAGATAGCTTTATGGTGAAGGAAGGAATGCATCACAATATACAGTACATTGATCCTTGTTGCGTATTGGGATATGTAGCAGCAGGTCAGTCAGGGTAACTCTGATAACCAATGTCCATTGGCAAAAGCATCTTCAATGAGCACGCAAGCTTTAGAACTGGACTTTGTATCAATGGAAAAAGGTTGCCTGGTCCGCTGAGCCTTGCTTTCTTTGAAGTAAAATGGACAGCAGAGTACTAATGGTTGTAGATTGGCGGTTTGAGTAGAGCAACTAAAATTAAGATGGAAGAAATAATAGTCAAAAATTAATACTGGTTTATAATGGTTCATCTGAAATCAAGATATCACTCCTAATACTAGTGTGTGTGTGTGTGTGTGTGTAAAAAAAACAATAACAAATATGATTCCAAACAATCAGGGAAAAATGAAGGTTATGTCTATATAGTTAGATTTGATCTTCTGCTAGCTGTTGGGCTCTCGTAGCTTGTGGCAGAGCAGCTGGTACAGATAACCAGGCTTCTTGAGACAAAAGGGATGCAAGTTCAAGTCTTAACAAGAGCTTATCCTTTATTTATGATCCGTGCTGTTTACTAATGGATATAGAATGATGGTCTGAGTAGTTGCAATGAAAAGCAACTAAAACTAAGATGAAAGAAAATCCTATTAATGATTATCGGACCATGTATACTATTTTGTACATAAGTCTTACCTATATGGGAACAAGAAAATTACTTCTGCCTGAATTTCTGAAATGAGAAATTATCATTACTAGGGAAGTGGCCATTCCAAAGGTGTATGTTTGGAAGGGGCTGAACTTTATGGTGTGTGGAGCAGCCTGCCATAATTGTCATGTAAAATAATTTTCTGTCAATCATACAAAACTATGGCTTCAAAGTATTTCAGTTACTTCTCTTCAGTGTTGCCAATTTAGATATTTTATATCTAAATTTAGATAATTCTAAATGTTTTATTTATTTTTATTAGATTTCTTGAACTGCTGATCCCCAAAACTTCAAACTCGACACTGCACTGCCTTGTGTGCAGACTAATATATCTGGGGAATGTTAACTTCGTACAATGGCAGTTGTCAAGTAATCGCGGTGCACACACACAGATTTCTTCAATTGTAGTTAGATTATGCATGAATCTATTTGGACTAATATCCTCATGTTTGTAATAATCACATTTGATTATAAAAGAACTGACATTAGGCTCAGGGCTACAAAAATCCCACTACCTTATTGCTCATGGGGCAATGGCTTTGTGAATAAAAGCATTGGTTAACTGCATGTAGTTACATCTTTTCTCAGGAGTTTAATCCCTCGATCAGACAACAAAATTCATATACTCTGGTTCATTGGGAAAAAAAAAGTGGCATTGCTAGGACGAATTAACTGAGATATTCTCTAGTATGTACTGTAGAATGAGAACAAACTACCTCAGTGTATTGAAGAAAGGGATCAGAACAAAATTCTCGGAAGGTTACCTAATATCACAGATACCTGAAGAAGGTCAGCGGGTACAATGGCTGAAACGTTGTGACTATAACAACCAAGATGAATACACTTGCCTGAACAGATTACTGTATATTTTTTAATATATGTCGTCCATGAGACGAGGTCAAATTAGTGTAGTAAATTGGACGACTCGAATATAAGTCGAGCTCCAAACCATAATTAAGGAATTTGATGATTTCACTTTAATGAGAAAAAACAAAAACAAACTCACAAGTTGACTCTATATTTTTTATTGAACACAGACTAAATATAAATATATTGCAAAACAGATGGATTGACACAGTCGGACAACTTAACCGTCAAAAATGGATTGCATCATAAGGACTGATTCGACCGATCACCGCTAAAAAGCTAACTTTTTTTTTTTACTTTCGTACTAAGCTGGCACGGCAATGACTGAGTTTTAGTAAAAAAATTTTTTTTTTTAAATCAAGTACTGTAAACCATTTTTATTAATTTTTGACTGCTATTTACCCTCATCTTAATTTTTAGTAGTTTTTTAAAAAATCACAAAGTGCAAAATGGTTTACAATAAACGAATAAAACATTAACACTGCCGTGCCGGCCTTACTAAAATTGTGATTAAATGAACTAAAAATAGCATTCAAAAATTTTAAAAAATGGTTTACAATATTTGATTTAATAAAAAAATTTTAAAAATCGTTTTTTACAAAAACTCAAACAGTCATTGCTGTGCCAGCTTAGTACAAAAGTAAAAAAAAATGTTAGCTTCTTTAGCGGTCATCAGTCCTTATGATGTAATCCATTTTTGATGGTTAAGTCGTCCTACTTTGCTGATTAATTACTACTTCATATAAAATAAACAAACCTCAAATTAATGTTAATTAATCAGCCAATAGCATCACCTTGCAAAGTCACAGTAGAAGTACAAATATGTTGATTGAAATAAGTGAGTGTACTGATGTTATTGCTCACTCAGACATTTGTCCAGTACAAAGTATTGGCCTGTCTTTATAACTTACTTACTTACTACTACTACTACTACTACTACTAAATAAAAATTAAATAAATAAATGCATTTATAGAAAGCGCCCTTTCTTGGGAACCTCAATACTTAAGTCCCCACTGGACAAAAGCGCTTGAAAACATGTGCAATCAATTGCAGTAAAAATTATAAAGCCTATTAAAGAAGAGTAAGAAGAAAGTGCAACTTGTCAATAGTTTTTTTTTTTTTTTTTACAAAACACAGGGCAGAAGCTACAGAAGTGTATTTATTTACTGAGTTCATATAATCATGAAAGTCTCGAAACAAAGTTTTTATTTTTGATTTAAAGCTTGCTAGTGTATGTATGTTCCGGATATCATAGGTAATTTATGCCAAAGTCTGGGTGCTATATAGCTGAAACTTCATAAAGACAAGTTCTAAAATCAAATCCTCTAAATATCAGATGTTAATAAGTGCACATATCATGCAGACATTTGAATATTGTAATTAAAATTTTGAACATTATAAGTTGAGGTGTTAATTTTAGGCTACTTTTTAAGTAAAAAACCTTGACTTATATTCGAAAATATACAATAATTTCTAAGATGATTATTATTGATTCCTGGTACCACCTAATTTTCACCCCATTTAGTCAAATAGATGAGTGGATAACGATGTTGGTTAAGTGTATCTAGTAACCTGCCCGGCGGTTGCAAGTTCAATCCCTGAGTCAGGTAGTATTGAAAAATCATATACTCTGGTTTAGTGGAAGAGGCTGACAAGTGACATGACAAGGACAAATTACTGATACAAGATATCCTTCTCTGGCATGGACAACGGAATGAGAACAATCATCTCGTCTTCCCATGAGCTGGTATGCATCTTCATAGTCCTCAATCAGTGCTGCAACCACATAGCCAGCTACCATCCACCACCGGAGAGCATTAGGGTTGCCTGTAAGATCGACCACCCCTCCATCACTCTTGATGCAAGCATTATTCTGCTCATGTGCTTTTTTGATGGGGATTGCCGAGAAGGCCGGTTGGTCTTCTGAATGGTGAAATTACCAGTATTAAATTCTCTGGTGACATCTGGGTGTCTTGTTGGTAGTTCAATCATGTCATGAAGATGAACTGGGATCTAGCAGGCATAGTTGGTATGGTCCTGAGCAAAGAACCATCAGGGAACGAGATCTGTCAGAGCATCGAGGTACATGCGGAAAGAGGACTGCAGCAGGGATCGCACATAGGCCAGTAAACACAGCTCCAATGCCATGACTGTTGCCCAATACTGGAAATGAGGACAGCTCTATTCCTTCTTTGAGCACCATTTGTCAAAACCCAAAGGCTCATCTGTATCCATGTCACAGTCATTGTAGGCCCGATACTGCAGGATGTATAAAGCAGCTGTTGTGACTTGGTGCGCACATCTAGTGTTGCACGGAAGACCCAAACTTTCACCCCTTTTGTCTCAGCAAACCGTACCACTGCTCTACCACTTGAGCTATGAAAGCCCCACGGCTGACAGAAGATCAAATCTAACCCTTAAACTTGTGAGAGTACTTTATTTGGCTTTCAGGGTTACTAGGATCTAGATTATGTCCGTTATTGCATGTGATTCCAATGGGATAGGAAAGTTTGACCAACCGCTAATGGACATTTTGAAAAATGACTGCCATGGTCACCAGGGAGCAAGTTTGTGATGTCCCAATATCCAGTTTTGTTCCCAATATATCTATCAACACATCTGTCAAATTTGGTGCTTTCATCACAAAATGAACAATTGTCATATGTTGAGCTATGCCGCCCCACTAATATACAAATATTCATGACTGTCTTTATTACTATTTTGGATAGACTGATCATATGTGACTATCGAAAATCATTTGGATCAATCGGATCAGTTGTAACACAGTTGTAGCATAGCCAGTTTGGTTCAGTTAGTAGGATTGGTCAGTGTGGTTGGTAAGGTCTTGTCAGTTGGGTTATGGAGGGTTACGATTGTTGCCGGCCCCCAGAATTTGTTGAGGAAAAAGAAGCCGGATCTATTGAAGAGAATTCGGCCTTCTTGTGGAGGAATGATTTTTGAGGCGTGCCGGCTTGAATGCATTATATTTCTCCATAATACTGTTTTTTTTTAGGGTTGAATTTGATTCCATTTAGATACGATCAATGGCCGGAAAAGGAATTAGCAATGAGAGACTGACGAAAAGACAATCTTGAAAGAGACGAACATTTTTATTCATTGAGTTGAGGTTTAATTTGGTTAGTGTTTATGTGTGCATATTTAAAAGTCCATTGTCTGTGTGTAAATATGTAAGAGAACTTTGTTCGAGTATATTTGTTTTCGTGTATGAAAAGTTCAGTTATATTAATATGTGTGCATGACAAAGAGTTCATAATTATATTAGAATGTGTATGTGACAAAGAGTTCATATTATATAAAAATGTGTATGTAAAATTTTTGGAATTTGCTTACTTTGTTCTGTGTATTTTTTATACTCTGGCGCGTCCGTAGCGCACAAAGAACACGCGCTTCGGGCAGGCCAAAATCATAAAATTAGTAGCAGTGATGTCACACACGTCTTGTCAGGGAGGCAGGCTGGGAGTAACAGAGGCTGATTCAAATCTCATGCCTGTCATGTGATTAATTGCTGGTCCCTGGTTGGCTGTTGCTACGTGGGGACATGAAGGTTATGAGACTGTGTGGGGAATTAGGGAACTAAACTTTAATCACAGCAACAACTCCGCTTCGACTCACCACAGGGTCACGTCAATCAGGCCCTGTCTGCTGGGGCCTAGAACACACCATTTGCACCCCCTGCAGAGGGGTAGGAGCCCCCCAACCAGGGACCTTTCACCAAAGTCGCAAGACACTATTTAAAAAAAATAACCATTCACCAAAATCTCAAGACTCTAGTTACGGAAAAGTAACCTTTCACCAAAGTCGCAAGACTCTAGTTAAAAAAAAAAAATAACCTTTCACTTTCGGCATTAAATGATCCATCAAGAGTTGATATGCCGCTAAACAAATCAATCAATTAAATGTTAATAAGTTAGGTGTAGTTGGTCGGTCTGATTTTTGGCTTTTTCTTTTACGATGAAAGTCACTTTTTTTGTGCTGTCATTTTATGTCAATGTTCTTGCCAGATCCTTGAAAGAAGATTGAGGCAAAGGCCACAATTAAAAAGTCTTTGAATGCATTCTCCTGTGTGGCTTCAATTACAGCCCAAGTAAATATTTTTAGAGACCAAACATACTTGAATACAAACAAACAAACAAAATAGACTTCATCTTTCAAGCAACGTCAGTTCAGCATTTGTTTTCTTTTGTTTAAAAAACATGTCGCTGCTTAAGACATCAAAAAAGAAATGACAGAAACAATTAGGTTACTTTCCAAAGGTAAGCATTTTAATTTGTTTAGCTGTTATTTTAAAAGGTATTCTAAAGTCTGCAAACTTTTAACCCATTCAGTACCAACCTTGTATAAGGGCAGTTGATGGCAATCCCAAAAGAGGACTTTGTAGACTGTTTGGGAAATGGATTGGATACTGGGATAAGTGTGTGAGGTCCCAAGGAGAGTACTTTGAAGGGGACTAAGGCACCATGGCCCTAGATTGGCTTTTTTTTGTTAATATTAAATGGCTGAATACTTTCCAGACAGACTTTGTAAATGGTTGCCTTCACTTTCGATATGTCAAGATGAGATGATGATCAATGAAGGCCAATAACACAATGTTTGATATAGGTCATATGGAGCCTTTCTATTAGGAAGATTATCCAATTAAAACACTAGTCTAGGGGTAGCAAACCTTTTTGGGAGTGTGCGGCCACATTGGCAATAATCTTCTAAAAAAATCTCCTCACTTGTCTGTAACGTCATCTGTATTATGTCTTTGTTGTTTGTTTGTGTGTTGCTTATTTTCTGTTCTTAGCTGTGTTTAGTTTGAACACGTTTGGTTCATAACTATTTAGCTGTGCTTAGAAAAAGAAAAGAGATGAACAGAGACATGCTTAGAGGGCGCAAGCCTGTGGTCAAAAGAGAGCCTCCCTGCTCCCACATCCAGTACCAGAAAGGGGGCTCGTTAAATGGGGGCTGTTGGGTAGGTTCTGATTCTGTGTGTTTTTTTTACTTAAACATACACATATACATATATATATAAACATTAGTGTCCATGGTAATTTTTGAGCAGCAGATTATTATTTTTATTATATTTGTATTTTACAAATTATTTTATGGAGAAAGAGAACAAAATGCATTCTTAACCCTGTTTAGACAATCAATAACTGAGGTGACAGCTGATGAATTAAAGGTTGCCGATTTTAAAAAAACAATTTTTTAATAAAATCACTAACAAAAAATTGTATCTCCTGCGTGCCAATAAAATGTTTTTGCATGCCACCTTAGGCATGCATGCCATAGGTTTGCCACCCCTGCATAGACTCACCAGATTACATATTTGCTCTCTGAATTTTGTTTGGTCAATCCTGCCACTAATTTTAATCAACTTTCAGAAGAATTGACACCCTCTAGCAGAGTTATTGTCTCACAAGCCATTGCCAGTGAGTTAAATCCTAAATTGGTGCTCCATTAATCTGGCCTTGCGCCAAAGTTAGTTTCATCCAACAAATACTTATGTTGTAGAGTGATGGTTAGCAAGCTAGTCTTGCAAGCTATTGTTAGTCATTTTGATCCTGATTAGGTACTCCACTATTGTGGTCTTGTGCCAGACTAAAGATTTGTAAATATCTACAAAAGTCAGATCTTAATCAAGTGTTTCATTGCTGGTGGTAAGTCACAAAATCAAAGAGAAATTGCTATGATATAGTTCCATGGTAAAAGTATGATTCTTGGTATAGAAAAAATAAATATGTCTCCATTTATAAAGTTATTCAGACTAGTGAACTCATTTTTGGCCAATCCATTCTACAACCGCACCATGGGCTGGAGGCAGGGCCAGATTATACTAT
>VCCN01006003.1:1433213-1446773 GCA_006491835.1 Architeuthis dux | reverse complement strand
CAATAAAATTAAATAAAAGAAAAAGGCCACTTCTGTATAGATGTAGAGTTCCTCTCTGTCTCAGTGGAAAGTGAGCAAGTAAACTAGTCTTGCATATCATTAAGCGAATTCAGTTCTTACTAAGTGTTTGACACTCATGGCCTTGTGTCAGTCTAAACCAGTGGTATCAATGTGGGTGCAAGGGCCCCCGTTGACATGACTAAGGACCATAAGGGGGCATTTGAACATCTAGAGGGTGCGTTATGGTGATTCCATAAATATCTATAATTCTGATTTACAAATGGCTGTTGTTTAGTAGTATCTGCTTACAAACAAGAAGGAATTAGCATTAGGCCATTATTAAATGTTTCGCCAACCATTTCTTCTATACAAGTAAGTAACTGGCAAGTGGCAAATTATTTTGCTAAATACCCTGTAGTGTTACTGTTATTCTATGGGTAAATGATTTAAAATTATCTCCCTTGCTGTTGTTTTCAAACAAAGAATACTGTATGTATCTGAAATCACTGAAAAATGATTTTGAGAAGAGCTTTGAAGATCGGTTTGATATGCATATTCCTGTCCGATTCCCAAGGTTGAAGAACAAGAAATCGACTTTCAGGAAGAGATCATTGTCTTTACTTCTCATATTTGAACTACAGGGGGGGCGTTAACAGGTAACTAGGTGTCATGGGTTGTGGTTCTGAAAAAGGTTGAGAAACACTGGTCTAAACTAAGCTTTTAGTTCCTTTAAGTTATTATTCGTTTATATTTATCAATCATATTTTCCATAGTTTTTTTTGTAGGAGATATTGTCTCTAGTTCATTCAGGAAAAAATATTTGTTACAACTTAGCGAAGGTAGTCCTGATTGGAAGTCACGCAGGTGTGTGATCTCTATCAACAATTTATGAAGTGCAGCAGCAACAATATAATTTATGATTAAACTGTGTTTTTCTTTCATGAATTCTCATTTCTTATTATTTATGTGCTATTTTTAACATCGAGTGGGCACGGGTGTGAAATTTTCACACTCACACCAGCTACGTTATTTCAGCAGAATTTCAATTGGGACCACCTTTGCTAAGTTGTGCCAAATATTTAAAATCTCTGTAAGTAAATTCAGTTCTCACTTAGAGTTCGACACCTTTGGCCTTGTGCCAGTCTAAGCTATGCTTTAAGCTCTTTTAAGTTATTATTCACTTTAAATTTTTTTTTTGTAGGGGATATTGTCTCTACCTGCTAGTCCATTCAGGAAAGAATATCTAAAATCTCTTTTATTCAGTTTTCACTCAGAGCTCAAGACTTGTAGCCTTGTGTCAGTCTAAGCTAAGCTCTAAGTTCTATTTATTTAATAGTGTTTTTTAAAAAAATTATTTTTGTAAGGGATATTGTCTCCAGTCCATTCAGAGAAAAATGTTTAAAATCTCTTTATTCAGTAAATTCAGTTCTAAGTGCTTAGCACTTGTGGCCTTGTGTCAGTCTAAGTTGTTTTAAATTATTGTTCACTTATATTTAAGTCATAATTTTTTATTTTTTGTAGGGGATATTGTTTCCACTAGCCAGTCCATTCATGGAAAAAAATATATTAAAAATCTCTTTTTTTATTCAGTTCTCACGAAGTGCTCGACACTTGTGGCCCTGTGCCTGTCTCTGCTAAGCTTTTAGTTGTTTTCAAGTTATTCACTTGAATTTATCAATATATTTTTAATAGTTGTTTTGTGTGTGGGTGATGTCTCCGGTAGTCCAAGTTCATTCATGGAAAAAATATTTAAAATCTCTTTTTTTATTCAATTCTTACGAAGTGCTCGACTCTTGTGGCCTTGTGCCTGTCTATGCTAAGCTTTTAGTTGTTTCAAGTTATTCACTTGAATTTATCAATATATTTGTAATACTTGTTTTGTGTGTGGGTGATGTCTCCGGTAGTCCAAGTTCATTCATGGAAAAAAATATTTAAAATCTCTTTAAAATCAACTGTAGTTTGTACGTTTATTTTTTTTATAAATGAACTTATCTTGCTAATTAATTCGCTTGTACAAAAAAAAAAGTTTCGCGTTGTAAAACTTTGAATTTTCCAGTAGTAGTAACTAAACTAAAAATTCAAAGAGTGTTGTTTTTTTTGCTTTTGCCGTTTTTCGAAAAATGCGGTTGGTGCTGTGTGTTTGTGTGTGCGTGTTTCCTAAAAGCCATCATCAGTGAATAGAGAGAAAAGAAAGCAAAGGAAGAAGGAAAGAAGGAAGGATTTAATGGGTAACCGAAGAAGAAGAGAAGTTATCGGCAGATATTGTTGGTAGGGGAAAGAAAGAAACGGACAAGCATTCACGAAATAGAAGGAGTCAGTGTGAGGGGCTTTGCTTAAATGAAAGTAGTAGGAGTAAGAGTCGATGCTTGTTGTAGTTCAATTTCTATAGTCTGTATTAATAGTAAAAACTAACCAATGGCACCATTGAAAAATACACAACACTGACGGAGGTGTGTTTCTCTGATTATTAGTGTGTAGCCGTAGTGGGTAGTGTGTAAAAGTAAGTAAATTGGCCAGCGCTCTCTCTCAAAGAACGAGAAAGAGAAAAAATAATTACAGTTTATAGTAATAGTACGCAAGTAGTGTACTGAGTAAAGAAAGTGTTTCAAGATCCCAGACTCAATGTTGCAGGCGTTGGTACCACCAAAACTAAGGACGGAATTTATAGTTAATACCACCAGAAGAAGAAGGAGAAAAAGGACACAGCAACACGGATTACACTGTATTTTTATCATCATTATTATCCTCAGCATCGCCACTTTTGGGAGAAGGGAACCCTCATTTCTCTTGTAAAAACAAAATAACGGAGAATAATATTAATAAAAGAAAAGAAAAAAAGAAAACCCGCAAGGAACCTTAAGGAAAAACTAACAAAAAAAATTCCAGTTATTTGAGGAGAATATTTTAAACCAAGTAATCTTTTAAGGAGTTTGAAGGTTTTGGAAACGTTAAATTTTAAGGTAAGGGATTCTATTTTTCTTATTTCTTTCTGTTGGAGATTCTTACTTATTTTTCAAGTTCTGTTTTAGTTTCAGTGTGTACGACCGGGAGGGTAGGTTTTAAGTAACCCTTCTTCTTTTTGGCATTTGCTAAGAGAATCCAAGACCTTCTTTTTGGTTTGTGTGTGTGTACCATACCATTATTTCAAGAATACTTGAGTTCTGTCTGTGAAAAAGACCCCTTTTCTTTCTAGATTCTCCTAGTCTAAGTCACATTCTTTCTTTCTTAACTCTGGCCAGATCTTGGTTCGTCAGAGTTATTATTTATTTTCATGTTGACACATATATATATATATTATTTAGCTTCATATGGCAAAGGTTTGATTTAAAACTTTCGACAACATTTCTAGAGAGAAGAAAACGACATTATTGTCGAATTTCCAAACCAAATAGAATAGAAAATATTTACTTAGGAATCACTTTCCATAGCAGTATCAGCATTATTGCAGTGCAAGAATGTGTTGAGACATGTGACCATCTTATCATAAACCGTACTGTTGACAAGCAGAAAAAATAAAATCAACTTCTTCAGGCGATTTTAAAAGCTGTTTCATCCGTTCTTTTATCAAAATTCTTCGGTTAATTTTATTTTTAATATTCGAGAAATTAATTATTTTACAATTCAAGGAAAAGGAGATTTGTGCTGTCAAAAGTTTGAAATAAGGCATGATGTTCGCAATATAACACATGGTAGAGAAAATAGAAAAATACCGTTTAAAACCGTCTACTACGAGGATCTTTAAAAAAAAAGGTTATATATTTTTTTTAAATTTTGAAGCCATTAATATTGGAACTGGAATAAATTAAAACTAGAATTTTAATTTAAGAAAAAGAAAAGACCCCCATATACATTTAAATGGTGCCTTTTTTGACCAATTTAGCTGTGTAGGGAATTGTAGACCAGTGAAGAACAGATGGTATTATTATGAGATGTCGTCGGCTTTGAGAAGAATTGTATTCAGGGTGGCCTTAATGGGTCCATACTATTACCTTGGGTAGGGGGAGAAAAGAAAGGGTTTATTTATTCTAAACTTCTCCTTCATAGTTTTAAATTAAAACATGTAATGATCGATTATTTTAAATGATCACCCTGTCGATTGATTATTTATATATTATCAAAATAGGGGGGAAAAGACCCTAATATAATTTCCCCACCGGTAGGGTACTTTATTATTGTCAGGGAGGACTGGGTTAGTGTTACTGAGTGTTGACCCATATGCCTTGTGTGTGTGTGTGTGTGTGTGTGTGTGTGTGTGTATTTGCCTGTGCGTGTATATGTGCCTGTGCGCGCATGTTCGCGTGTGCGTCCGTGTGTGTATGTGTTTTAATAGTCTAGTATTTTTACCTGAGAATAGGATAAATAAATAAAAATACTAACTCATTAGTCGATCAGTGGACATGATTATTATTATTAATAATAATATTACTATCATTGTCATATGTGTGTTAATATTGTCGGTCAAATATTCAACCTTCATGTCCATACATTACGTATCCTGGGACCATAGTGTATATATTCGATTTCAAATTGAAATCAATACCCTCTTCTTTAAAGATATATATATAAATATAACTTAAAATACTTAAAACTTGTTTTTAATTCTTAAAAATTGTTGACTATTATTTCTTTAACTGAAATTATTTTACGTTTAGTAAGTTTTTTTTTTATATTAATTTATTTTTTCAAACAAATTTATCTGTTTTAATTGATTTAAATCATTTTCAGCTTGTAGAATTCAATCATGAACCGAATAAAAAACAAACAAATTTTCGGTTATTTTTATTATTTAATTTTATTAATTATCATTATTAAATTATTATATTATAGATCATTATTATCAATTTTTGACAACTACAACAGAAAAATTAAGATGAAGGTAAATAGTAGTCAAAAATGAATAATAATGATAAGTTTTAAGTTGTTTATTATGGAAAAAATCAAAATATCTCATTGTTGGTGCAGTGATGCTTTGATTTGTAATTTTAGGCGCCTAGCAACATTGCTGCTGCTTTCCTTCTCATTGAAAATATTAATTACAACCTTTTGTTGTACACACTAGTGGCTCTGTTGTTGTTAAACACAATAGTTATGTCATCGCTCATTTTCCTGCGAATTCAGCATATTAGAATTAATTGATTTTCTAGATATTTAAAAAATGACCCAACGATTGTCAAAGATCGGACATTTACGCTAGGTTAAATTCAATTTGACATCTAGTCAGTATATTAAAATGTGATAATAATTTTTTTTAATTATTGTACCTAGAGGCTTCCGTAGGGTTAGAAAATTGATCTTCTTGTCTGATGTGCCACCTGAGAATCCGTTTTCCCCTCATCGGTGACCGAGGCCGGTCAGCTTTACCCCTGGCGAGTGACAGCTCGAATTAAGCTGGATTGCGCTGAAATTAATCCTAAAAATTTGGCATTGACACTCATTATTCACCTTTTATTCAGTATGCGCAAAAATGAACCAAAAATAATAATAATACAAGTGAATTTACACCAAAATATCTGGATACGGCGAATTCCCCTTTCTCTTTTTTTTTTGTATCTCGCTTCCTCCTTCCGAAGGGTCGATTGCAAACAGCTTCACTGCTTTTACTCAATTTATATCAATAATATTTTGGATTTTTAGAATTGTTTACAAAACCTAATATTTTCTAGAACTTGAAAAGTTCTTTTCTGGAACCTGATACGGAGAAATGCTTCACAATCACATGTTTTAAGTTTATATGCTAGAAAGCGAAACACTTATTTATTTCGCCATATTGAAAAATACGATGTACCGTAATAAACATTTTACACTTTTTAATTTCCCCCCCTATTTGACCAAACTCAAAGCTAACTCCGATTTATTATTTCAATAATGTTTGCATAACTAATGCTTATATTGTTATAATAGAAAATAAAAAGTAATAATTTTAGTGAAACGATGAGAAACAACATCGGTCGTTTGTACTACTTTCACAGTCAGTCGGCCCTTCAATCTTGCGGGGGGCCGGGGCGCAGACCCCTTGCGAAATATTGAAGTTTCGCGAATAACTCTTGAACTTTTTAAAATATCTTTTATAAATAAATTTATGTATAACATTTAAGGTATATAACAGTACTGTACACATAAATACCCTAGGATTTTATGATTTACTGAATATTTTGGCTTTGTATTTTTCTTTCTTTCAATCAATCTTTCAATAAACTTTATTTATTTATTGAATAAAGTTATTTCAATTTTGAATAATGTGTTAAATTGAATAAATACAATTAATTTTATCGACCGATGTTTAATTTTTCTCTTTTTGGTTATTTTGATGATAATGATTTATTCAGGAATTTTAAGCAAAACTCAAAAAAGTATTAATACGTTTCTGGCATTTGGTAGACCATTTTAACTTCATGTGTTCAAAGAATTGAAAGAAAGGGGATGACGAAAATTGAAAAGGACTTAAAAATTCTTCATTTTTTGGCATTTCTTTAAATTCCACACTCACAGAAAACCTGGACTGTGATCTGAAACAGGGTTGCCAGATAGTTGGAGTCGTTTCTGGCCAAAAAACACGCAAAAATGGCCAAAAACGGCCAAATGCAAAAATTGTTTATAAAAGCAATGATTTTCTTTTTATTAGATGAAGTATTGTAAATCGTTATTATTAATTTTTTTATACTATTATTTACCTTCATCTTAAATTTTTCAGTTGCTTTTTTTATCACAACTTTACGATGACGTCCAGTGAAGTTGTGATAGAAAGCAACTGAGGGTAAATAGTAACAAAATGAATAATAATGATTGTTTATAAAACGTTGTAATACTGCAGTACACACCAAAAATAAGAATTTATTAAAAACACTACTGCAACGAAGTCAAAATGGCCAAAATTTAAATATAGCCAAACCAAAAAGGCCAGATTTGTCAAATTTGGCCATAAAATAGCCAAAATAGCAACCCTGATCTGAAATAGTCAGTAGCACCAGGAATTCGATCAATAACTACCGTATTCGAGTACAATGCGATCTCGAATATAATGCGACCCCCGGGCCCACTTTCTGTAGATAAAAATCAGTAATATATGTAGTATGTGTTATCATTCTTTACACTGGAGTATAATGCTACCCCCCAATTTTGACCCTGATTTTTTATATTAAATTTCTCGCGTTATACACGAGTAAATAAATACGGTATGATTTTTTGATCCCCCCCTCCACCTCCATCTTTCCCTTTCTCTTTCATTTTTTCTTACTTTTATTTTTAATTTAAAACAATTGCGAATAGTGAATATTATTTTGGGTTTATTTTAGTTTTGTTTTGGAAATCGCAAGAAATTCTTAAAGAGAAAGAGCATTGTTTCTTTGGAATCGCATTTTGTGCATGTACAGGGGCGTATTTGACGGAGGGGTAGGGGGCTATTTTAAATCGTCCCCGGGTCCCTCAAGGGGGTGGGGACAAAAAGAATAGTAGTTCACCTACTGCATTTCTACTAATTATACAATGCCCACGGCCCCCAGGTTTGGAAAGGGGGGTGGGGGTCACATCTCCAGCTATACCCCTGGGCATGTGTTCTAGCAGTTCTACAATTATTTGGGATTTTTAGTTTATGAACGAAAAAGTCAATGTCTGTTATGTTGTGGTTTAAAACTGACACAAGACAAAATTGGCACGACTTACCGATGGTGGTCCCGATTGGAATTCACTTTGTTGTTTACTGTCCTATGATAATTATAAAGACATTTATTAATTGGGAATCCATATCAGCCCGCCATCGGTGTTAGCGATTGCTAAACGGGCGGCCTAGCTTGTATAAACAAGCGCTGTGCGGGGATTATACCTGTGTCCACCCTGGAAGCAATCTATACGCAGTCCTGCTCTTAACTCTGAGCTAACAGCACTACCATGGAAAGGCAGTGGCTCGAAACATCGCTTGCCTCCTTATTTTAACTGATTGTATTTTTTACGCATGTAATATGAAGTTGTTCCCTATGTCGACAGTATGAAATCAAAGAATGGATAATTTTATAACCGACAGAATATGATAATTATAAATATATCCTATGAATAATATAACTGTGTTACACAACTGTAAATAACTGTAAATAAATACATAAATTATATTGTTATTGTTTTGAATTTAAGTAAATTAAATTGTTTGTTAAATTGTTGGTTATTGTTACCATTTCTGTTTTAAAATGGCCACCTTTCCAGCTGCAGGGTTAGTGTTGGGGTTATTGTCGTCTGCTTTTTTTAATTTGAAATGCATCATCAGCGTCTGTTATTCTTGAAGCTTGAGCAGCGGCCATTTTGAAACGGGAAAGGTCACAATTGCCAAATCGTTTTGCCTCGCTTCTTTTTGTGTAAAAAAAATTCTGGATTTGAAAAAAAAAAGACAGATCGCATTGCATATTTGTATAATGTCTGCTGAATTCCAACCGGGACCACCATCGCTGGGTTGTACCCAGACATTTACTTTGCAGTCTTCCAGTCTAGGAAAACATCTTTTCCCTGCTTATCTGGAGTCTAATGGTTTTTCTTTGGTGCAGAAAGTTTTTTTTTTCTTCTTTCATTTAATTTCGTTGTGAGTGTGACAATCGGTTCAATTGGCTTTTTCCAAGTTGCACAAAATGCTGAATAACATTTAGAACATTTTATTTTAGTGTGAAAAAAAAGTATACAATTTGTATATACAAGCACACATCATAACAATCATCTAGGGCCTTAAAACTTTGCGATGATGTAATAAACATCATAATTCTTCTTAAAATCATTTGCATCTGTTGATAGCACTACATATTCCGGTAATCTATTCCGTATATATGTGGCCTCTCAGTCCCTTGTAACCACTTCTAGAAAAAAATACTATTTACTACTTCTAAAAAACATTTCTATTGAGTCTCACCAATCTCTCCTATTTTCTAACAATGTTAATCCTAACACTTTTAGCCTATCCTCATAACTCATACTTTTTAATTCCGGTACTTAGTTGCTTGTCTCTAGACTTTTTCTAAAAGATTTTTATCTCTCTCTCCAAGTACAGTGACCAGGCCTGTGCACAGTACTCTAGGTGTGGACAGACATAAGTCTTATATAGTATAAAGAACGAATCCTTATCTATATATGAAACGAATCCTTATCTATATATAAAACCTATGCTTAATCAGTCCTAGTACCCTGGCAATATACCTGGAGAATGATAGTTTATACCAAGATCCTTTTCATCATTTACAATGTCTAGTATATTTCCATTCATACAGTAATTGTAACATGGATTTCTATTTCCTACATGTAACACCTTACATTTATCTTCATTAAAAACTAATAACCATGACCATAGCATTAATTTATCTAGGTCCTCCTGTATTCTTCAAAGTTCTTTCTTTGGTTTTTTTCAAATCTTTGCCAACAAAGTTGGAAGAGGTATGTATTCACTCCTGTCTGTTTGCCCACACAATATCTCCAAAAGATCTCAATGAATTTTCATTCATTTTACTGACAATGGAGTTGGCAAAAGTATCCACTCACTGAGTGCTTTCTAGTTTTTCGTTTTGA
This sequence comes from Architeuthis dux, assembly GCA_006491835.1. Lineage (NCBI taxonomy): Eukaryota > Metazoa > Mollusca > Cephalopoda > Oegopsida > Architeuthidae > Architeuthis > Architeuthis dux. Next base: position 1,437,239 of record VCCN01006003.1, on the reverse strand, counting down.
CAATCAGATCAATTAGCTTTCATTCCAAGTTGTACAGAATGTGGAACAGAAAAGTTTCTATTCAAATGGTTCTTCGGACAATTTAACTCCTTCTTGTTGTGTGTTGTAAACACAACGTTTCGGCCGATTCATTCTTTTGTCTTCTTCAGGTGTAAAACCCGAGTGTGATGGGGTAAAAGTTTCTTTTTTAAAAATTTTTCTATTTTTTAAATCAGTTTCAAATTGGTTTACTTTCGTCTTTGTGGCTTTTATTCCTCAATAAGTTTTGGTAACATTGGTAGCACTTTGGAAAGAACCCAGATTTTGTCTAATACTCTATCATTGAGTTTTAATGGCTGAAAGACCCTTCGTCTCCTTGACTGAGGAGTTTCTTGCATATTTTCAGATAAAATACCATAAGAACCCAGAGCCATTTCTACTTGAAGGAACATTATGTGGGATTCTGGGTAGGCAAATTTACACACCGTCACATAACTACACCAAGATGTTCAGTAGATGTCACTTAGTACACATGAGTTAAAATCAAGGATAAAATATAATATTATACAAGAGACTGTGCATATCAATTAAATTGTATGTGACACCAGTGTCACAGTGGGTTCTTATGGGTTAAATTGGATCCAGGAAGTAGGGGTCACACTGATATCAGCATTTGTTATGTGAGAGATATTCGGAAAATTGATATTGACTAAACTTAGCATAGTTTGGCTTAAGGTCAAATGAGGAAAATTAGTGGATAGGAATATTATGTTGCTAACTAATTGGTGGAAGAGGGTGGTCGTTAAAGCCGAAAGTTTGTTATACCCGATGGTTGCCCCTCGTTCGGTAGGCAGTTCGATTGCCCCTCATTCTATTTTGATCATACCTCTTCACACATATGACTATTGTTATGTACAGTTGTATAAAATATCAATAAATAAGAAAAAAGTTTGTTATGATCCACGTGTCCGACGCATTTATCAAACTTTGTTTGGTAAATCCAAGGTCAGTTCGGATGGACTGAAATTCATTATAGCAACTTTCGGCTTTAATGACCACCCTCTTCCACCAATGAGATTGTTTTAGCTAGTGTTTACAGTAATTGCAAAAGAAAATTGTTATGGTATCATTCAGTAAGAACTAGCAGCAAAGACCATACCTCTTCATGCATATGCCTATTGTTAGCACGGAGGCAATGCTTAAAAACATAGGATTTGGGTGTTTTTTTCATCTTTGCCATGTCAGATTTGGATTTCAATACCTTGTCCCTGTTGAGTAGCGGAAGCCACATCGGGTTGAACTCCGCACTTGTCTGACTAATACATTCAGTCGACATGCTGATATGTACTGCCTCTTTGATTTTTCTCTGTTTCCAACACATTCGGATATTACACCTGAAGAAGGCCGAAGAATTGATTGGCCGAAACGTCGGGTTAACAACACAAACAACAAGAAGGAGTTCAATTGTCCGGAAAACTATTTGAATTGCTCTTTGTATTTACTAAGTTTAGTCAAAAGTGGGTACAAGCTAAGTAGTGCTGTCCCTAAAAAGAAATTCAGTCTTTCGTACAGAGCTAGTACCGGGATCTACCTTTAGATCGCCCAGGGCGGTAAAACGGAAAAACAGCCAAATTTGGGTGATAAAAATGGACCGAATAATAAGCTCAGGGCCATTATTCAAAGGCCATCACAACTGCTAAATTCAGCATAATAAAACACTCACATGCTTTTATTCACTTCGCTATCAATCAGCAACTCATTTTAATCGTATTTGGTACTTCTTTGGACAGTGTTTTCTTTTTAAGTTGCTACAAGAGCTGAACATATATAATTTTTGTAATAAATAAAATAAACTTGTATCTAGTATCGAGCAAATTTCTTTGAAGCAACTTTTTGTTTATACAACGAATTGACAGATATTTCGGAGCTGATGTCTTAATTATTATATGCGTATTCAAGTTGTCCAGTTTTTTATACTAAAGTGCACTAAAACATAGATGCTTTCAAATTTTGATCTACAAAAACATGACCCTCAAATAAAAGCCAACGTAAAATAACCGCCCATGAGCGATCTATCGGGTGGGTGATCTTACAAAAGTAATCATCTTCAAAAAAAAAATTCTTGGATCCGCCCCAAAATTTTATCAATTCTCCCTTCCCGTGGCCCACCCTTCCACAACATATCATTGAAATTCATTGAAAACTTTTGGATATATTGTGTGCACTAACAGACAAACATGAGTGAATAAATATACGGAGAAAAAAATAAAAAAATATATCTCAATCGAACAAATATTCCTGGATCCTCCCCAAAATTTAATCAATTCTTCTTTCGTTAGCCTATGGTCCACCCTTCCACGAAATGTCATTGAAAACTTTTGGAGATATTCTGTGAACAGACAAACATGAGTGAATTCATATACACCTATTCCAACTTCATTTTCATTGGCAAAAAAAAAAAAAAATTTAAATGAGAAAAAATATTATTCTTTATTATTCAAAACGCGAAAAATCTTCAGTCGGTATAGAAGTTGGAGTGGAGTTTGACCTTGCAGCAGCCAGTCTTGTTTCTCTTAGTTTTTCACCACAACAGAAAGTATTTAACTGTCAGATATTCCTGAAAAATCTGACTTCACATGAGAGATTTTTCTAATTTTGACTGTTTTTATCTGCTTGATTTATTAATTTTTCCATATTTATTTGGAAAGCCCTACTGTCTCAGACACATGACAGGCGTCACCTAGCACTTGGTACCCCAGGCAATTGCCGGCACCTTAGGCCGAACCTGCGTGATTTATACTCTTGATTCTTAACTCACGACTTCTGTTTTTTTCATTTTTCCTTTTTCCACACAAAGTGAAAAAAAAAATGAAATAGCTACTTAACTGCCCATCTAAATACGATACTATCACTTACTCTGAAAAAAAACAGTATTTCCTCAGCTTGAGTGAAATAGCAGAAATGCATATTTCCCAGCATTCATTTCATTTAAGGTCATGTGACATTTGTTGACACTTTCATTTCTATGTTCTTTGTTGACTGACCTGGCTTATTCTCTAAGCCTTCTAAAATTTGAAAAACGAAAAAATATCAAAACATACACAAATCAAATATATCTTCATTTTCCTTTTTGCGTTTTGAATAATAAAGAAGGATATTTTTTCCCACTTAAATAAATATGATTTTTTTTTTGCCACTGGCCCACTGCTAATGAAATTGTAAGAGATTAATAAAATGTCGGGTAGAAATCATGATAAAAAATTCTTCTTCTGTGAAATTTGGAATGGAAAATTATTTTTTTTGTATTCGTCCTTTAATAAATAAGTATCGAAAATTCTATTAAAATCAAATAATATGCTGATCTTTGCCAGATTTTGCAAAGATTTCTCACGTGTTGATTTCACGCTGAAATTTTCGGCCATTTTGTTCATACTTAGGTATATGTATTCACTCGTGTTTGTTCACAGAATATCTCCAAAAGTTCTCAATGAATTTCAATGACATTTTATGGAAGAGTGGGTCGTGGGCTCAGGGAAGAAGAATTGATTAAATTTTAGGGTGGATCCAGGAATATTTTTTCGATTGAGATATACTTTTTTTATTTTTCTCTCCATATATTTATGTGTATTCACTCATGTTTGTCTGTTTGTGCACATAATATCTCCAAAAGTTTTCAATGACATTTAACCCAGACCCATTTCTACTTGAAGGAAGATTCTGGGTAGGCAAATTGACACAGTGACTGCACCAAGATGTTCAGTAGATGTCATTTAGTACACTTCATGAGTTAAAATCAAGGATAAAATATAATATTATATAAGAGACTGTGCAGATCAATTAAATTGTATGCGACACCGGTGTCACAGTGGGTTCTTAAATTTTGGGGCGGATCCAGGAATCTTTTTTTGATTGATAGATATTTTTTTATATTATTAAGACAATAGTCCGAAGAATGGAAAATCGAAATACAGTTACCACCCATGCATCATAGCTATAAATGAACTGATTTTTATTCAGTTTTTACTTAGTGTATGGCGTTGGCAGAGG
>VCCN01006003.1:1415537-1428591 GCA_006491835.1 Architeuthis dux | reverse complement strand
CCCAGCATTTGTGGGTAGTGGTAATTAATATTAAGATGAAGGAAAATAGTTAAAAATTAATAATAATGATTTCTAATACTTCATCTAATAAACAGTAAATAATAAAATGATCAAGTTGTTATGAGAAAATTCTACTTGAAGGCTTCATGACATCACTTGATCAAAAATTCAGGCCAAAGAAGTAACAAAATATTTTGACATGGCTCCTAAGGAATACAGCAGCACAAAAAGATTCCCTGTCCCATCAACAGCTACAAGGAATACAGCAGCACAAAAAGATTCCCTGTCCCATCAACAGCTACAAACAAATAAGCTGTTAAATTCTGTCAATTGGGATGCCAATTAAATGTGACCAAGACTGTAATAGTACCATCTGCTTTAGAGAGGATAGACAGGGGCCAGAGTGAAGGTTGGTCAGGGAGCAGGTGGGGTGTTTCAGTATAAAGGATGTCGGATTGAATTCATCCCCCCCATTATCTTATTGAAGTGAAATTACTGTTGTTAGCTCTGTCAATCTGTCTTAGCAGTCATGTGACTCTTAAACTACAATGAAGAAATCTGATTGGATGAAAAATGAAGTCAATGCTTCACACTGTTTTCAATTTGGATCATATTGCAAATGGACCTATTTTAAAACTTTTTGTAACATTAGTTTTTTATGTGAGTTAGGTTATCAATAACAGAATTCTCTTCTGCAAATATCACCATTAGTTGCCAGTAAGGAACTTATTTTGACCTAAATGTCTTGGGTTCCACAACTAAATTAAAATTTATTCATAAAATTTGGTACTATCTATAATTTTGAGAAGTCATCATTGAATTCATTCTTAGTGTTGTTAATCACAGCTCCCCAAAACACAGGTTTAATTGGGTTTAGGTTATTCATGTGTTCACACATTTATATGTATCTAAGTATCTGGACTTCGTCCAGCCCTAACCATTTATAGTAGAAACTTGAAATTTTGTATACACACTCCCCTCAATGAATAGGGAAAATGTGTTTTTTTAAAAATTTCCCTCCAAAATAGGGTTTTAATGGGTGGTTCAGTTTTCAATGTAAGCTAAATGCTAAATTAGTCAGTAGTTTGTGCCCGCTTTAAAAAAAAAATTCAGACATTTTTTAGTGATCACAGCCCAACTTTTTAATTGATCACTCCCAACACAGCATATATCAGTGGCAGTGATTCATAATTTCCCTTGGAATGTTAGTTTTTGTTGTTATCACAATGTTTTGTTCGATCCATTCTTCAGCCTTCGTCAGATGTACAATCTGTAAGGAAAGCGAAGAGTGTCTCTTTCTCCTCTCTCTTACTCTCTCTCTCTCTGTCTCTCTCTCTCTCTCTCTTTCTCTCTTTCTCTCTCTTTCTTTTTCATACCTGAAAGAATAAAATTTGGGTTATTATTTAAACTTCTCATCTCTAGTTCTTTTTGTTTAGACTTCTTTATTAACAAAATCAAAATTTTAGTTTGGACTTCTTAACCCTTTATAGGGCACTCCTAAAAATATTCTAGATATCAAAACAACCTTTTTGTATGTTAAACTATACCTAATTACAAGATATTTTCAGTTGCACGTTTTCTGAAATTGTTTTGTTTATGACGAAGTGATCATATATGGTGCCTCACCCAAAAAGTGATAAAAAATGGAAAATATAAAAAAATTAACAATTAAAGTAGAAAGTTAAATAAAACATAGAATTAAAGAATAACATTCAATATAATGAATAGATACAAAAAAAATGATATTGACAAAAAAATAACATCTGAGTTGATTTTAAAATTTGATTGTGTGGGCCAAAAACAGGCTATTATAATGGGGTGTTCTATGCCTCACAACAGTTTCTGTTTTTGTTCAAGCACAAATGTACTTTGCAAACCTTGCAGACCACAGTGGTGCAGATTATGTTGGCTTTGTGGCTACAATATTTTCATGTGTCTGACAGGTCCTCAGGTGATCATATATAGTCATTATAGTTATTAACCATTTCAGCAGATAAGACAACATTTGAAGCATCCAAAATGCAGCCCTCAAAATGGGGTGCCAGGTACAAAAACAGTGAGTTAAAACTGTGAAATTAAGATTGGGAAATTGGGGTCTTGTCTTATCTGAAGGTCTTGTCTTATCTGAAGGTTGCCTTACCCGCTGAAATATACTGTAACAAAATTAAAATTTTAGTCTAGACGTCTTAATTAACCGAAGCAAAGCACAAATTCTTCACGGCAAGATATGTAAAATATCTTGCATTAAGTTATAATAAAAATAAGTGTCTTATTGCTTTTTCTTTTTTAAAGAATATTTCAATTTTAATTTTTTTTTTCAGAAAATAAAAATCATGGGAATAAAATAACTTATGAAAAATCTCCCTTTTCAAATTTTATGACTCCTAGGGTTTCATTTTCCAAGTTCAGATTGACATCTTTGAGTTTCTTTCTGACAGACGTATAACATTTCCGAGACTTTAAGGGATTGGTAGAGAACCGGCACTTCTTAGTGTTTGATGATCCACTTTAAAATGAGCAGAAAAACTCCAGAGTGTCTCTTTAGGGATTGGTGCAGGGTACTCTATCTTGGTGAGAAGAAGATTCATTGAAGTATTTCATCAATTTCTAAATTCTAACCCAGTGTGACACCGGTGTCACATACAATTTAAATGATCTGCACAATCCGTTATACAATTTTATCCTTGATTTTAACTTATGAAGTGTACTAAATGACATGTACTGAACATCCTGGTGCAGTCACATGACTGTGGGTCAATCTGCCTACACAGAATTCCATTTTAAATGGGTTCCACGTGGACGAAAGATAGCACAAGCTTGTTTTTGTCACTAAAAGGTACGTTTTAACACATTTAGCAATTCTAATGCTTTAATAACATGTCCAATATTACATTAACCTAATCTGACCATATTTCTTGAACAAATTGATATAAAATAATGTAGTCCCTTTGGTCTGTTTTATATCCCACATAATTTTCCTTCAAGTAGAAAGTTCAAAATCAATTTGTGCAGTTATAAATCTAGTTTGAGTTTCATCAATACAATGGAATTATGTAGTACTAGGATAAAAGTGATCCATTTATTAAATTACATATAATATAGAGAATTTACAATTATATTAGGTGTTTTAAAATACTTGCTGTACCATTGATAGGTAACAATGAATATCAATTATGGGTGAAGTGAAATGTAAAACTTGAACAACTTGCCAGACCACTATCATTCACAATGAATATAAAGCAAATAAAAATTATTGACAACACTTAAAATTTATAAAATGTTAAAAATAGCCATTACAAATGCTTCTCAAATTTTTCTTTATACAGGTATTGAGCACTTTTTACAGATATATTATAAATGAGTTTTTATTTGTCCATAACAAACAGTACGGTTGGTTTCACAATCATGATTTTTCAAATTTTCTCCGAAAATAAAGGTCTACTGAGATTCCTATGCACTAATGTGTTGCATTTTGATAACTACGGATTATATATATATATACACAAAGGGTAGGGTTGACCCTGGGCATGTCATACTTCACCTTAAAACTACATTGCTCAAGCTCAGGCTGGAGGGTTACTCCAGACATAAGCCCCGCCATCTATGGTCCTAATGCTGTGGAAAACCATCCCCAAAATTCTTGTCTGTGAAGCCAAGCCATTCATAGATATACAATACATCTGCTCAGGTGGCCGTAGTGTTCATGTCCAGTGCTCCGACTACACAGGTCAGCCATACCATCTGAACACTCCCATAAAGGGGCGGCAGACCCCCATAGCTACCTCGCATCTGCCAGGAGAAGGAAACTCCTGTCAAACCTATGACCTAAGGATAATTGCTGCTATCCGTGCCACTACGGTGGACCATAGCATACAAACCAAAGGTTCAAAGGGTGGGGTTGGCCGACCGCATTGCGCAGACACAGATTTTTCACATTCAGGTCCCGCCGACCTAGGACCCGAATAAAGACACAGAAAACACGTCCCAATCTGCGTTTGCAGAGTCATTCATATACACACACTTTATTATCTGCTGGAGGATATGGAAACAATTGGCTATTTTCAGCAAGATTGAATTCATTCTGGTAAAATCAGATAACACTGTAGATAAGCTTTCATCTTTGGACATTGTAGAGTTATTCTCCACAAATCCCACACCACCCCCATAACCCCAGCTACAAACCCAGTTTAGTCTTTTGAATTTTGGATATGCTCCGATAATAATTTGTCACAGTAGATGTTGTTGACTGCTGTGGAAAATGTCCCAGCCATTTAAGCTGACTTTACAGATGGTAAGACGATACTGTGAGTTCAAAACTAATAAATGCGTGACAGTCTGAACTGAATTTTAAAAAGTCTAAGATTCTGCTGAAAAATGAGCACAAGGCTTCTCTCTGCTTGCTACAATAATTTTACTTCTAAGGCACTGTTTGTATATTTAGTTTATTTCCATAGCAATATTATTCTATTTGTTTGGGTGGTGTGACATACTTTCTTTTTTTATTTCAAGGAGGTCCTCTGGTTTTTGTTTTAAGTAGAAAAATGAATTTTTATAGCAGTGAAGTTGGAAAAAGATACAACGGAAAGAAAGTCTCAGTGAGAAAATGGCCACTTCCAAAAGTATAGATACTTGCAAAATTAATCTAAAAAAATGATATTGTCCACAATATGGAAAACAATATAACAGAAAGAAAGTCTCAGTGAGAAAATGGCCACTTCCAAAAGTATAGATACTTACAAAAGTAATCTAAAAAAATGATATTGTCCACAATATGGAAAACAATATAACAGAAAGAAAGTCTCAGTGAGAAAATGGCCACTTCCAAAAATATAGATACTTTCAAAAGTGATCTAAAAAAATGACATTGGTCACAATATCCTATAAATTCAGTTATTAATTATCTCAAAATCTACCAATGAACCGACAACTGTAAATCATCAGTAAGTAAAAGAACCTTATCTGCAGATTGGTATGATAAGACTTTTTGCTGGGTTTATATCTACCAGAAATAGAGGTATAAATGACGTCAAGTCAGAATAAAACTGTAAAAATTGGACGAGAGGAAATTATATAAAATTTCAGCCAGAATAAGGGTGAATTAATAAGTCTGTAAGCTTGACACAGTTATTAACTGAATTTTGGTCTGAAATTTTCACTGTTTAATGTTTGATCTATGTGATTAATGAAGAAGTGTTGGGTTAAGTGCATTGACAAGATTATGTTGAAAAATTAATTTGTTGTGTAAAATAAATTCTTTTTTCATCATTAGGCTATGGACTTATTGATGTGCCTACATATGAGGATGAATCAATGAGTTCATAGTCTGACAGTTATTAGCTGAATTTTGATCTGAAATTTTCACTGTATAATATTTGATCAATGGAGAAGCATTAAGTTAAGTGCATTGACAAGGAAGGAAATTATGTCGAAAAATAAATACTGGGATCTACCGTAAGATCGCCCACCCGATAGATTGCCCAGGGGCGGTTATTTTTGGTGAGCGTATATTTGGGGGTCAAGTTTTTGTAGATGAAAATTTGAAACACATCTATGTTTTAGTGCACTTTAGTATAAAAAAACTGGACAACTTGAATACGCATATAATAATTAAGACATCAAGTCCGAAATATCTTTCAATTTGTTGTATAAACAAAAAGTTGCTTCAAAGAAATTAATTTGCTTGATACTTCTTCACTATTGTTGAATGAGTTTGAAAACAAAAAGTTATTTTATTTATTACAAAAATTAAATTATTTGTTGTGTTTTCAGGTACTAAATACAGTCTATATAATATATAGGCTGTATTTAGTATATATATATATGTGTTCAGCTCTCATGGCAACTTAAAAAGAAAACACTGTCCAAAGAAGTACCAAATACAATTAAAACGAGTTGCCGATTGATAGTGAAATGAATAAAAACATGCAAGTCGTAACTTTTATTGTTTTATTATGTTCAATTTAGCAGTTGTGATGGCCTTTGAATAATGACCCTGGGCTATTATTTGGTCCATTTTTTTCCACCCAAATTTGGCTGTTTTTCCATTTTACCACCTTGGCCGATCTTACGGTAGGTCCCAGTATTTGTTGTGTACAGTAAATGCTTTTTTTCATTATTAGGCTACAGACTTATTGATATACCTACGTACATCAATTAAGCCAAAGGATTTTATTTTGTTGTTTTTTAATTTCCTCTCCCCTTCTCGCTTTTTTTATGGGGGTGAGGAAGTCTGAGCTCATGATGTTAGTTACCATATAAAAAGAGATGTCAGCAAATTATCCAGCATTCTAATATCAGGAGATTACATTGCAAATGTGGTTTTTTCTTCTATGATGTATGCTAGTATTAAACATCTATCTTTCTTATATTATATGCTTTCATATAACTTCGCAATTCACTCAGTATGCATTCTCTCTCACTCTATGTTCTTTTATTTTAATTTTAAAACACAGCCATTTTCCTATTTAATGAAAAAAGAATTCTCATCTTTAAATAGTCCACTACTATCTGTGCCCAAACTTGTACAGCTTTATTTCTGAATAAATAATTTTCAATTCCTAGTCTCAGGACTGATTCTTATCTTATTTTAAACAGCATAATGGCTATTCCAGCATCTCTCTTGGAGAAATTCTTCTGTTCTGTTTTTCTTGGGATAAAAATATGCCCTCTTCTTCTTTCGGAGGAGGATATGCTCTAAAAGTTTGCCTTTGAAAAGGAATCTTTTCTAAGCAGCTTGAAATGAGCTTTTATTATTTAGGTATCTGAATTTTTAAATAGCAGGACTCATGGAAATTCCATGGTGCATCTTTGTAATTTAAGAGCACAAACTTATATATATACAGTATCACCCATAAATAAGTACACTTCTACCCCTTTTTTATAGAAAGTTAATATTCTTCTAAACAAAACATAGCAGGATTGTATTATTTCAAGTGGAACATTACACAATCAAAACAGATATTATCAGGTATTATTTAGGACTTAACTCTACAGCATTGAAACTCTGTTGCCAAAAATATGAATATGTTGCTGTCCAAAGATGAGTACAACACTACGAAAAAATGATTTTGGCAACAGAGTTTCAATGCTGTAGAGTTTTGTCATAAATAATACCTGATAATATCTGTTTTGATTGTGTAATGTTCCACTAAAAATAATAAAATCCTGTTATGTTTGGTTTAGAAGAAAATTAACTTTCTATTAAAAAGTGGTAGGGGTGTACTTATTTATGGGCGATACTGTATATATATGGGGAAAAAATTTATTTTCTGTCAACATAGAATCAGAACTTGAATGAAATGAATAGAATTGGGTAGTGCAGTGATGACTGTATACTTAAATATTTACTATTTCAGTTGCTTATACTCGTATGACCAATTTCTGGCTTTACAGACCTGTCGAAGCTTCATTCTGCTTACAGCACCTGGTATTCCCAATGGTCACCCATTGGTACTGACCAGGATCTACATTGCTTAACTTTGGTGATCTTATGAGAACTGGTGTATCCAATGTGATTTGGCCGTAACCCCTTAGCCTTGGGGAGAGGTTCCTCAATCCTAGTCCTTGTGCTGTATGCTTAGCAGAAAGGCATTGAGTACCATTTTTAAAGTCAAAGCTTCGTTCTGCTTACGGCACCTGGTGTTCCCAATGGTCACCAGTCTAGATACTCACCAAAATCTACATTGGTTATCTTTGGTGATCTTACGAGAACTGGTGTATTTTTTGTTTTGTTGTCCTTAACAATGGACTCTTCCGCTTAAAGGTAACAATTTAGCTGATAACAATCTCCTACCCACCATTTGAAATAATGGACTTTTCCACTCAAACAAGTTCATTAGTTTCTTTGCTAAAAAACCATCATCTCATAGAAATCATCAAATAATATCATCCTAGTACCGGTATACCTTGATTTTACATGTGATGACCCAATAGCTTGTACTGCCTTGGATAGAAGAAGAAAAAAGCAAAAATAATAGTTTCTTACTTTACATGTGATGGCCTAATATTTTGTATGACCCTGGATAGGAAAAATAATCCTCTACTTCACAAATAATGGCCTAATAACTTGTATGGTCCTGGATAGGAAAAAATAATCCCCTACTTTACACATTATTAGTGTGGTTAATTCGTTCCTAAATTGTCTGTTCTGTTTAAGGTATTATTATAATTTAATGTGTTTTTGTTTTCAGCTTATACTTAGTTACATTAATTTGTACAGCAATAATACCATAACCGTACTATATCAGAACCCACACTAATCAAAACCGCAGTGTTCAAAGTTTTATTATAATTTAATGTATTTTTGTTTTCAGCTTTACTTAGTTACATTAATTTGTACAGAAATACCTTAACTGTACTACTTCAAAACCCACATTAATCAAAACTGCACTATTCAAGGTATTCCTGTAGTCTTTAAAAACTAGCCAAATAGACTTTTTAATGCACACTCCCAAGTTAAAAATAAAAAGAATTTTTTTTATCTTTGAGAGTGTAAAAATATACACTATTTTATGGTATCAAAAAGAAGCCGAAAAAATAAATGAAGGGAGCAGATAAGGAGATTCTAAGCCAGAGTTTTCCAGCTACTCTGGAAAAAGAAGAATGACAAAAAGACGGAGTGGTGGGGGGGTGACAGGAAAGAAATAAATCTAACAAGTTTGAAAGCTTTTGGGAGATTAATCAGTGAGATTCCCAAGAAGACCCAAGATGTTATCACATTTGACAAGAAAGCATCAGCAGCAGCTGCAGATAGAATTACAACTCAACTGGAAGTAGGGGCCAGATTAGTCTAGCGCGGGACTGTAGCATATGTTATAAAGGGGCCCTAAATTTTTTTTAAATACACAAAACTAGCATTCCAAGGGAAATTATGAATCACCACCACCCATATATGCTGTGTTGGGGTGATCAATTAAAAAGTTGGGAAAAGGGGTGATCAATGAATAAGCTACTTCTCTGGTCTGAATTTTCAAAACACAAGCGGGCACAAACCAGTGATCAATTTAGTATAAACTTACATCGTATATTGAACCCCCCTCTAAAAATCTATTATGGGGGCAATTTTCAAAAAACAAAAAAAAACATTTTCCATACTCTTTGAGAGGAGTGTGTGTGCAAAATTTCAATGGAAATGTTTAATTTAAGAAATTTGAAGATTATTATATCTACTAATACTAGTATGAATAAGATGCTGGTAGTGGTATCATGGACAGAAAAGAAAAAAAACTAGCATTCTAATTATAGTGTTCTGAATTTATATGTATCCATGTATCTATCTATGTATCCGGACTTTGCCCAGCCCTAATCGTTCATAGTAGAAACTTAAACTTTTGCACATACACTCCCTTCAATGAATAGGGAAAATGGTTCTTTTTGTTTTTTCACCCCCCCCCCCCTAAATAGGTTTTTAGAAGGGGGTTCAATGTAAGTTTATGCTAAATTGGTCACTATTTTGTGCTCGCTTGTTTTTTTTTTAAATTCAGACCTTTTTTACTGATCAGAGCCCAACAAAAGGTGAGAGAAGTAACTTATTCATTGATCACCCCTTTTTACAACTTTTTAATTGATCACCCCCAACATAGCATATATGGGTGAAAGTGATTTATAATTTCCCTTGGAATGCTAGTTTATATTTTATTTAATGGAACAACAAACTGAATAAAGTAGTTTATAGTACAAAATACAAATTTGCTTGAATGAACTGATTAACATAAACTTCTTAAAATCCACGGTTTAATCCTCGTTTGATTCATTTAAAATAATTTCAGAGGTGTAAAAGTAGTTTGGCTGGGGTTCCAAAGTTCATACTACCTGAAATTTCTCAACTAGTATAATTAAATAATTAATTAATTAAATAGTTAATCAAGTTTTAATGTTTCTCTCGTTTCACCTGTCTCGTTTGATATGAAAATTGGGAAAAAGCCCAAAAGTAAAGATGTTTCTAGGACTGACTGCCATCTTGTTTTTGGCAAGGAATAATGCTTGTACAGGGAATGAGATTGGAAGTGTCGAGTGGTGGAACAGTTGCCAACACAGAAAACTGACCGAGTTCAAGTTTAAGATGAGGCGGCTTACGTTCCCGTTGCAATTTGAAAAGGCATGAATCCACTTCTCCCCTCTGCTATGGGTGAATTGCAGGGCAGTTGGAACCCTTTAGCCCTGTAAGGCAGTTCAACTAAGAGAAGGTTACTCTGACAGAAAAACCTACAGCGTGGCAGTCACCATAGCTGGTCCCAAGTCTGGCTAAAAGAGGATGGTTGGGTGTGGCACTAGCATCTCCAACCTCTAAAAAATCTTGCTACTGAAAACGCAGCAGAGTGGTTATGGCACTATGCTCTATAAATGAGTCTACAGGAATAAGCCAAAGCAAAGAGAATAAGATAACAGTGAAGGGGACTTGTGTCACGTGAGCAACGTCTTTTGGCAGCATGCCATATTCTGGGTGATCAATTAAAAAATTGGAAAAAGCGGTGATCAATGAATAAGTTACTTCTCTCACATTTTGTTGGGCAGTAATCACTAAAAAAGTTTGAATTTTCAAAAAACAAGCAGATTAATTTAGCATAAACTTACATTGCAAATTGAACCCCTCACTAAAAACCTATTTAAAAACCTTTTTTCTAGACATCATATTAAGGAGTAAATGTTGAAATTTTCAAACCTCTAGCTCCATTGGTGCGGCCTGTATGCGTGATACATACATACATACATAGCCAGCCAGGCAGACCAACTTGAAAACTGAAAGAAACCTATGTTGACAGTTTTGGTGACAGTTTTGGTTGACAGTTTCTAATTGTGTCCAAAGTAAAAATATTTTCTGCGCACTCTACTTCTTCAGTTGCTCACAGGCTTTTTGGTCCCACGCAGACCATGAACAGACCAGACCAGACCTAGAGGGAACATTGGTAACAACCTACCAAATAAATAAAAACAACTAAAGAATATCTATAAACAGGTCTGGTTAGTCACTCATTAGAAACCGTTATGTAACCAATATCTTTTGGCAGCACGCTGTATTGAGGGTGATCAATTAAAAAATAAGGAAAGAAGGGGTGATCAATGAATAAGCTACTTCTTTTGCCTTTTGTTGGGCAGCGATCACTGAAAAAAGACCAAATTTTCAAAAAAACAAGCATGAACGCTGTTGGGCACAAACTAAGGGACCAATTTAGTATAAACTTATATTGCAAATTGAACCCCCCACTAAAAACTTATTTTGGAGGGAATTTTCAATAAAGCAAAAAATGTTTTTTCTAGAGGTGTAAATGTTTAAGTTCTCAGCCCTCTAGCTCCATTGGTGTTGCCTGTATGTGTGACATATACACACATAGATAGCCAGCCAGGCAGAATCACTTATAAACTGAAGAAACTTATTTTGACCATATTGATAATTTTGGTTGACAGCTTCTAATATGACTAAATTACTTTTTTCTGCTTCAACTAATAATAGAACTTCATATATATACATACACACACATCAATGCATTTTTGATACATTATAACAATGCTCTACAAGTTATTAGGCCATAATGTGTAAAGTAGGGGATTATTTTTTTCTATCCAGGACCATACAAGTTATTAGGCCATCATTTGTGAAGTAGAGGGTTATTTTTCCTATCCAGGGCCATACAAAATATTAGTCTATCACATGTAAAGTAGGAAACTATTATTTTTGCTTTTTTCTTCTTCTATCCAAGGTATTAGGCCATCACATGTAAAATAGGGGATTATTACTTTTACTGTTTTTCTTCTATCCAGGGCCCTACACACTATTAGGCCATCAAGCGTAAATTGAGGAATTTTTTTCATCTAGGCCATCACATGTAAAGAAGAGGGTTATTATTTTTCCTTTTTTTCTTCTATCCAGGGCCCTACAAGATATTAGGCCATCACATGTAATGTAAGGGATTATTATGTTTTCTATCCAGGGCATTACAAGCTATTAGGCCATCACATGTAAAGTAACTATTTTTACTATTTTTCTATCATTTAATGCCCTACAAGCTATTAGGCCATCGCATGTAAAGTAACTATTTTTACTATTTTTCTATCATTTAATGCCCTACAAGCTATTTTTCTTCCATTTAATGCCCTACAAGCTATTAGGCCATTTGAAGTAGGGGATTATTTTTTTTCTCCATCCAGTGCCTTACTTATTATAAAATTATTAGGCCATAACCTGTAAACTTGGGAATTATTTTTTTCTTTTATCCAGTGCCGTACAAGATATTAGGCCATCACATGGAATGTAGGGGATTATTATTTTTTTCTATCCAGGGCATTACAAGCTATTAGGCCGTTACATGTAAAGTAACTATTTTTACTATTTTGCTATCATTTAATGCCCTACAAGCTATTTTTCTTCCATCTAATGCCCTACAAGCTATTCACATGTAAAGTAAACTATTTTTCTTCCATTTAATGCCCTACAAGCTATTCACATGTAAAGTAAACTATCTTTCTTCCATTTAATGCCCTACAAGCTATTAGGCCATTTGAAGTAGGGGATTATTTTTTTCTCCATCCAGTGCCTTACTTATTATTATAAAATTATTAGGCCATAACCTGTAAACTTGGGAATTATTTTTTTCTTTTATCCAGTGCCGTACAAGCTATAATGCCCCAAAGCAGTGTCTTATTACTTATTCTTTTTATTTTGGCTTATTTGCCAAATGCTTATAGGTTAAACTAATGTTGGCACCATTGCAATCCAAAGGCATTGGTTTGGCAGTCCCTGGGGAAATTTTATTACTAATCTTCCCCTCATAATTTATTCTTACACTTGTATGTTTATTATTTTCTAATTGTTTCCTTTTTCTAGGGAGAGACTCAGTAGTTTGTTAGGCCATCTTGTTTCTAACCTCCTGTCAGTAACAAATATTATTAACACTTATGCTTACATACACTTTAACCCCTTCAACTTGTAGGAAATTTTAGATTTAGGAGCAAAGTAAACATAGAATTAAAAGAACCTCTTTTTATTTCTGATAAAAGCCTTTCATAGCAACATATGGTCTGATGCACGCACACACTCTCTCTCTCTCTCTCTCTCTCT